>JAXQQM020091265.1:0-385817 GCA_034641835.2 Pinus albicaulis | reverse complement strand
GAGTCTTGAGTGAGTCTTGTCTCTGTCATTCAGTTTTGCTTCCTGTCACTCCAAGCATATCTCACATTGCTTGTATGGGTCTGTTTCAACATCTTTCTTCGATTTGAGAGATTGTGACATTGGTTTGAGTCTTTTTTTTGTTTTCTTGTCAGTTGATTGAGATGTTTTGTTTCAACTCTCGCATCGACATTCTCGAACTAGTGTGAAGATTCATTTTTCATGTTATTTAGTGCGATGTTTTCTCTATTACATTAAAAAAATCAAAAAATACATTTTGTGCTTACATCTTTGTTTGCATTGTAGAATTGAGAAATCTTTTGCGTAACTAGCATTGGGCATTCTAGGAAAGATTTCTCGTTCTCATTAGTTTGCATTAGGTTCTGTAGTGAATGCTTCTGTGTTTTCTCATTTTTTGCTATCACTTGAAAATTCCTAACCTTCTCGTAGATAGCTCTTCATTGAATGAAATGGTATTTTATGGAATGTAGCTTGCATTCAGGGATTTGTGAGATCCAACATTTGGTGGGACCTTGGAATTGAAACATAAATACAAGATCAACTTAAAATTTATTCAATTAACCTAAGGCAACATTAGAACTTAATGAAATATTTAGTGGTCTAAGTTAGACACGTGTTCTGGCGTCTTAAAACCTAGCAGGTTTCGCTCGCCATCTAGCTTCAGAAAGCGCTAGTACGAACTTGTGCTCCCCATGCCATCGAGTATATAAAGGGAGATCCCTCTAGGTTGCAATCCTTTTATCCATAGTAAGCCGAGTCTGTCACCTTGTAATCGTACACCGAACACAGCATTCAGGAAGACTACCTGCATGTACGTTAATTCCTTGGTAATTTCTCTTTCATTTGATCACCATGGTGTATATGGCAGTTCACAGAAACTTGGCACACCCGCTTGCTTAGAGTACCTGAGTAGTCATTTTGGTCTTTTCGTGACTCTCTAAAAGTGAAAAGATCATCGAGCTCTTGTCCTTTCATGCTAATTTCAACCTGAAAGTGGTAGAGTCACTTTTGCCTATTTCTCGACTCTTAAAATATGAAACGGTAGAGTTTTGTTTCGATGTCTTAAAAAATTAACTACCCACGAAATATTCCTGGTCAAAGTTATCTTCCTTAGTGTTTTGTTTTAAGGTTGTTTCCAATGGCAACGTTTCCGAAGTTTACCAACCAAGGAATCCCCTCCGAGGGGAATCTTGGTCCTTTTCCTTCTTTTGGGAATGTTGGTGCTCCTTATATGGCAACGTTATCCCTACCTAGGTTAACTGTTGGGTTGCTTGTTTGGTTATTCTCAACCTCTGTGGTCTCGAGTGTTCCGTCTACTGTACAACCATCTCCTCCACCTAAACAAAATCATGTTGATTCTAAGGTGGACCTCTCCCCTTCCTCGCCTAATTCTTCGTCCTCCTCTTCTACTTTTCCTAGTGAAAGTCTGGATTCCAGTAACCAGGTGGCTAAGAAGAAGAAGAAGAAGAAGAAGATGAAAAAGAAAAATTCATATATAGGAGAGGCTAGCTCTGTGGCTATTGCGCCTAATAAACCTTCCATTGATAAATCATCCAACCTTCCACGAAAATTCAAATTTCCTTGCATGTTGTGCAAAGGTGACCACTTTCTTCGATATTTCCCTGGAATCCCCAACGTGCTCGAGGCATGGTCCGATGGCCATCCATCGTTGCCTTTGGCTTTTGGAAGTCATATTGGTGACACATCTTCGACTAGTACTGATAAGACTCGTAAGAAACAGGGTAAGATTACGAATGCCTGTAAGGTGTGTGAAGGGCATCATCCCATTCACCTTTGTTCGTACATGGATGAAGCCAAGAGAGTGTTGGAAAACTCTACTATTTTTGCACCCTACCTTTCGGCTGGTTACCAGAAACTTTCTTTGAGTCCTCCACTAGTTGATTCCACGATCAGTTAAGCGTCATCCCTACTCAATCCCACTCCCCTGGAAATTCAGATTCAAGAATATGTTCCCAACCAACCATTGATCGAGGAATCAGTTGATCTAACCCCATCTGTGGTTCATCAAGTCTTTTCCATTGAGAGTGGGTCTTTTCCCCCTCATGTTCTTCAGGTTTCTTCAGATTATTTGGGCTTGGAGAAAGATTCTTCCGTCCCTGTAGTTCAAGAAACTGCTCCTCCTACTCCCATGATGGAATTCTACGAGAGTGCTCCTCTTGCTCCGGTAACACCAAGGAAAAACCATCTCAGTTTGATGGTACCTCCTCCAAGTAGTTTGGTTGCTTCCTTCGATTAGAGTCGATTTGCAGGATACCGCCTTCCATCTTATGTGCCTTTTGAGATAATGGTACAAACCTTTGAATTTGTTGTACCTAGCACCATTATAGATGAAGGCACGTCTGTTAGTATTTTGTCTTCCACTACTTGGAAAGCTTTTGGTTCTCCACCGCTTATGTCTGTTACTTAGAATATGTTGGCTTTTAATTGAAGAACTAGTCAACCGTTAGGGATCCTTCCGAAATTTCCTAATACTTTGGGAGGGAAAACTATCTATATATACATGATGGTCGTTCCAAGCCCCTTGGATTTAATTTTTCTCTTGGGGTGCAACTATACTTATGTCATCGGGGCGGTTGTCTCATCCCTCTTTTGTGTGATTTATTTTCCACACAAAGGTCAAATTGTGATCATTGATCAGCTTTCATTCTTTGGTCCTAGCATGACATTTGGTCCACCATCATCCCTTCCAAGTTTTTATCCACCGTTTGTATCTTCCCTGGTGCAGGTTAATTATGTGGCTACTTGTCTCGTGCCCACGTTCAGTGATGGTGCCATTGTGCATCGCATGCTGGGAGCATTGGGTCCTAATTTTCAAGATGTTGTTCTCCCATCAGATGCGAACCTCTTGGAATCCATGACCTCTTATTCGCCATAATTTTGTCAAAGGCATTCTTTATATTCACAGTCTCCTAAAAATGAAAACAAGGTCTTTGGAGCACTTTGTTTTCTGTCAAGATCTCGAAAAATGAAACAAGGTTGTCGTAGCGCAGTTCACTTCCGTGTCAAGATCCTTTAAAATGAAACAAGTTCATCCAGGATAGTTCGTCTTCTATATCAACCTCTAAGTAAAACAATGATGACGATAGTTCTTTTAATCTATCAACCTCGTTAAAACAATGGAACACGCTCCCGTCTCATCCCAGCTCTTCTCGATCTCATAAAATCCCACCAGTCTTTCTCTTCATCTCATAATTTGAACCTTCAATTCATCTACCTTCATAGCAGACTAAGCTTGCGGGAATGTACTTCGAATTGAGTCACCATGTTGGGGGCATGCAAATTTTCTCAAGCACCGTAATGTCCCATAATAATTATAAAATAATAAATAAATATAAAGTAATAAATAATTATAAAATAATAAATAATTTAATTTAATTTAATAAATAAGTAAATAAATAAATAGTCAAGAGAATAATAAATAAATAATCAATAAAACATTAAACAATAACTGGAGTTCTAAATAAAATGGTAAATAAATTAACAAAGAGTTAAACTAAGAAACTAATAGAAAGAAAGTTAAAGAAAGAATTAATTAACAAAAGTAAATAAATTAACAAAGAGTTAAACTAAGAAACTAATAAAAAGGAAGTTAAACTAAGAGAACACTAAATTAAGTAAAACTTAAGTTGCATGTTGACACAGTGACTGTGTGCATGTGGTTCCCATTCCATGGTTTGGTCTATTTAATAGACATTGAGGAAGGTTCAAGGCATTCATTCTTTCATCCATTCTCTGGAGAGAAAGGTATGGTGAGGCAAAGGATACCCTGGCAGTAGTACGTTGATTGAGGACTCGAGGGTGGCCAGCTGTGGAAAGATTACATACAGCTGAGCCTACAGTTGGGTGGAGAGTTGTACCCAAAACCTTGTTGCGGTCAACAGGATTCAGCTAGCATTCAACCTTGGAGTCTCAAGTAAGGAAAGCGTCATTACAGGTAAGTCGTCTTGCTCATATTTCTGAAAATTTCATGATGATTAGTTAAACAGTTTTTGGGTTGATTATTCATTGTTTATGTGATATAATTAATTGCATGTTAAAATCAAGTTACAAAGAATAATTTATCTTTGTTTCAATCTTGTAAAATGAAAACCAATTTCAAGCATAGTTTTTGTTTTGTTTCAAGCTTGTGTAAAAATGAAACCATTCCCTTTTTACCTCTTGTGATTGCCATTTTATCAGCCTGTTTTTGCGAGATGAGCCTTGGTTTTCTCACTCCATCGTCACTATCTGCTTGGCAGAACATATGCCTTCACTTGGTTGTTTTACCCGTTCCTGAGGAACTGTTGCGATGAGTGGTCTTGTTAGCCAGCCTCTTGAACTTTACTTGTTTTGAGCAGTTCCACCATAACCAGAACCAGTTGCTACCCTTTATACCACTTGTTCCTCCAGGAGGAGTCACCTTTCAGCTCTTTTCTGACCCTCTAAAATTGAAAATATTTCTGAGACGCTTGTTGTTTTGAACTCGTTAAATTGGCTGTGAAACAATATCTACCCAGTAGACATTTACCCCTTTTTCAGGGTGGGCTATATTATTTACGAAAAACGAATACCTTAGCCGATCGTGACTAAGAGGTTCTCTCAGACATAGTTTTCTACCTTTTCAGATCTGAAAGACTATTTACGAAAAGGGCCTTGCTGGAGTTTTCTTTTCCGCCTTATTTTCAAACTCTCTAAATATGAAAAGATGTCGAGTTCTTCCTTTTTCAGACTCGTTAAAAACTGATGATGTCGGACTCCGTCGTCATGACGTTATTTGAGTTCCTCCTTCCTGGGGCTTGTAAAATGTACTAAGTTGGATTTTTCCGAAGGAAAAACTTACATCGCAAGCACATGCTATCCCCTTCAAGCTTGTTTTCAAAAATAATTGGGGTACTCGCCAGAAATGGTGGGGGGGAATGAAACCAATATTGTAGTCGTGTTGGCAGTATATCACTCTTGAACATGGCACTTGTCTGCATTCGTGTCGGGTTGGGGATATCTCATCTCGTTGTTCGTTTTCCTCCATGGGTTTGGGTAATCTCTTTTGACCACTCATCTGCTCTTTGCCACATCACCATGACCTCATATCCCTTGATTTCAAATACTACCAAATCCAGTGTCGTGCCACCGATATGTTCAAGAGAATTTTACGTCTGAATTTTTCAACCTCCCTCTGATTCTCTGTTCATCTTGATTCACAAAAATCATGTTCCTCTGTCTCATGTCGATGATGTGGGAAACAATATGGCCCACATTCGATCAAGGTCACTTCCTGTTGACTTCAGCTCATTATCCAGGAATTTTATCTAGAGACTCCCTTCAGGTACCTTGGAGCCTGCATGCCTCAATGGCAGGTTCTTCGCATTCGATGCAAGGTCTACATCATTGGCCTTTGATCGACTGACTCTGCAAGTGTTCGATTTCAGATCACTGTTCACATTCCGTGGATTGTACCTTTGTAATTTGAGAGCCATTGTCATTATTGGTGGTTTCTCTCGTGTCTATTAACAACTTTCATCATTGGCTGGTAATCAGACAATGTTCTTGCATGTTCGACTTCAGCTCACATATTCACATGCTCGAATTTGTATTTTGTTCGGGTCGAGATGGAGTGCAAGACCCTCGGTTTTGTCTGTTCGACGTCATATCACTATTCAAATTCCATGGATTGTACATTTGTACCTTGAGATCCATTTTCAATATTGGTGGTTTCTCTCGTGTCTGTTAACAACTTTCATCATTGGCTGGTAATCAGACGATGTTCTTGCATGTTCGACTTCAGCTCACATATTCACATGCTCGAATTTTTACTGTGTTCGGGTTGAGATGGAGCACAAGACGCTAGGTTTTTTCTGATGAAATCTAGGCTGCGGGTTCTTTGTTGATTAATATGACTTATTATATGACTCTTTTGATTGGATGGTTGCGACCATACCTGAGTCTATTTGTGGATCCTTACTGCTAGATGGTTGTGTCCATATCTTAGATCTCATTGTTTATCTACTCTATTATGGATGGTTATGCCCATGCCACATGTCGTATATCAGATGTATCAATTGCATTTGTACTTGCAGGTTTTCCGACAGCATTGTTTGGGTTGAATGCATTCTCGTAAAGCATATCACCCCTCCCTCTCTCTCGAACCTCATGCTTTAGGGGGCATCTGTTACACAACAATTTGTCACTGTCCCTGCAATCCCTCGCCCTGCATATTGGAGGGTCTTTTCCGTGACCTATGAGTAGTGTCATCCTCTGCAAGCACCTTCCCTACATCCTTCTATACAAGAGCATAATTTCTCCTACAGAAGAATTTCTCAAAAATCCCATAAAAACCCATGTTTTGGCATTGGCGCAGGTAGCCAATTCACCCCTCGTGCCAATGTAGAGAAAGTATACTAGAGGCCGTGCCAGGTGGCACTATGTCCCTTTTTTGTACCCGTGCTAGCCTTTTCGGAATTTTTTTTTAACAAACTAGAGGCAGAAGTTTCCTTTAACCCTCTCTAGGATGAGTCACAGGAAGTCGTTAACTGGTTCAACCATAGATATCTTTCTTTGGGTAGTGGTTTCCTCCTCATATGGGACACTCCTAAAATATAGGTCTCCCTTCCATGATTATAGGGATCCTAACCCCTCCCTTTCCGCCTATATAAATGAGCTTTCTCCCATCATGAAAGCTAGCTGAACAAAGAGGATTATGCAGCTCAGATGCTGAACTTGGAGAACGAAGCCATAGTCGAATAACTAATAAGGTAGATCAAGAAGGAATTCCATCGAGAGGTTCCTTATCCCGTCCAAATTCCTCGATGAGCTTTGAGACGTGCTTCGCCTGAGCCCCGTAGGAGGAGATCGCAACGTCAGAGCAATGTTGTATCTCTTCTTTCTACCTTAATATAAGTGACTATTGTCTGGTTCCCATCTTGTGTTTTATCTATATTAAATGCAATATGCTAGTCTTCTCCGACTGATTAGTAGATGTTGAATGAATTAGTATATGATACGTGGTTATCGTTTTCTGATCTTTGTACAGGTGTCCAAGCGTGGCAAGTGGAAGGACTATGACTTGTCTTCGATCAAGAGCGAGCAACTCTCACCATCGCTGCAGGCATCAATGATAACTTTGGACCACAGATAGGCCATCTTATTGCCTCCTTTTCATTCAAGCATCTAGGAACCTACACTCTAGCATGATTCCTTGTTTCTAAACCCACTCTAGGTCTAGTGGGATTGCCTCTGTCCGCAGAGGGGATTTACCTGAGTAACACTATCTTAGATACACTTATTGCTCCATATATGAGTGATTAATTCTTGGTAGAGAAGGTTTTAGAAACACTTTTAAACCTTGACATGGGGAAAGAAAACAACGGAAAAATATATTTCTTTAACACGATACTCTAGCAGCTAGATACTATTTCGGTACAGAGAGCATGTTAAGCCTATCTCTTGCAAAGAAAAGATAAATTTATTCTTCTAAGGAGTTCCCTTCCAGCCAGTTTTTGCGTATAAAGAGCATGATAAGCCTATCTCTAGTAAAGAAAATAAAAATTGCAAGATTTCAACAAGTTACCTATAGATATTAATGCGAAAATGCGCCAATTCTTGTGCCATACTCTTGCAGCCCCCCTATGCTCATTCCCTCCATGCTTGCCTCTTCGCCTACAACCAACCAACCATTGAATTCTAGAGTCAAGGAAATTCATTTCCAACTTCCCAACCATGGAATTCTAGAGTCGATGCAATTCAGTTAGGAATGAAAGTTGACTGAATCTTGATAAGACTTGGAATATTTCTCCCACGTGACTCCTCCATGACCCGACTAACCAATGGAGAAGGACTGATGATCTCACTAGCGGATTGAGTAGTTCTGAGATTGGGGTAGATTTAGTGAGCCATGTGATAGGAACAGAGTGCACCACTGATGGGGAGAGGTTGAAGAATGCTAAAAATTGTTGCATGTGTCTTATACAACTTCAAAATACTTGAGCTATAGGGGGGGGGGGGGGAATTGTGTAGCATGGAAGCCTCTACATACCTCCTAGAATGTTTATTTATTTAATCTTTTCTTTTTTTCTAGTATTTTTTTGTTATTATTTATTTTTCTATTTTCATAGTTTAATGTTTTAAATATTAAAATAACATAATAATATATATAAAATAATTGAGCTTCATATAAATTCTTATATGGGGACTTGGATTAGGACAAAGGAAATATTATTGCTTTCATTTTTAGTTTTCTAATTTTTCTAGTGGTTTTGTATCCAATCCATACCAATTTAACATGTACTCAATTTGATTCCATGTTATTTGAATTACATGTTATCTATTGTATTGATGCACATGTTGTTGGAGGTTCTCTCTAATTCACATGAAATTATAGATCTAAGAATGATTTTAGGCTTAATACATTGATATTTTCTCAAATCTTGTGGGACATGGTTAATCTATTTATAGTCCTATGGATTGATATGATACTATCTAAGCATGTAAAGAGTGCTTGGTATTTCATAACATTTTATTCATAACCATTAATTTTTTTTTTTCTTCTAGATTCTTTTTTTTACTGGTACCTTGTGTTTAGCGAATGTATTTATCTTTCTTTGTATTCTTAGTCAAGCAATAGGAAAAATATTTCTCAAATCAACCATGTCACTATTTTATATCCTTTAACACTTCGTAGTTTCTATAAATTTTCAAAATCTTGCATACCATGGTTTATATATATATATATATATATATATATATAATTAGTCATCTGGATTGATATACCAATATCTAAGTATGTTTAGAGTGATAGTTATTTGATAATATTCTTCTCATAGGTCCTGAATTTTTTTGTTGGAGAGAGAGAAGTATCAATAGTCTTTTGGTCTTATAGGATGCAATTGGAACTCCCAAGTATGATATAGCAGGACCAGTAGTTTTCCACAATGAAATGACCATCTTTACACTTTATGTAGTTCCTTGTGGAAAGGAATATTTAGGCTTTATGTTAAGCATCTAGCTTGAGTCTTCACGTTACTTGTATTTTAGCCCACATCTCTGACTCATGCATTTGAGCACCCCCAATAACTTGAATTTCAGGGTTGGTGGAATTGAATCTATAACTCCAGTTGGCAACATTTTATGTTTATTTAGATTTCTCTCTTCATCTATTTATTTTTTCTATGAAGGTAATGTTTCCCTCTCTAACAAGATAAATATCTTTGACTAAGTTAGAATTACCATATTAGTCAATAGGTTTGAGTAGCATAAACCTAATCCAACAAGGAAGTGGAGGATATTTTCTCTCTACTGCTCTAGTTTCAAATGTGGTTGCAGTTAAAAATACGGTTATATATTCCATTCTTATTATTCTTGAGATACTTAGTCAATGGAAATTTAATTTACAATTGGAATTGTATATCTTTGAACAAAATATTCCATTCATATTTGTTTTGAGATAACCAATGTAAATTTAATCTTAAAATTTTATTATTCATTTTTTATTATTTTTTATTTTTACGAGGTAAATATTCTTATTTTGTTTTCATGATTGGAAATTTAATCTTGAAATTAGCTTATTCATTTGTTCTTGAGTTAGTTAGTCAATGGAAATTTAATATACAAATTTTCTCATTTTTCTTTTAAAAGAAAAATATTAGAAGATTATTTCTATTCCACAAGGTCTCCCAAACTAAAATCAAATGTCAAATCTATGATGAATGAAAACTAAAAAAATTATCAGAAAAATGTACGAAAAATACTACAGGTCTGTAAAGTTTGTTTTAGGTGTTATTTATTCATAAACCCCCATAGGTCCCTTGATATTGAGTAACATAGACTATTTCGCATCAAATTGTTATTTTTAGTTGTCCTAATCCTCTCTCATCAATGCATGTGAGGGCCCGTACAAGGTTTGGATTCTCTTTAAGCCATGGGTGGAAATAAGGAATCCATGACTTTTCCCACACTTAGATTTATGATCTCACCCTTACTATAAATAAAAATAAAAAGCACACTATTCATGGATAAATGTGATGTAATATGTGATTTATGATTATATAAATGTGTCAGATTTCCTACTATAAGGTATCTTTCTGTTGGTTTTACTGCTATGTAAATTACTAGTATCAATACTAGTTCTGTAGGATCTACTATAACTACATTTACTTCTTGAAAACTTGAAACCATCTTTCCCACCCATGTTCTTGTTTCATATGCTCATCCTTTGGATGTCATTGGTGATAAGGGTTATGAATAAATAATTGGTGGAATTGTATCTACTGTACCAAGAACTGGGCCTCGATCTATTGGTGGTGAATCAATAGGATCTCGAATTATTAATGATACTTCCTTTGTTATTGTTCAAGTTGATTGTGTTATTATAGGTGATGCAAGCAGTTTAAAGAAATTTTACCTCAATTTATCTTATACATAAACTTCATCCTAGATGAAAATATAATTAATCTCGATTTACCTTAGTTGTGCCTAAACATCAACTTCATCCTAACTAACAATAAAGCTTACTTAGATTAGATGAAAACATTCTTACAAGAAAGAGTGAATGTTTCCATTGACTATTATCCATATATCCATGACAATGTAGTCTCTTTGGAGAAGCACATCCTCATCCGAAAAATTGTCAAATATCTTGTTATAAAAAATATTTCATTTATTATTAACATTATCTATGAAAATGTAGTCTATTTCGAGAAGAACATCCTCGTCCAAAAACTTGTCAAAAATGATTATTACATTTATTCTTACGATAATAAATGGTGAGATGAAAGGATTGTTACAATGATCTGTAAATATATAATTTTGGTAATTTTGTTCATAGGATGAGCCCAATAGGGAATTAGTATCATATCCATCATGGTTTTAATATTTCTATCGTAACACCTACTTTCATAAAACAACATATTTGAAAATTTAACACATCTGCAAATTATCAATATATTTTGCTGCATAGCAACACCATTAATAATTTTATTGACTGAGAATATTTAATTCTCTTCAGGTGTATTATTGATCATCAATGTTATAAACAAAAACCATCTTCTAGTCCATCACTAGAATATGATATATGCTTCTTGCTATCTTTTTTTGCATACAAGTAGTCTATTTTCATGTAACTTTAATGACAAAAAGGAGAAGAAAAGGAGATTGACCTCAAATGACAACATCCTTTTCTTTTGAAGGGAAGAAAATTTTTTATAATCTATTATGGCATGTATCTGGTACCTTTCAAGCCCTTATTTCTGCTACTTCCCATGTTAGAGTCGTTTTAGAGTATCATTCAAACTAACATTTTTGTTTTCAAGGGTGCTTTTAACCACCATATTTTTTCCACTTCCACTCTTTGACATGTGTGTCAACTTGCAGTGTAGAAAACATTCACCGAGCTCAAAGATTACTAATTTTTCATGACCTTCCCTCCTATGTCAAAAATTTGAATGTTCTTAAGCATATGTTATCATAGTGGCCTCCAATGATATTAATTTGGCTCAGGACATGGCCTCCAAGGTTCAAATTTTTAATCTCATCAACAATATATTATCGTAGTGGCCTATAATGATAGGAATTTGATCCATAGTACATAATGGAAGTGTTATAGTTGTGTGTCTTTTCCCATGCACTCAATAATTCTCTAAAACTATTTTCTACTGCCACCCAAAAACAAATTTACTGGAATTAGCCTTGTCACATATAATCATAAAAGTGCAAATAGAGGTAAGAAATTATTGTGTTTGGTCTCAAGGAGTTAAAAAAAATACCATACAACATGAAGTTATTATTTTATTTATGGACATGGAACATATTGTTCTTATTTTACTCATGGACATGAGAATTTACAATTTTGTATCCTTTAAAAGGACACAATTTATTACCTTCTAATTTATGGAATTTGTCTCTCACATATTTGTTCATTTGACCACATGAATTGTTTTGACTCCTAGAATTATTTCGAGGAAACCTGAATTTAAAACAACTCCTTGGTTAAATATTGAACCCTAAAGTTGAAAACCTCAAACCCTGTCATCGGGGATATAAAAATTTCAAGCAACTCTCTACACAAATATTGAACACTAAAGTTGAAAACATCAAACCATGTCATTAGTGGTATTAGTTTCCTGGCTAGTTGTTCTGTAATGTGGTCCTATAATTTGTGATCTTTGTTATTATTTTCCGTACTTGATTTTTATTTTTAGTTCTTAGAAATTATTACAAAGAGGCCTTATTTTATGAGGTTGATTTTAATAATAACATAAATTTTTTTATTTCCAAAAGGGTATTTGCTCAGTGGGGAGGTTCTGGTACCAACCAGTGCTATGTTATGTACCACTTGAATGGCATAAGAGTAGAATAGTTGTATCATTCATGGTGATTGGTGAGAAATAATAATCAACCCTAATCCAGTTAACAACATATAGAATCAAAAGTAGTAGATGAGTCACATTCATGGCTTTTTATGACTATATAATAAGTAATAACCCTACAAGGTTTGTGCTTAAGCCTTAGCTTCCAACCTTTACTTCATGGCATAAGAACACTATTGTTAGATAAAAAATTTATTTCCATTGTAAAAAAAATTATATCTAATGTATTGGAGCCACACTTATAGGCACAATAAGTTTAAAATTGTCTCTTTTCCATATCATTTTTTTAACTATTAACAATCAGTGCCTTGCATATTATTTAGTGCACGGTTCTGCTTATGATGACATTTTTGACATTTATAGGGGTTTGTACCATTTGATAGATATTATTGTTGTTTTTCAGTTCTTGAAGTCTAAGTTCGGCCTTAGTCAAAACTTTTTATGGCCTATTTTAATAATGAAATTGTCGAGGTCATAATATTGGTTCTAACTGCTATTGTATCAATTTCTTTATTCTCTCAGATAATAGGAATAATTTTTCTTTCTCTTCTAGATGTTCAAGTTAAGCAAGATATTTATGTGACATTTTTTACTAGACATTTAGAGGTAGGATGTTGCATTGTTTTGTATGTAAATAATGTGTCACTTAAATGATTAACCATACAATTTGTTATATATTATAGCTATAAACTTGGCTATGATGTATCCTATGTATTATTTAATAAAAGCTCTCTCTATGTGTTCGGTGTGGAGCCTGATTATCTTCTTTATTTTGTATCACAACAATGGACCCCTATTCTTAATGGGGTGGCTACGTTGCCCATAATTAAACATTTCCTAGGGGGTCCATGAGGGGCAGCTGCGACTTTATGGAGCCCCCTCCCCCGGCGGGGGTTTGGGGGGAAGCGCCCCCGAAGCTAAAAACATATGTAAAATTTCCTTGTAAAAGTATTGTAATTTCTAATCAATCTGGGCCATTCATTAGGCAGATGATCTGACGGTAGAGGTTATGTTTAATTTAGGTTTTTTTTACCTAGAAGGAAACCCCTCATTTTGTATGAGAGTATTGTGTTGTGGTTGTTTATTGTAGGTGTATTCTCAGAGTGAGAAGAAAATAGGGAGACTGTGAGAGAGAACAAAGGATATTACAGTGGATCAGCTATAGGTTTTGTCTCTTCATTTTGCTGGATAATAGAAAGGAAGGACAGGCTGTTCGGGGTGGACGTAGCCCAAACTAGGTGAACCACATATATTTGTGTCTCTCTAGTTTCATGTGTTTTGTGTGTGTGTGTTTTTCGCATATTTTATGTGTTGAATTGCTCTATAATATATAATTTTCTAACATTATGAATATCTATGTTGTTTTTTTGAATGAAATATATAACATTGCAATAGAAATGGTAAATATCTTGTTGATTTCCTTCACAATATATTGCTTATCTAATTCATTTGGTATTGTTGTCACTATTTATTTTTTATAATTTTCATTGATACAAAGTTAAGTTTTGCATGTAGTTCTTATTCTACTTTAGAATTTCACATATTTTATTAGTATTGTGAAGATCAACAAGACATATATTTCTACTTTCTGTTGAATTTTCTATAGAAGGTTGTGGGTAAGTGTCACAAACTCTAAGATCATAGCATAGGCCCAAATTTATTATATCCATGCCTAAATAGCTTTAAATATTAGTTTTTACTCCCTCAAAAGGGTCCTGTGAACCAACAAAGATCATTCCATTATAAATTCTTCTAATTCATATGGTAATCATCTTACATTTATGGTGGGAGATCAACAAGGAAACACTTACGTTGGATGACCGATGGGCATGACAAATGTTTACACAAAGCGATTGGAGGTGTTAAGAATCGACAAGAATACTTTGGAATTCTCCTACATCTTTGTGTTATACTACATACATGCATTGTGATTCATATTATATCATATATTTGTCCTATCATACCCTTTCTCTCGTAGTACTTCCCATGTGTTCTGGTTCCGAGACTGTTACACGAATTTGTCATCATCCTCGTAATTCCCCAGCTCTCTTGACCCTGATGACCCATACATTGACCCTTGTACTTTCCAAGCATGGAATACATACCCCTAAAACACATTTTGTCTCGCCTAATCCTCTACCTTTACAAATTTTCTCGAAGTTCCTTTAAAAACATGGTTTTCAAGGTTTCTAAAGACCTTTCACTTAGTGTCTGCCCACATGATAGAAATTCTATGACTGAGTCTCACACTCCGATCGGGTGTTTCCGTCTTAATGTTTGACCCACGCCAATCATGTTTTGGAAAGTTTTTTAAATAGAAGGAAGCCTCCACGACTCAGAAGCTTCTTATGCGTTGAACTAGAAGCTGAGAGAAGATATGGGGTTTGAGAATTCCCCTTTAGGTTTCTTTGCTGTAATAAAATAGGAACTACCCAAAGGATAAGATCTTTTTCCCATAATTTGAGGGCCCATAACGTCCTCCATTGTTATATAAGGATACTTCCTTCAAATTTGCCACTTCTTACTAGCACCTGATAAGAGAAGCAAGTATAGGCTTTGGAGAATAGTGCGTAGTGTGATTGTTTTTGTGTGATTGGAAACATAGTGAGATCTTGACCTGTGAGGCAGCAAATGTGTTTGGATATGTGACTCTGCCAAAAGAGAGCCTCAACATCAAGGCTTGGTTGTAAAACTTTTCTATCTCATAATAAAATTCATCTAATGTTTATCTTCCACTTGTTTACATTTATAATGAGATTTCTAGAATTCCTTGATCAAGTAGATAGTTGTAATTTGCTTTATGTTTTTTGTGCTTTTTTACACTTGTCATGGTATCTTGACTGTCTCGCATGTGCAATTAAACGTTGGTAGCGTCGTGTTTCAAGCTTGAGAAGAGCACTGTCATTAGTTACGAGACTACAACACAACATCGTATCGTTTTGTAGGTCATCTCCTTGCCTCGAATTTCATTTACAATCTAGGAAGGTAGATGTTAGTATGCTCCTTGTGAAGTTACTAGACCTGCCCCTAGGGCTAGAGGGATCATTTGGTTCACACAAAATTGGTGATTCCACTAGAGTAGTTTCCTTGAGTTTAGTCACTATTTGAGGTCTAGCCATTCACTGATTTAGCTCACCCACCATTTCCCTCTTGGTTCCTATGTTTTTCATCAATTACAATCTTAAATTTTTTTCTTGAAGTGGTGAGTTTGGTCTGCTTGGGAAAGATTCTTTTGTTTTTTCTTGTTCAAGCATTAGTGCTTTTATTTTTCTATTAATCTCACCGATTACGCTAATTTCCAGCTTAGGCAACCTGCCAATTGGCCATTGGCGCTAGTTGTCGTTGAATAGTTCGCGCTAGTTTCACCTACAAAATTAGTGCCAATTTTAGGTGTGTGAAATTGAGGGTTTTTCCAATTCTCCACTGGTACCTTCCCTTCCGTATTTTCTTCGTATTATTTATAGTGTTCTTCCCCTTTCACTCATGGGTTTGATCGGCTTGTTGATTTGTTTTTTGCTTCTTTCCGTTCATACGTGCATCCTTACATCCTATTTTTTCTAGGATTGTGCATCAATTTCCGTTTGCATGCTCCATGGGACATCACCCCCGCGATTGACTAAGTCTCATTTCTTGGTGAGCCATCTCTAGTTGATTTTTCTTTTCATTTGATTGAGTGTTCAAGTATCGTGTCTTTCGAGGTTGGTTTGTCCGCTTTGTTTGCTTGTATAGATTACATTGCTCATTTTTCAATCGAAAGTATTCTTTCTATGATCGTTGATGTAAAAGGGAATGAATGCCTTGTTTTGAGCTCATGCTTTTGGAAGTCCATTTTGTTCTTGACCTCATATGTCTAGCCTTTATAACTTAGAAAGTGTTTAAAACAACGATTGCATTCTTAGTGTTATTTGCATCCATTTTTCATTCATCATTCCATTATGAAATTGTGTTCATTTAGTTTTCAGTCTGTTTTCTTTTTTTTTAAGTGTATTTAGATCACATTGCATGGAAAGTATTTTTTGAGATTATCATTAACTTATATTACATTGTTTAATTGAAGTTGAGGTTAAAAATCGCATTGAGCATTCTTTCATTAAAAGCAAGCATTGGTAGATTATCATTTCATCGAAAATATTTGAGTGCATTCTTATTCTTTTGAAATGAAAGAGGAACAGCAGCAGATTATGCAATTGTATAGTTTTAGAAAAAGAGTATTCTCGTATGATTACATTGCATAATTCACATTGTTGAATGTTTTAGATTACTTATGGATAGGTGAAAGTCATCTAGTTAGGAAAAATTTCTATATGCAAATATTATCAGTTTGCTGCATCATTGTTTGAGACTCTTTCCTTAACTAGATAGCATTCATCAAATTGAAAGACTTCTTCCTTATATAGCTGCATATAGGAGATTGTCATATGACATGCGATAGGGCCTTTGAAACTAAGACATAATTCAAGATGAACTTCAAATTTATTGAATTAACCTAAGGAAACATTGGAACCTAACACAAACATTTCTAGTTGTCTAGGCTAGAGATGTATTTTAATCTAAAACCTAGTAGCTGCTATTCTGCTGGTATTAGATAGGTACTAAAATGTATCATAAAGCCCCATACCATCATATAAAGGAATACCCCCCAGGTTTCATAATCCTTTATCCATAAGAAGTCGAAGCCCGGCCGCTCTATAACCGTGATACAATCGAACATAGCATTCAAAGGAGACTACCTACACGTAGGAAAGTTCTTGGTCATTTCTCTTTTCATTTTGATCACACAGTGTGGTATGGTAGTTCATGGAAACTTCCACACCCTCTTCTTAGATTACCAGAAAGAAGTCATTTCAATATTTTCGTGACCTCTTTTGAAAAGAGAAGAGATCATGAAGTGCTTGTCCTTTCACACTCGTTTCAACCGAAAGTGATATCACCTTTTCCGCTTCTAATCTCTAAAGAAAAGACAGAGTTTTGTTTCAATGTCCTAAAAATTAACTCACAATGAAATATTCCTGTTAAAGTTATCTTCCTTAGTGTCTTTTACGCTTGTTTTCCAAAGGCACATTTCCTGAGCTTACCAACCAAGGAGTCCCCTCCAAAGGGAACACCGGTCCTTTTCCTACTTTTTGGGAATGTTATGTCTTTATATCGAAACATTTTCCCTTCCCGGATTAATCCGTTGGTTTCCAGGTTATTCTCCACCTCTCAGGTCCCAGTATTTCGCCTCTCAGATAACCATCTCCTCCACGTGAACAACATCGTTGATTCTAAAGTGGCCTCTCCTCTTCGCTGCTTTTCCTCCTTCACTTTCTCTGAAGAAAGTCTAGACTACAAAATAAGGTGTCTAAGAAGAAGAAGAAGAAGAAAAAAAATGAAGAATTCAGATAAGGGAGAGGCTAAGTCTCAAGGACTATTGAGCCTAAGAAACCGTCCACTGATAAACCATCAAAGCTTCCATGGAAAGTCAAATTCCTGCATGTTGTGCAAAAGGTGACGATTTTCTTTGGAGATAGCCCCTGGCATTCCCAAGGTGCTGAAGTATGAAACATCCACCATTGCCTTTGGCTTCGAGTTACATTATAATAGACATCTTCAATTAGTACGATACACTCAGAAGAAACAGTGTAAAGATCACAAATCCATATAAGTTGTATGAAGGGTATCATCCTATTCACCTTTATCCCTACATGGATGCGCTCACGAGAGTGTTGGACAACTCTACTATTTCTACACTTCATTTGCTGTTACCGTGCTTTCTTCAAGTCTCCTCGCTAGTTGATTCAATGATCGGTCAAGAATCATCTGCCCATCTCACTCCCTCGAAATTCAAATTTATGAACTATCTCCCAATTGCAAACTGTTTGGTCTGGAATCACTGGATCCGGTCCCACTCATGGTTCATCAAGCTTTTTCTCTTGGTCGAGAGGGATCTCATCCCCCAAGTTCTTCTTTTTCTACGATTCCTGTGTGATCTAGAGAAAGATTTCTCCTGCTACAGAAGTTCACAAATTTTCCTCTTTTCCCATGATGAGGCCAAGAGATGCCCTATTGTTCCAAGACACTGTGGAAGGCCATATCATTTTCATGGTACCCTCTCCAAGTAGTTTGGTCGCTTTCCTTCGATTGGAGTCGTGATTTGGCAGATACCGCCTTTCTTCCTGTGTGCCTTTAGATCACAGCAGCATCTCCTATGTGGTCTTACCTGCACTGCTTATAGATGAGGGCATGTCTATTAGTGTTTTGTATTAAACTACTTGGCAAGATTTTGGTTCTCCATCGCCAGGCTTGATTATGCAAGAGGTCTGCCATTTAACAAAGAAACTACCAACCACAGGATCCTTCCTGTTCCCTGTTATTTTAGGATGGAAAACCATCTATATAGACGTGATGGTTGTTCCGTGACCCTTGGAATTTAATTTACTCTTGGGGCAATCTAATACTTATGTCATGGGAGTGCTGTCTTTCTCTTGTGGGTCTTTTTTCCACACAAAGGTTAGATCTGACCATTTTCGATCTGCCATTATTTGGTCCTAATGTGGCAGCTGGCCCACCATCATCTCTTCCGGATCTTTATCCACCGATTGTAACTTCTATGCCACAAGTTAACTATATGGCTACTCCGCTCTGCCTACATTAAGTGATAGTGTCGTTGTGCATCGTGGTGCTATGCAGATTTAATTAATTTCCAAGATGTTTCCCTCCCATCTGATGAGAACCTCCTTGGAATCCATGACCTCTATTCATCATAAAGTAAAAGGTCATGGGAGCAGTAGTTCATTTTATTATTTCAACCTCATTAAAAAATGAATTAGCTCACAAGGATCATTCACAGACATGTGTTCAACCTTGTTAAAACAATTAAACACAAACTTCCATTCAATTCGAGTCTTTGATTAGACTGGGAAACTTAGTCAAAGTCTTTCTTTGGTTCATAATTGAACCTTCAATCCATCCACCCGTTAGTAACCGTAGGTCTACTCTCCGGTGAATGCACTAGTTTGGGGCATGTACTGGAATTGAGTCACCATGTCAGGCATGCAAACATTTCAAAACATAATTTATCTCTCGTTTTCAAGCTTGTGTAAAAATGAAACCAATTTTTCAAGCATGTTTGTCCCCATTTCAAGCTTTCAGGTAAACAAACCAACTCTGCCAGAAGCCTATTCCTGCTTGTGTAAAAATTGAATCATTCTTATTTTACCTCTCATGACAACACTTTATCAACCTATTTTTTCCTATGAACCTTGGTTTTCTCAATCCATCGGCTCCCCATTTGTTTAATCACCATCATACACTCACTTGCTGTTTCACCCATTCGAGGAACCGCTGCGATGAGTGATCTTGTTAGCCATCCTCTTTAATTTTACTGTTCAAAAAGTTTGACCATCAATAAACCAGCTTATCCCTTTATACCACTCGCTCCTCAAGGAGGAGTCAACTTTTAGCTCTTTTTTGACTCTTAAAAATTGAAAAGATTGTCGAGAGACTCTTGTCATTTAGAACTCGTTAAATGGATGCGAAATGATATCTACCCAATATAAGTTTACTCCCTTTTCTAAGTTAGGATAGATTATTTATGAAAAAGGAATACCTTAGCTCATGATTAAAAGGTTCTCCCGTGACATTGCTTACAATTTTAGATCCTCAGAGACTACCTATAAGGACTGTGTTTCTTTTCTCATTCCTTTTCAAACTCTCTAAACATGAAAATATTTCGGTTTCTCCCTTTTTCCGACTCATTAAAATCAAATGACACCAGATATGGGTGATCATGACGTTATCGGAAGTTCCTCCTTCCTAAAGGCTCGTAAATATACTAGGATGGATTTGTTCCATGACAAACTTATAAGACAAGAATATCTTATCCTCCTGGGCTTGTGTAAAAATAAAGAGGTACTTTCCATAAATGGTGGTGGAAAATGGAAGTTATTCATCGGGCTTGTGCGTAGTATGTCACTCTTGAACATGAAACTTGTCTACAAATTTAAGTTCTGTTGGGATATACCCTTCACTGTTTTTCCTCCATGGATTTGGGAAATATGTTTGCTCTCTCATTTACTACAAATATTGTCAACATGACCCCCGATCCTATTTTAGTCAAATGCCGCCAAATTCTAGAGTAGTGTCACCTGAGTATGTCTAAGAGAAAAATCTTTGCAATTTGTACATTCCCGATCCTCTCGTTTCTACTTTGATTTGCACTCATATTACCTTCTCTATTTCTGTCGATGATGTGATTCGTTATGCACCTCTCCTTCTTCTCATCTAATCGTTTCCATGCTCTCAACTCAAGCCATTATCTAGGAAGTTGCAGGCAGAAACTCCCTACCGCATCTTAGAGCTTGCATGCCTCAATGGAAAGTTCTTCACATCTGATGACAAGTTCATGACTGTATTGGCTTCCTTCATCTGATGATTTATGGGTGCTCAATTTCTACCACTGTCTGCCACCTCCTGTGGATTCTACTAGTAGTACTGAGAGCCATTGAATTATAAGGTTTTCTCAGATCATAACGGGTCACATCATTGAATGGTAATCAACTCATTTTCAAGCATGTTTGACGCCAACACATCTATTCATTATGTTAGACTTTGTAATTGATTAGGGAAGATGGACAAGAACCTGGCTTGATCAAAATTCCAAAGTTGCAAGGAGATGAGTCACCATTATTATATACATGATTCTTTAGAAGGATGGCTACAACCATACTATGGATATATTTCATATGATCCCTTCATTCGGATGGTTGCGTCCATGTCGGTGATCCCATTCACATGATCCTCTTCTTTGCTGGATAGTTGCGCCTATACCATGGATTCATGTATTTTAAACAGAGATTCAGCTTATGCATATGTATATTCTTGATTTGGTGTCTAATGACAACAACTGCCTAGTTCCTTACACATGTACTTGTAAAGCATTTGACCCCCTCACTCATGTTCGTACTCTTCCATGGCATTAGGGCTTGTTACACGTACTTGTCACTATCCTTGTACTTCATTCTCGATCCTTGAGACCATAAAGACCCTCAGGTATTCTTCCAAGCATGGAATACATACCCCTAACCACTATTTTTCTTCCTTAATCATCTCCCTTTTACAACTTCTTTCGAAATTTCCTTGTAAAAACATGGTTTTCAAGGTCGTAATCTCACTGGGCAGGTATGACCCGTATTGATAAAGAAATTTACACCAAGGCCCATGTCATCCTCTGCTTTTGGAAAGCTTTTTAAATAGAAATGAAGCACTGGTGGACTAGAAGCTTCGTGAAGCGACTTAGGTCAAGTTATTTTGAGGATATGGCCAAGGAATTCCCTGGGCTTGTTTCCATAAAATAGGA
The DNA here is from genome assembly GCA_034641835.2 of Pinus albicaulis. Taxonomy (NCBI): domain Eukaryota; kingdom Viridiplantae; phylum Streptophyta; class Pinopsida; order Pinales; family Pinaceae; genus Pinus; species Pinus albicaulis. The sequence goes on along the minus strand of JAXQQM020091265.1, from coordinate 364,106 downwards.
ACTAATCCAAAGGATAAGCTCTTTTCCCATCATACAAGGGCCCATAACCTCCTCCCTCCATTGTTATATAAGGAGATCTCCTTCCAAATTTATAGCCTTAGTTAGCAATCATAGAGAAGAGAAGCAATTATAGCTTCTGAGAATATGAAAGGAAAAGTGATTTTTCAGTGGAGCATTAGAACACAATGAGATCTGACCTTGTGTGTGAGGGTGTTGCAAACGTGCGTGGATATGGACCACGAAGGAGCCTCAACATCAAGGCTTGGTTGTAAACTCCCTTCTCTATCTCATAATAAAATACATCTCGATGTTTATCTTCCACTCTTGTTTACATTTATAATGAGATTTCAGCATTCCTTGATCAATTAGATATGTTGTAATTATTTTATTCTTTGCCGTGGTTTTACGCTGTTGTGGTTTCTGATCGTCTCAGATGTGCTTAATTCTTGAACCTTGGTAGCAATAAGGTATCATTATGACGGGTCAGAAGCTTCACCAAGACGACAACATAGCATCAGCATAAGGTAGGTCATCTTCCTTGCTCTGAATTTTATTTAGAATCTAGGAATGTAGATGTTAGTATGTTCCCATAATTACGTATCCACCTAGGCTATAGGATCGCCTCTGCCTGCAGGGATTTACCCGGACAACAGAGACTTCATGTAAAAGAACAATTTGTTTTCAATGTTTCCTTTAAACAACATTCTTTTTTCAATAGCACTACTTCACCTTCATGCCCACTTGTAGTGTAGAAACCATTTTCGGTCTGTGCACTACCAATTTTTCTCATGACCCGACTCTCCAGCTCAATTCTTTTAATGTTCTTAGGGTTTTTCTATCGTAGGCCTATAATGATAGGAATTTACTTAATAATACACAAATGTAAAGCATTACAATTATATGTCTATTTTCCCACATTCTCAATAACTCTCTAAAAATTTTATGGTGTTTCCAAAACACAAATGAAAGATTAGTCTTCCTATTGACAGGGGAATTTTGAGGTCTTAAAATGGGACTCCTAAGGAAAATGGCCAATCAAAATTCACTTCATGAGAACTCAATCACATTTTATGGAATGACATCATCACTAATGGTTGAGGTGGAATTGTTTGAGTTAAAGTACTTACTTGTCACATTCTCAATGGTGGATAAAAACTCATGGTTAACCACGGTAGTGCTCTAAGTACTTTAAAGTCATAAAGTAAAGTACTCACAATAAATTTCGTTTTCACACTTTTTTTGAATAAAACATTATTATTTTCATTTCATATTTTTTGAAAGAAATAATCATATCCCTACACAATCTTCATGTCTTTACACACTTTTCAATAAATATTATATTTGTATATTTTCATATATTTATTTTTAAATTATATATCCATATTATTTATTTAATATTACAATTTAAAATTAATTATAAGTTAATATCTATCCATATATATTATTCATATGAAATCAAATTAAATAAAAATGTAACCTTCTAATTCTAGGATAAATCATATCTATAAATAATATTATTATAAGCATTAATAGCAATACAAAAATATTAAAATTGAAGAAAAAAACATATTGGTTTTGTATGATGGAAAAAGGTATATTAGTTTCTCGTATGTTTTAAAAAGTTATATTAGATTCAACATAGTTTGGGAAAAAAATTCCAAATTTCAATGTGTATAAATCTTATTTTGTACTTATAAATATAAATTAAATCGATTTCAATACTTTTTCTTTAATTTTAAATAAAAATCAAGTCATTTCATTATGATTATATTAATATTATATATTATATATATTATTATGAAAAATAATCTAAATGTTTTAGAATATATATTATATTATTTTTGATGTTATATATTATTTCTTCTTATGTTATAAATCAAATCAATTTAATATGTAATATAAAATTCATACATAAAATAATATATTATATTTATTATATTATATTATATTATTTTTATATTATATTAATTACATGTTATTATACAATTTAAATAATATAAAAATTTAATTAATAGCATATTATATAATTAAAAATTTATGAATTTATATTTATATTTTATTTTAAGTTATTTAAGTACAATGGACAAATGGATTAGTTGTTTAACGATAATGATTTTTTCTTGAAAAAGTTTATCTTTATTTATAATACATCAATACAATTTTTTTATTAATTTTATTTTAGTATAACTTTTGAATTGAATTTAACTATGGTTACATGGATTGTGGTGGCAAAAGTAATTTGAAAATTCATAAATATTATTTTATTGGTTTAACTATTATTTTCTTAGAAGGCTCATTTAGACCTCTCAAATTCCCTAACGACATCACATGTTACAAGACAAACAAGTGCAAACAAGAGTAAGAACTTACTTGATTTTGTGTGAGGGGAGCTAAGAACATAGGGGTTTGATCATGTGGAGCAATACTATATCAATGGGTGCATATTGGGGGATATATAATGAGGAAAAATGACATAATATATTGGGGGATATTTAGTTAAAGGTTTTTATATTGGTGGGTATAAAAAATGGAGCTCAACATTAATGAAAAAATATAAAGGGGTATAAAAATATTAATGAAAATGGATAATTTGCCAATATATAATGAAATATCGGTTTTTTAAATTGGGAAAGTGTATTGGTTTTATATTGGTATGGGTTAAATAATGTTATTTTTAGAGGCATTTTCCAATATGTACTCAAATTAAGGGTATTTTAATATTCTATGATCACACGTGATATACTAGAGGTTCATTGAGTGAAGCCCCGAGCTAAGAATAAGACTATGAAAACCTTTAAATTTTGCATGGACATGAAAGTTTTTGTTCTTCTATCCTCTCGATGGACATGAACCCGTTGTTCTCCAGATATTGTAACATTATTGAATATATTACCATCTAATTTATGGAATGTCTCTCATATTTCCAAATGGACACCGAATTAATTCGACTACTACAAGTATTTCGGGAAATAGAAATTCAAACAAGTCTTTGTATTCACCTATATGAAAGGTTTTGGAAGAATGTAAAATATCAAAATAAACTAAGGGGGATCCCACAATCCTAAAATATGAATTGCATGGTCACCGATAAATTAGGGGTTTTTTTCCATTATAAAATTTACTAAAAAATATATTTGCATCGCATGAAATGGTAGCCCATGAACCGGTATGAAAAAAATAATAGTAAGCGACGAATATGTAATACCCCTTTTCGTTTATTATGGAAACATATTTTGTTTTGAATTGGACTATTTTTAATATGTTAGAGTAGTAAGCCATGATGAACTCGATTTAAAAACAATAATTTAATAAATAAATAATTTTGATAAATAATGCCGGAAAATTTGTGAAAGAAACACTTGAGTAAGAAATGTTTTCCAAATATGAAAACCAATGGGGTGGATCAAATTATTATTATAAAGTTCCTTAAAATATGCGCTAAATAAAAATATTTGAAAATTTTTGAATGAGGGAAAGATACTTTAAGGGGAAAATAAAATAGTCTAATGGATTGAAGAACCTGATAAGGTGAGACATTTCCAAGGAAAAATATGTTTAGGGTTAATGTAAAGAATACATAATTGGAACCATTAAGAGGTTTTATTCTTGCAAAAATTTTCACCGAGGGAAACGAGTGGCTTTGATTGAAGGTTGGGATGAAAATGTTTTACGAAAGGGAATTTTCCATCGAAAATTTCTATTACGTGTTTTTCTATTTATTACTATTATGTTTAAATTTTTTTTCTTTTTTATGTAAGGAAAACCTTAAAATCAGAATTGTCTCAGCAATTTTTAAATTTCTTTTTTTTAGAAATTTAAATATTTGCATGCATAGGAAATTAAGAAATATTGGTGAAAGAACGATGTGATAAGTAATTATGTAGATATTATTCGCATGCATAACTTTCATATCAAGAAAAATTGAAGAAGAAAATACTTAACATGTCTTGAGGTTTATGATTCGAGATATTTAAGTTGATTTTATGAAGAGAATGGGAAAAGCTTGTTAGAAGGTAGCATATACATATATTTGATAAAATGGATTTGTTATTCATGATAATAATTTTAAAGAGTCTTGGAAAGAAGATTTTATGGATCTGTAGGTATGTCAACTATATAGAATCGAAATGGAAAAATATTTAGGCAAGAATTTATTTTGTGTTAGTAATCCATTTAGCTAAAGTGTATATGTTACTCCTTGGTCTCAATAGTTAGGGAAAAATTTGTTTCGAGAATAATCAAACATATAGTGGTGTATATAGAATTAGCCTTATTCGCATACTCCGAAGGGATGTAAGGTTAAATACAAAGACGAAAGAAATAATTTTAGATAGATACTTATTTTAGACCCGAGAAGACATGATGTTCCTATTTTAGTGATATAGTGCCAACATACAAGTTAAATTCCAAATTTAGGAAATAAACCTGCCAGAACCCGCATGTTCCAAAGAGTTCACAAAAAATGATCCTGAATAGCATGCACAACTCCTAGATTCCTTATTAAGTTATTAGATTATTCTCGCAATGAAAAACATTATTTCTAAACTAGCTAACCGAAAAATAATGAGTTATTTTATTTCACCAAATATCAAGAGTAACAAATACTTTATTAATGTTTATTAGACTTGGAAAACAGATCTACTATTCAATTAATTATACAAAATAATCTTAGATATTTAAGTTCAAGAAAGTAGATATTTGAAAACATTGATAATCGGTGTTCGCACTAATCTCAAAAGATAATAGCGATCAATGAGGTTTGTAGAAGTTGTGGCAACTAAATTTTCATGAAATGTGTATCAAAGAGGAAAATTTAATGGACACGAAGGAAACATAAACTTATCGCGAATTGATTTATCAAAAGATGCATAACCAATAGGAAGCATGGTAACAATTATTTCAAACTAGGTAATCGTATCAATTTTTTCTACAATAACATGAATGTACTCAATAGGCAATCATATGGAAATTTATTCATTCAAAAACCATGAATTTTATGATAAAATTATATCATTCTAGAGCAAGAATACCAAGGAATGTTGTTGCAATTAATGGCGATAATTACTAGCATACAAAGTAGACGAGAACCAAAATACCAAGCTTCTTTCATAAACTTTAATGTAATACTGAGTTTATTTTACAAAAAAATGAAATATATATAACTTAGCATTACGATGAAATTAAAATACCATAACTACAATAAATTACAAGGTATCACCTAGTAGGGATCAAATAGTATTGAAATCCATAATGGCAATCATGAACTTGATTAATTGTTCAAACATACATGATAGGTGTAATATCCTCTGACATACTAGAATGTTTTTTAATTTAAGATGGGTAAAACAATGGAAATTCCATGAAAGGATTGCATTAGAAGAATATTTATTAATAAATAAATTAAATAAGATCTAGATGCTTGGGAATGAGACACTCAATGAGACTCTTGTCAAACAAATCGCCATTGAGGAATGAGGTTGATATTCCTTCATGATAATATTTTTAGATAAAATTATCTATAAGCTTAATGATAGGAGATAAAGATCCATTAAGTTTCTTAGCTTGGGAAAGATGTTAATCTTGTAGGCAATCCAGCAATCGTTAGGGAGAAAGGCAGGCTTTGTGGAAATCCTAGAAAGTGGATGTACCCAAACAAGGAGGATGTCGCTAATCGAACTTTTTATCATGAAGCAGGTAATAAATTCCCATCGAAGAACCACATAGGGGGTTGAATCCTTGGAAATTACCGTCGATCGTAAGTGAACTGAAACTCACTAGTTGGGTGGAGAGTACGTGTTCGATTTCATAAGTGATAATTTATCAAATTTTAACTCAGATTAAATAATTTCATGGTCATGTTATTTTAGTTCAATAAATATTAATATTTATATCTATTATCCTAAGCACTACATCATTAAGTTTATATGTCCTCTCCTTAAGAGAAATTGGAAATTAGAGGAAGTGGTGTAGTTCTAAATTGGTAATGAGAAAAGTAAAAGGGTATATTTTAGCAAGAAGGAATAATTATCTTGAATTATCATAGTCAATGTGTTTTTCTGCATGTTGATGTATTAACAAATGTAGAATTAAAACATCTTGTCTTTATGTAGACAATGAATGAACACTAGAAGAGGTTGTAAGCTTGGAGTGGAAAGTTAAACAAAGGGGCTAATGAGTTATTACTAAATTCTCTTCATTTATAGGATGTATCCATTTATGTGTGATATGTTTCATTTTAATTTGTGATATTGTTATTCGGTTATGAAAGAATTCAATTACCTTGAAGGAGTACTATCCATCTGTTCCTTGTGAATGACTTTGTTATTTTTCTTAAATATATATGTGGTATTAGCATATTGAACCAATAGTATTGATACTAGTATTTCTGATTGTTAATAAGGATTGTGTGACAATGTTCTAGGATTAGGAAATTATATTAAAAATCCTTAAGATAGAACAATGGTGAGGTTTAGCTCAATCGCGGGGATGCTAGGTTACTTAGGATTATATTTAATTACCTGTCAAGTTGGAAGGGTATATTTCAATGAGTAGAGGCCTCTATATCCTCAAGTAACATGTGTTCTACTAACTATTTTAACTCGTAATTTTTTATATTCATTAATCTTGATTAAGTGATTATTAGAAATAAAGTAAAATTACAATAATGTGGTTGGCAGTAATAGAATCATATTATGTTACCGCACACTTCTATTATATCGCAGGTTACAAAGAATCAGAAATTTGAACTCAAGTTAAATAAATTTATGCTTCACAAAAATGAAGACTAAAAATAACATGATAACGATTATCGAGTTAATTCTAGTCATCATAAACATGGAATATGTTAAGAAAATTTATCCATTAGCAATAAAACTCATGGAAAATTAGGTAATTTGAATTAATTTAATCCGATGATGATTTTGGTAGATAAATCGAGGATGGTGGAATCGATATCGTGGATGTACCAGGCCTGAAAGATGGGTTATAGTAGATATGTCTTAATCGAGTAATTCAACAAAGAAAATTAATTAGGAGAGGTAGCCTCTTGATACATTAAACATAAGTTACCTAGTTAAAAAGAAATATTAAATCTCATAATAGAGATACCGGGGATTTAATATTCAAGACTGTCATAAAATTAAATTAAACCAAACCTAAGGAATCACACACGGTTTTTATAAATAGAAATAATTGCATGCAATGAACAAGGTAAAGTTCATATTAAAAATATATACTATGAGATTGGAATATAAGTACCTAGTATTTCTAATTTCTTCGAAAACCATTTACTAAAACATGAAACATAAAGTAAATTATTTCATTAAGAATGATTCAAAATTTGAGTATTGTCCATCCATGTGTCACATATGCTATACGCCACCTAAAAACATTTTTAAATAAAAGTGCTAACTTGTGAATGTGTTTATTCAACATTTACGCATATCATATATTACACACAATATGAAACAATGTAGTACTAATAGCAAGAGTATGAAATAATATTAATGAGGATGTCAATTACACAACCAACCATTGAACTGAAAGTAGCAATTATCAATTCACAAGAGGATCAACAAATGTGTTTAAACTTAGCGTAAAAATCCAAAAATTTAATGTCATAATTCCATAGTCTCCTTTGGTATATAATGTTACTAAAACCAAGCCATACAAAAGAATTCAAAGCAGTCATATACCGATCAATTTGATCCTTCTAGGGTAAAAAATGAGTTTAACAAATTAAGAATCAAAATACCTAGAACTCGATACGAGGTCATGGTTATAGAAGAAAATATGGACCCGTGTTTTGGTAATAATAGAATTATAAATTAATAAAAATCTACTTACCGTAAGTCTCATGGCCATAGAGGGGATCACCCTCAACCTAGAAAGCGAAGCATCCATGAGACAATGAATGAAAATTAATGGTGTGGTGTCATAATAAAGAAAATTTTTCCATAAATAAATAAAAATCAAACCTTTCAATTACAAATTATATATTATTTGATGCAAGGAAGAAATACTAAAATGAATATCATAAACTTCACTAAAAATATTCTCCATGACTTCACATATAGGGAGTTTCGAATGTATGCCGACTCAACAATGTTCGGGTCCTCACGGAGACATAAGATAAAGGGTAGAAAAACTATATGCTTAAGAAATGGGGTGACAATGCACCGAAATGTTTTCACTTAATTCCTAACCGATAATGACTACCCGTCCATGATTTTGTTTTCCCAAGAATGTAGAGTCAAAAAGATGGAATGATGAGAAAGGCACAAGTATTTTTTATGAAACAATAGTACCTACAAATAATTAAATTAGGGTAGTAAAGAGGCATCAAGTGAGATCTACAATAATGACTTCACCTACGAGGTGGGAAACTGACCACGAAGTTACTTCTAAAAAAATTGAGATATCATATGTCCAACCGAATGCACAAGCTTGTTGAAATGAAAATAATCAATAGACCCAGTCTGCTTTTTAAGAAAAGAAGCATTAAATAAGCAAATCTAGGGAGGGAATTTACTAAATGAAGTGGTAAATGTTACCGAGCCATGGCGACAAATATTATTGGTTACTTTACCTCATTGTAGATTTGAAGTGAACAAGCCGCATAGAAACTTAGAGTCGTTAAACTAGTCAAAGTATGTAGTAATGAAACATGAATAATAAATCAAGAAAACCCGTAATCCTCAAATGCGTAAATCCCGAGGAAAAGTAACATCCAAGCGAGCGAATATGAAAATTAGCTACTTACATTTGATAGTTGCATGGTGTGCCTAATCCATAACTATATTCATGGGAAATTCATCTCAGGCCGCAACATTTCAAAACAAAAATTAAGAAATATACGAAATATCGATGGTAAGAATAAAGGGAACCATGCTAATGATGCATGATTCAACATGAAAATGAATATGAACGTCGAATACCATGGCATGTACAGAAATTGGAACTAGTTTAAGTAGAGTTGTATGCAAAGAAATTAAAATTTCGACTATCTCTGAGTGAAAACCATGACTAATTAGGTTGGGGAGCCTAATCGGCACCATTGAATGACAAAAAAATCCCAATCATCCAACCCATCTCTTTAGTGCCATGTGTTGTCAATGCGCCTCACCCACATGATGTAATGTGATAAATCTCAGGTGTCGATAGAATATCGGCCTAAAGCATAAAAACACATGAGTGTGCTAAAGAATATACCTAAAGGGAATGTAAGGTTAAACACAAATATGAAAAGAAATAATTTTAGATAGATACTTATTTTAGACGCGAGAAGACATGATGTTCCTATTTTAGTGATATAGTGCCAAATCTAAAAGTTAAATTCCAAATTTAGAAATAAACCTTTACAGAACTCGCATGTCTAAAGAATTCACAAAAAAATGATCCTAATAACATGCACAACCTTCTAGGATCTTTCTTACTGTTGACGATTATTCTCGGCACGAAAAATTATTTCTAAACTAGCTAATTGAAAATAATGAGTTATTTTATTTCACCAAATATCGAGTAACAAATAGATACTTTATTAATGGTTATTTATACTTTGGAAAAATAGATCTACTATTCAATTAATTATACAAAATAACCTTTAGATATTTCAAGCAAGGCAAAGAAGTAGATATTTGGAAAACATTGATAATCGATGTCAGGCAGACACTAATCTCAAAATAACATAGTGATCACGATGTTTGTAGAAGTTGTAGCAACTAAATTTTCATGCAATGTATCAAAGAGGAAAATGTAAATGGTCTAAGGAAACATAAACTTACTCGCTAATGGATTTATAAAAAAGATGCATAACCAAGTAGGAAGCATGCTAACAATTATTTCAAACTAGGTAATCAGATCAATTTTGTTTACAATAACATGAATGTATTCATCGTGATTAATCATAAGTGAAATTTATTCATACAAACCATGACTTTTATGATAAAGTTCTAATATTCAAGCAGTAACAATACCAAGGAATGTTGTTGCAATTAATGGCAAGAATTACTAGAATGCAAAGTAGACAGAGAACCAAAAATACCAATTTTTCCATAAACTTAATGTAATACCGAAGTTTATTTTACAAAGAAATGAAATATATATAACTTAGCATTATGATGAAATTAAAATACCATAACTACAATAAATTACAAGGCATCACCTAGTAGGTCAAATAGTATTGAAATCCATAGTGGCAATCATGAACTAGATTAATTGATCAACATACATGATAGGTGTAATATCCCTCCGATACTATAATGTTGCTTTAATTTAAGATGGGTAAAATGATCGAAATTCCATGAAAAGGATTGCAATTATGTAAATGAATATTTATTAATAAAGAAATTAAATAAGATGTATATGCTTTGGGAATGAGACACCTAATGAGACTCTGTCAAACAACCTCATTGGGGAATGACGTTGATATTCTTCACGATAATAATTTTAGATAAAATTATAGATAAGCTAATGATTGAGAGAAAGATTCATTAAGTTTAGCTTAGGAAATATGCTAATCTTAGAAAATCTTGAAAGCACCGAAGGGGAGAAAGGTAGGCTTTTAGAAAACTTAGGAACGTGGATAAAATTTCCAAAACAAATAGATGTCGCACGGAAAACTTTATCATGAAGGTAGGTGTACTAAATTCCCATTTAAAGAAACACATAGGGTGTGGAATCCTTGGAAATTACTATTAGCTCAAGGGTGAACTCAAGAAAACTATTTTTTGGTCGAGTGAGCGAGGTGTTCGATTTCCTATGATGCTCTACCGGCTATCCCGGTTCGATTAAACAATTTTTGTGGTCATGTTATTTTAGTTCAATAAATATTAATATTTATATGTATTATCTTAAGCACCACATGATTAAATTTATATGTCCTCTCCTTAAGAGAAATTGGAAAATTAGAGGAAGTGGTAGTTCTTAATTGAAACAGAAAAGTAAAGGGTAGATTTTTTAGCAAGAAGGTGAATAATTATCTTAAATTATTTGTTAGTCAATGTGTTTTTTCTATACGTTGATGTATTAATGAATGTGTAGAATTAAACATCTTGTCTTTATGACAATGGAAATGGAACTTAGAAGAGGTTGTGTTGATAAGTTAATCAAGGCTAATGAGTTATTACTAAATTCTTCACTTGTGATGATTCAATATGTGATATGTTAGTGTAATTTGTGTTGGTCGTATTTAAGCAAAAGAATTTAATTACCTTGAAGGCGTACTATCCATCTCGTTCCTAGAATGACTTTGTTATTTTTTCTTTAACATATATGTGTTGCTGATATTGAACCTAATAGTATTTGATACTAGTATTTTAGTGATTGTTAATAAGGATTGATGACAACATTCCTAGATTAGGAAATTTATATTAAAAATCCTTAAGATAGAAAAGGGTGAGGTTTAGTCAACTGGCATGCTAGGTTACCTAGGATTCTATTGCTTAATTACTCAGTCAAGTTGAAGGGCATATTTGAATGAGTAGATGCCTCTATATCCTTAGTGGTTACTGTTTTACTAAATATTTTAACTCATAATTTTTTATATCTACTAATTGAATAAGTGATGCTATTAGAAATAAATTGTTAATGTGGTTGACACTAATAGAATTGTACATGTTACCGTGCACTTCTATTATATCGAAGCTAAATAACTCAGAAAGTTGAACTCAAGTTAAATAAATTTATGCCTACAACAATGAAGACTAAAATAACATGATAACAATTATCGAGTTGTAATTTTAGTCATCATCAACATGGAATTATGTTAAGAAAATTTATCCATTAGCAATAAATTATGGAAAATCGCTTAATTTGAATTAATTTAACTGATGATGGTTTTGGTAGATACATCGAGATGGTGGAATTGATGTCGTATATAAATTTTAGCCCCCAGATGGGTTATAGTAGGATATATGTCTTAACTGCTAATTCAACAAAGAAAAGTAAGTAGGAGTGGAAGCTCTTTTGATACATTAAACATAAGTTACCTAGTTAAAATGAATATTAAATCTCATAATAGAGATATCGATTAATATTCATGATCTATCATAAAATTAAATTAAACTGTACCTAGAACCCGCATTATCAAAGCTTTATAAATAGATAATTGCATGCAATGAACAAGGTGAAGTTCCATACCAAAATATATACTACGAGATTGGAATATAGTACTGGGTAATTTATACTTTTAAAACCATTTACTAAAACATGAAACATAAAGTAAATTATTTCATTAAGAATGATTCGAAAATTAAGTACTAAGTCCATCCATGTGTTGTATATGCTATGAAGCATGAAAAAAATTTAAATAAAAAGTGCAAACTTGTGAATGTTTATTCAACATTTACGCATATCATATATTACACACAATATAAAACAAATAGTACCGCTAGCAGAGTATGAAATAATATTAATGAGGAATCCCTAATTACAAAACCAACCATCGGGTTGAGTATCAATAATATATTCAAACACATGTATTTAAACTTAGAAGAAAAATCCAAAAAATTTACAATCTGCACACATTCTCCTTTAGTATACAATGTTATGAAAACTAGTTCATACAAAAGAAGTCGCAGTCATGAGACCATCACTTGGATCCTTCAGAGAACAAACAGAGTTTAGAAAATTAAGAAATCTAACAATACTAACTAGAACTCGATAGGAGGTCATGGTTATAGAAGAATATGGACCTAGGTTTTGGTAATAATTGAATTATAAATTAATACAAAATATATTTCTGGTAAGTCTCATGGCCATAGAGGGGATAACCAACCTAGAAAGCCGGCATCCATGAGACAATGTACCTAAAATTAATGGTGTGGTGCTGCAAATAAAGAAAATTTTCCCCTAAATAAATAAAAAAAACTTGCGTAGTACAAATTATATATACATGGATGAAAAGGAAGAAATACTAAAATGAATAGCATAAACTTCAATCCAAAAATTCTCCATGAATTTCACATATAGGAGTTTCCGAATGTATGTCGACTAATAATGTGTTAAGTGGGTCCTCACTTTATATAAGGTAAAGGGTAAGTATCACTCTATATGCTTAAGAAATGGGTGAAATGAACTGAATTTTTTTACTTTCAAGTCCTAATTGTGCTAATGACTACCGTCGACAATTTTATTTTTCCTAAGAATGTAGAGTCAAAAGATGGAATGATGAGAAAGGCACAAGTATTTTTTATGAAACAATACATCTACAAATGAATAAATTAGGATAGGTAAAGAGGTGTCAGAATCGGTGATCTCGTAATAATGCCTTCACCACGAGGTGAGAAATCCAACTAATGAAATTACGAAACAACTTGGAGATATCATATGTCCAACCGAATGCACAACCTTGTTGAAATGAAAATAATCAATGTAATTCTCAGGTCCGTTTTAAGAAAAGAAGCATTAAATTAGAAAATGTAGGGAGGGAATTCTACTAACCGGGTGGTAAATGTTACCTCGAGCCATGGCGACAAATATTATTGGTTACTTTGCCTCATTCTAGATTTGAAGTGAACAGTCGAGGAAACTTGAGTCACAAACTAGTCAAGCATGTGGCAATGAAACATGAATAATAAACAAGAAAACTCCGTAATCTCAAATGCAGCAAATCCTGTGGAAAATACCATCCTAGAGAGAGCTGCTATGAAATTAGCTACTTATATTTGATAGTTGCATGATGTTCCTTTTAATCCATAACTATATTCATGGAAATTCATTTGTGCCGCAACATTTCAAAACAACTATTAAGAAATATACTAAATACCAATGGTAAGGATAAAGGAACCATGCTAATGTGATGATGATTCAACATAGAAAATGAACAAAGAACGTTTATACTATGGCATGTATAGATAAACTATACTATTTGGCGGAGTTTGCCAGCAAGTGAAATGAAAATTTCAACTATCTTGAAGGAAAACCCTATGACTAATTAGGGGTTGGGGGTCAATTACAATCGCTGAATACAACAACCAATCCCAATCATCCAACCCCTCTTTTCAAAGTATGTGTTGTCACGTACCTCACCCACATGCCAGAATAAAGATAAATCTCGCATGTCAATAGAATATTAATCAAAGAATAACAATACATGAGGCGCCAAAGAAAGTGCACCACACATATGGTGGGGCTTGTTAATATCCAATTAAATGAGTTATTATAACCTATTTGTTCATAATAGGTTGCCCAGATATTTGATAGAATACCAACAAGTATAAATAAGAAGGTTGTAACCATCTAAGTATATTAGCTCAATTTAATTCTTGGACATAGGAAATATGTTCAACAAGTTCAGATAGACGAGAATAAATTGAAAGCTTTATAGCATAATGAACATATTATCTATATACATTATATCCAAAAACGATAAAGTCCAAAGGTTTCAAAGAAACATAATAAGTTATGAGGAATGGATTATATATATATATATAGATATATATATATATATGTTGAATAATGATACATGGTTCTAAATGAACAAAGAATAGCTAGCTTGGAACTAGATCATGTTACATGGTAACTCCCCTTAGTTAAATAGTGGTGAGAAACTTGCAATAATTAATATTTCTTCCTCAATTCGTGCACTCTTGGCGCAATACTTAAGAAATTCAATTTATGTTATCCCCATATATTGACAAAATGCATTGTGACCTACAACATAGAGATGGATGACTAGTGACAAATAACACGTGAAGGTTACAAGGCCAACCATTTACATGCTTTAGTATGAATTAGGTGGAGGAGGTAATAATTTATACCAACTAGTTTATCGATTATTCCGTATCAAACTATAATCACACATACCCGTGAATAATAGTGGTGAAATGGAATCGATCACTAATAGTACTCAAAAAGGAAAAAAATCAGAATAACGAGGTTCATGACAAGTGGTATCATAGCCTTAGGCTCAACCCAATGCATCTCAAAGGCTAGAATACCTATGTGGTATTGATGTTATATAAATATTTTAAAAAGAAAAAATAGCTACATGAAGGTGGTAGTGGTTCTTGAAATTGCTGATACTTGATGCTGAATAAACTAATATGCCTAGAGTTAAAAATTCAAATGCAATTTATTTCTAACTAATTCAAGAAGGAAAATAAAGATCCTTTGATGGATAGGTTCATTTAAAGATACAAGTTATATTTTCACACCGAAGACTATTGTAGGTAGCCTTCAATCGAGAAGGAATATTTCAATATTTCTCCGTGGTCAATGACAACATCATAATGGCGAAAATAGGCAACCGACTTCGAAACGGGAACTCTAGCCCAAAAAGACTCAAAAAACATGAAAAAACATCCCAAAAACAAAAAAAGTGTATTCCAGAACGCACTTGTTTTATTTTGAAAGTCAAATTTCAACATTTTATAAAAATATGCTAAAAACAAAATTGTTTCTTGAAAAAAGGATTGAAAAAACACCCTCAAAACAAAACCAGTTGATGCTGGAATAACAAAAAAAAAATTTGTGTCATATTTTTGACATTTTTAAAAATAGAAATAACATTTTTTAATTTTTAAAATTCAAACATTAGAAAAAACCTAAAATTTAAGAAAAAAATAAATTTAAAAAATAAAAACATTTTAAAGCTTAAAATTTAAAAATATATAGGAATAAAAAAATAAAAATAAAAACAAAATAAAAAATTCTAATTCAAACACCAAAAAAAACCTAAAAATTAAAAAAAAAATAAAAATAATAAAAAAAAATTGAAGATTAAAATTTCAAAATATATAGAAATAAATAAATAAAAAAATAAAAATATTAAATTAAAAATAAATAAATAAATAAATAAAAGAAAGAAATTATAAAAAATTAAATATAGAAATTAAATTTAAAAAAGAAAAAGAAAATGTTTATTAAATTAAAAATAAATAAATAAATAAAATAAATTTTAAAATAAAAAATAAATTTAAAGAAAGATATTAAATTTTAATAAATTCAAAACTTTAAATTAAAAAAATAAAAAATAAAAATAAAAATAAAAAATTATTGAAATTAAAAGTAAAAAAATGAAAAATCAATTAAAAATAAAAAATGAAAAATAAAATACAATAAAAATATTAAATTTAAAAAAATATATATTAAAAAAACAAGTAGATTTTAAAAAATAAATTAAATTTAAATTATAAAAAATAATATATATATATATATATATATATATATATATATATATATATGAACTTAAATTAAAATATATATATATATATATATATATATATATATATATATATATATATATATATATATATATTAGATTTTATTAAATTAAAAAAAAATGTTAATACTAAAATAACAAATTAAATTTAAAAAAAAAATATTAAATTTTAATAAATAAATTAATAAACAAATAAATTTTGAAATAAAAAATAAATTTTAAATATAAAGGAAAAAAAAACATTGTTATAATAAAAATTTAAAAAACTTTAAAAATCAATTAAAATTAAAAAATTGAAAAATATAAATTAAAAAAAATATATCAAATAAAAAATAACATAAAAAACAAATTAATTTGAAAATATTAAGTTTAATTAAAAAAAAAATCTAATTTTAAATACACAATTTTAATTGAAATTAAAAAAAATATAAAATATTATTTAATTAAAAAAACAATAATAAAAAAATTAAAAATTAAAAAAAAAATATTAAATTCAAATAAATTAAAAAAAAATATAAAATTTACTAAATTTTAAAAAATTAAATGAACAAATTAAACATAAAATTTAATAATAATAATAATAATAATATGAAAAAATTTAAAAAAAAATTACAAAATTTAATAAAAATTATTAACAAAATTTAGAAAAAGAAAAATTAAAAACAAAAAAAATAAAAAAATTTAAAAAAAAATTAAATTTCAAATATAAAAATTAAATTTAAAAAAAAAAAAATTGAATTTAAAAAAAAAAAATCAAATTAAAAAAAAAAAAAAAAAATTTTTTTGATCATGGTGGTGCCGCCAATCGACCTCCCGCCCAGGTGGCGGCGGAGGCTGGCCGCTGGGCGGGAGGCCGATTCATGTGAAACGATTAATGAGAGGAGGCAGTCACAGGAATCGCCGAGTGGTCCGAGGAATCGACACTCACGTTGTCAGCCCGATTCAGGAATCGACCTCCCATGCCATGAAGGGCGATTCGAGGGTCGGCCTCCACCAGGTAAGCGGCGGCTAAACTAAACCTTTAAGCGAGAGAAACATTGTAGCGCCTGCGATCAAAAATTTTTTTTTATTTTTTTTATTTTTTTATTTTTAATTTAAAGTTGTTTTTTTTTAATTCAAATTTTTTATTTTTAATTTAATTTGTTTCGTTTTTTTTTTTTTTGAATTTTGTTTTTAAATTAATTTTTTTTTTTTTTTTTAAATCTTTTAGTTTGTTTAGTTTTTCATTTTTAAAATTTATAAATTGTTTCAATTTATAAATTGTTTCATTAAAAAAAAAAACAGTAAATTTATGGATATTTGTTTTTTAATTATTTACACGTGGTTTTTTTCATTTTTTTTTTGTTTTTTAATGATAGTTTTTTTTTTGTTTTTTAATTTGTCTTTTTTGTCAATTTTAAAATTTGTATTTTTTTTCTTCTTACTATTATTTTTTTAATTTAATTTTTTAAATTTAATTTTTTTTTTTTTGTATTTTTTTTTTTTTTAATCTAAATTTTAATTTTGTAATTTAAATTATTTTTAAATTTTCTATTTTAAGTTTATTTATTTTTAATTATATAGTTTTTTTTAATAACTTAGAAAAAAATGTTTTTGATGTTTTTTTCTTTTTTTTTTTGGTTAATTTTTGTTTTTCTTTCTTTAAATTATGTGTTTTTTTTTCAAATTTTGTCATTTCTTTTGATATAATTTTCGAATATTTTTGTTTTTTTTTTTTGTTTAAATTTTTTATTTTTACGAGTTAATTTTGTTTTTTTTACATTTTTATTGGTTTATATATATATATATATATATATATATATATATATATATATATATATATATATACATATATATATATATATATATATATATATATATATAAGTTTTGTGTTTTATTACCAACATGAAAATCACTACTATAAAAAATAAAGGTTGATGCTGCATCAATACATTTCAAAATTAGCATGAAAATCACCGCTGTAAAAAACAAAAGTTGATGCTGCATCAATACGTTTCAAAATTAGCATGAAAATCACTAACATTTTAAAACAAATATTCATACTTCATAAATAAAAATATTAAAGTGTCAAAAATGTGCTCCAAAAAAAAAAGGTGATTCTGCATCACCACTTTTCAAAATTGGGTGCTTTTTATGCTACCAAAAAAAAGTAGGTAACAGTGCGGTTACCTATTTCATCGGTAACAGTGTTATATTTGATTTCATTATGAATACTTCTTCATTCTCCTTTGCTAGACTTCTCTGCATTTCTTCTTTTATTCTTGTCGCTTCATATGTTTCAACCTTGAGAAGATTCATGTATGATTTTAGTTTCAAAATTTCTTCATCCTTTTCATCTAGTTGGCATATCATCGTGTTTCTCTCCTTTTCTGCTTCATTAACTTGTCCTTCTATGAGTTCCAAAGTTTCCATCACCTTCTTAGCTCCTTGCACTTATTTCCTTGCTTCTTCTAGTTGAGATCTAAGAGAGGATACCTCTTGTATTGACCAATCTCTGCTTCAATATTGTTCAAGCTGTTAAGTCTTTGTTCAAGGTGGCTTGAAAAAGTTTCTTCCCTTTTCTTTGCCTTATCCAATTGATTTGTCATATATATGACTTCTTTGTGATGCTTTATTCTGTTTTGATGAAATTCCTCTTTAAGTTTGGCGAGCTCCTCATCTCTTTCTTTTACTAGAAGCTTAACAAGGTCAACTTCCTTCCTTGTCTTATCTTGGTTACCATCTTGCATTTTCTTCTTAAGTTCCTCATTTTCCTTTTTCAAACAATTAATCTCTTCCATGGAAGCCATAATTTTATTCAGGATATCTTCTTCAAATTCTTCTTTATTCTCTTCATCTTCTAGGTCTTCTTTAGCCTTTTTGTCCTCTCTCTTATCTTCAGCTTCCTTGACGAATTCTGGACTTATTTCTTGTTTCTCATCATCTTCTTGACTAGAGATCTTTGTCAACACTCATTTTGAGTGAAGATCATGAAGTTTTTCCCATATGACTTTTGCTGACGAACATTTTTTAAAATTGGCCTTCACAGAATTTGGTAACCCATTCAAAATTGCCTTCATTTCTCTTGTATTGTACTCCTTGGATTCTTCATCCATTGTGTCATTTTTAATCACTAATTTCCAAACTTCAATTCCTTGAGTCTTCAAGAAATTCCTCATTCTTGCCATCCATATATCAAAATTTCCATTTAACAATGGGGCCTTCACAAATTGATTTACTTTAATTTCAATGGTTGAGGAAGACACATCTTTAGGAGGATTGGAGACTTTCTTCCTTGGCTTTTCCATTTTTGTTCTAATGATCAACCTTCAAGCTGTTAGGCTTTGAGTGAAGGTACTGGCTCTGACACCAATTGTTGGAAATACTGAGAGGGGGGTGAATCAATGTTTCTTTTCAATTGTTAATTTTACCAGTTATACCACCTATATTTAGAACACAAAATGAACAATAAGAATAAATGCTTTTATTAATTTATTCTTTACAATAAATCAAGTACAATATATGTAGGGCTCCAACCCTAGATGAAGACACCAATCTTCAATCTCCTAGGCTCCAACTTGTATTTTCCAAGCACCGACTTGGACTTCCAAGGCTCTAACCTCAAGGGCTCCTACCCTATATCTGGTACAGGCTCCAACCTGGTCTCTTGAGGAAACCTATCCTCTAGGGATCCAACCCTATCTTCCAAGGCACCAACCTTGTCAATTCTGAGGCACCAACCTCGTCAATTCTAAGGCACCAAACTTAAGGGCTCCAACCCTATATTCCAAGGCACCAACCTTATTTCTATGAGGCTCCAACCTCCTGCTTCATTTCGTCAAGATATATTTGGTTATACTTACAGCTCTCAATGTCTTCTTTAGCTTACTCTTCTCTGTAATCTACACATCATGTCATCAATGAAAACCTTTTCTTCGTAAAAGGTGTCACCACTACTCTTCATCATACCCAAACAATTTATCCAAGCTATCTCATGATGGCTTCATCAATGCATCATCCTCTTCAACATTATCTCCACAAGATCGTCAATATGTCTTCAAGTTACTCCAAGATGTCTTTCAAGATTCTTCAAGAGTGTCTTCACAAGATGCTCCAAAATGTTGTCAATGTGCTTCAAAAATAAGTCTTCAATAATGCTTTCCCCAAAAATATGTTCTCAACACAATTTCTTTGGTAATGCTTTAATATTGCTGCTACACAATTTCTTCAATGAGATTGTTTCCAGGTTTGGCCTATAAGGATGTCTTCAAAACTTCAAGGTTTTTAGAACTTATCCAAATATGGTTTTCAATCAGCGCTCCAAATATGTTGATCACTGCTCAAATATGATACCCAAAACCACTGATATAATTTCTGTCCAAATAGGTCCCTGTTCTATAGACCAAGCTCCAAGGTTGTGACCCGTGCTTCACAAGACACCACAAGTCTATTCCACAGAAAACTTGCAAATATTAACTCCAATCTCCAGGTGACTTTTCGTGTATCAGCATAGATTTAAATACAAGTTTGTAATCACAGGTTCAAGGCTTCCAAAGTTTTACAAGCCACAGGTCAAATTTCAATTGTTAAGAGTTAGCTACAGGTTCGATCTTCCAATTATATGTATGTTGTATATTTGATCCCCAAACAGTTAATATCCTCATGTCGAAGTGATTACCCAAGAACAAATCTTCAGAAAATATATCCAACATAAAACCTCGATACCAAAAAAACAATTACGTTTTCCACAAATTATTTTCAAAGATCTAAGCCTCTGCAATAGATGTGATTTTGAAAATATCCACTCAGATTCAAGGTTCCTACAGGCTTGTAGATCTGAGCCTTCTACAGGTCTGCAAATTTTCTTTTCCACAAATTTATAACCTGAGCTTCCACAGGTCCTTCATAATTCTGCAAATTCGAGCCTTTTACAAATTCGAGCCTTTCAACAAATCTGAGACAGAAATATATCGAATTTTGTAATAACAGGTCCGATATGAAATTTATCCACAATTCTGAGTGTTTTACGAGTGACTTTTCACTGCACTGACTTCCCCAATTTGACCTCGATCCCAAGTTCGTGATGTTTGGAAAAAAAATCATAACATTGTCTCGATCTCAGATTTCGATATGTATTATCTTAGATTTTATTTTTATTTATTCTTCTAATAACTGTTGAACGAGGATGAGAACGGAGTGAGCTCATGCATTTATCCAAGTTGGCGTAGCTGATATGTAACGTCCAACATTTTTTGGCCAACGTGAAAAGGTGAAGCGGTGGAGCCAATGTGTACAATGTTTGGAGAGCCGACTAGTTCGAGATCGGATGAAAGCCACTGATGTACAATTTGGACGAACAAGAATTATGTGAAACGTTAATATGCTTGACGTTTAATCTCCATATAAAATCCGCACTTACCAGTGTAAAAACATGCACCTGTTGTTGCTCATAAATGAGGGTGTGTGAAATGTTGAAC
This sequence comes from Pinus albicaulis, assembly GCA_034641835.2. Lineage (NCBI taxonomy): Eukaryota > Viridiplantae > Streptophyta > Pinopsida > Pinales > Pinaceae > Pinus > Pinus albicaulis. Next base: position 342,487 of record JAXQQM020091265.1, on the reverse strand, counting down.
TACTGTGGTAGTGACTGTAGTGCTAACATGGATGTCCAATATATATAAGTATTATTTTCTTTGTGCAATACTAAACACTTTTATTATTCAATAAATGTTACATCATATAAATGTAACATTCATCTTTTATATAACATTTTTTTGTTCCCATTTTTGTTTTTAAGTCCGTGTCATCCATTAACATTTATTTTAGGTCATCCTCCATATGGGGCATCCTCCCTTCCATATAAATGTACTTTAGGGTTAGATTTAATAATGCACCTAGGGTTTCCCATATTGACATATACCCATGACACCAGTAAGAATTGTCATCATCTTCAATCATGCTTTTTTCAAGCATACTTAACAATTCATTTGTATATGCATCAAAAAAGCACCTGGATTTCTCTCTTATTAACATCATAATGGCATCATTAATAGCTTGACATCTTCATTATTGGCATCCTTATCAAACACGAGGGATGACATCATCATCTGGAACCAAGTATCTCAAGAATATTGACATCTCGGTCAATGCCATATTGACATCAATGACAACTTTCATTAACAGTTTTATTATTTATCATATAGTAGACTACTCATAACAGATGGCTACATCCATGTTGTGTCTACTACTTCATGTAATTCTAAAATCATTTATGTATTAGAACATGTAGTTAGTTTTGATCTGAGTATGGGAATGCCTACCTCAGTGATGATATATATATATATATATATATATATATATATATATATATATATATATATATATATATATATATATATATATATATATATATATATATATATATGTATATGCTTGTGCATTGAATGCTCTTTTCCATGTGTTTCAACTGATAAAATAATAAAATTTTATCCTTAGAATGATAAAGCACTTCACTATTGGGAATTCTTCAAAAAACTCTTTATACTTCGCACTTTAGGGGGAAATCTGTTACACTGAAATTTGTCACCATGAAATTGAGTGTCTATATAGGTTCATCATTACCTATTTATTGCTTCCTTAGAAGTCTAAAAACATAAAGTTCCCCAAATCAAGTCTTGGAACTGGAAGAAGCTCTAAAAATTCCTAAAAAGCCTACTCCCGCACTTTTCCTAGTCATTCCCTATGGTACCGCAGCTAACTGCTATAAAAACTGCAATACATTGCTCACGTAAAGCTCATTAAAACTGTGGACCCCCATAAAAGGTAAAATAAAGAGAAAATTAAGTTCTAGAAGCCTAGCTGGTCGAATATTCTCCCAGCTGAGGCCTTCTAGAAGAGTTATCTAGTCGAGCTTTGCCCCTTCCATTCATGATCCTTTATCCCTTCAGAAATGGATTAATCCATAGGTTTTTGGAGTTGAAATCCCATGATGAGAGGGCTTTATCCCTTCCTTTTTAGAGCTGAAACTACCTCTCTTCTGTTATAAATTGCAAGAAGAGAACTCCCTTGGAAGGAGTGAATATCTACACTTTTAGCCCCTTTACCACTAGGACAACTAGATTTTGATCTACTACACTGACTATTTCTTTTTTCTAAAAGAGGCTTCTTCACATCTCTATTGTCAGCCATGTTTCCTGTCTCCAAATCATCTTTGTATGCCATATAATTCTCAAGTGTAAAAGTCCCAGAGACCAAATTTCTTGCAGATTTAATGCCAATTTACTAAAATCATCCTGCACAAACCAGCCCATGAAAACCTTTAACAATAGCACATGATGATGATAGACATCATTGCTAGTAGAGAAATCTCATAGCTGGGCAAACAGATAATGATAATTCAACAATACTGTGATTTACATGAGTATGGTTTTGAACAATATCATAGCAAGCAAGTAACAAATAATCATTCAGACTGTTTCATCGATACATAGAAAAAATGCATTTAAATTTTGTCTAGTAGATGCAAACAGATCTTTTCTGGAATGATGTGAGAGGAGACTATAATGGAGAAAACGCGAACAACAATATCACTGAAACCTATATGAAGAATATTGCAGAACTCAATATGCTAGCACCCAATAAATGATTTTTCTTTTGAGACAAAATTTTTTATTCAGATGCCTGTTGTACAATGTCCAGTTGCTGCAAAAGATATTTTCTGGAACAATTTTAGAGAAGCCTAGAAGAACAAAGATACAAACAACAGTATAATTCCAGAAATGTAGCATATTGCAGAACTCATTCGGTTAGCACCCAATAAAAATATACTCAGATGACCACCCTAAATAACAATGTAGATCCAATTGAAAATTCACAACTAATCGTACATATGAAACATGCCAATGAAACGAAACCCCCAATCTTACAATTTGAAACATGACAATCAAATCAAACACCCAACACAATACGAATATTAGGCAACCACCATTCTCATGGAATGGAGGAATAATCAGTATCCCTCGGGTTCAAAGTTGATTTAAAATAAGATCCTTATGAACAGGCTGAGAAACACTAACAATGACTTATTCTAATGCTAGTGCCATCCATATTAAAAAATAATGGCTTGTCTCAAGATTGAATTTAGCTATAATCAAAATTTACTTAGTTTTGAAGATCCATTAGATTACACTTGAAAGAATTTAGAAAATCTTTCAAATAAGATGCAGAGCATAGCTTACAAAGGGAAGATTCAAAGACAATATAAATAATCATATTTTAATGACCATCATATAGTAACAAAATGGAAACAAAACGTGGGTTTACTAATTTCCATTGTCTGTTACATGTTGTGTGCAGGCTACACAAGAACAAAGGCCTTGCATCCAAGATAAGAACAAACAAGAGTCGAGATCCTTGTGCAAGATAGAGGGAAACAACATAATCGCCTCTATGATACCCTCATATCATATATGATACCCTCTCTGATACATTAAAATTTCATATATGGAACCTAGTTAACCTAATATACGTTAAAATTTCATATCTTGGATTCATTTAAGACAGGTTGGAATATTTTGGGATGCTGATAATTTTTAAACAATATTTCCCAGTTAGATAAAACATCTGGATTTTACTAGCCATGTGGAAAATCCAAAAATAAATTAAAGAAATGTTAAGGTTTCTAGATCTCCCATAAAAACAACACCCACATATTTAATCCAGATATTCAAAATTTTGATACACACTTGCGAATTCAGTCTTAGAAAATAAAAAATGAGAAAAATTACATTAACGAATGAAGGATGATAGATTAATTGGGCCTTGTAATGAATGACATCGACGATCGCATCCTCGATACCCTCGAGACGCTTGACGACCTTCTTGATGGAGGCAATGCATGCAGAGCATTGCATGCCAAGCACCTTGAAGAGGGCTTTTTCGGATCTCCAACAATGGTGATGAATCTAAATGGGATTCGATAGTGTACCTCGGCATCGATGGATAATGGGGAGGAGGAACAAGAACCACAAGGGATTCCTTTTCCCCTCCATTCTCCCTGTGTTTCATCTTCCCCAGGCATGACAAAGAGAAAAAACTGCTACTCATTCTCGCTCGCTCTGCAACAAAATATTGAATTCAGGCCTTCAATTATAAGGAAACCGAAGACCGATTTTAACAGAAAGATAAAAAGTATCATCAATTTGGACCGTGTAAAAAAATTCACACCATGTAGGGCCTTCAAATTACCTAGATTAGCATGAATTCAATGGCACGCTACTTAACAGATTGGCCCAAAATCTGATGTCAGAATTCCCATGGTTTATTTCATCTCTTTGATGTGGGGTCGGGGTATTTCCACAAACCGTCGCAATATCGATAATTTTCCCCAATAATTTCGAACTACTGACACGTGTCTCTACACGTTGTAATAACGATGCTTGTCTCCAAATGTCGCAATAGCGATGCTTGTCTCCAAATGTCGCAATACCGACACTTGTTTCTGAAATGTCACAGTTTCGATGTTATGTCCCAAAACATTGGTATGCCGACAATGTTCCTAAACGTCGCAATATCGAAGATGTTCTTACATGTCACTATAGCGATGCTTGTTTGCGGGATTTAAAAAATTAAGAAATATTGGGGAAATTTTCGACAATACTTCAAAAGTGTCGGAACTAAAGTGTCAAAATTTTAACCAAATAGACTAGTGAGTGGATTCATTTTTGAATGGGTTGTGTAGAAAAATCATTCCATTTACATACTCAGTAAGAGAATTAGAACCAAGATTTATGGTGAACATTTGGTTTAAAAGGCATAGTCAAAATGTTTTTGCATAATAGAGAGCAGAGTTTGGTGAATTTCGAAGACACAATGAACTCATTTTATGATATTTTTTATGAAACAATGAGCCATTTTTTTCAACTTTTCTTGCATAACAGTGATATTAGATTAAACATATAATTCTTTTCCTTAGAAGAGAAGGGATTTGGTATGAAATTGAAGGATTAGAAGGCACTATTGTATAAAAAAATTATTTTTTTACACAGTCAAACAAAAGATGTAAAAATATTCAATTAGAGGTAGAGGATTTTAATTTTTGGTGAGACAGAAGATCAAATAAGAAGAGTATATTAATAAAACATGCCTTTTTTTTATGTTTTTATAAACTTCTCTACATCAATTCTTTGTGTTTGTATAAGCAGTAAGCTCACTTATTTCAAGAAAATAAAAGATTGGTTTCACTTACTTGACAATGGCAACAAACAGAGGTAAGCTTCACTACTATGATGAGATCTAGTACATGATTTTTTGTTTTTCAAAAATGAATTTGATGATAGTAGGGAGGTATATTAAATGGTTTTTAGAAAACATTACATTTATAACGTAGCCCAAAGACTTTAATATTGAACATTGGGGTAGAGACACGGTTGAAAAACTTTACCAATCAGGCTTGATAGGTTACCTTCAAAAATTCAAATGGCATAATGAAGACATTACAAGGGAGTTTATAAATAACTACAAACAAGATCAAACTATGGTGGTTAGTTTACTCATTCCCTTAAATCCAGAATCAATTTCTCAAGCCCTAGAGTTTCCATTATTAGGTGAAATTTATCACAAAGGGTTGCGTTTTAAGGACAAGGGATGGACCTTCTTCTTAGACAATAACAGAAAGGGATCCTTTGACAGAAAAAAGGGTATTCCTAGAGAATGGTTCAATGAAATTTGGGTTGAGTTAGTACTAATAATCCAAAAATTATTCACTTGTGATAGCAGACATAACATAGCACACCTATACCACATTAGGCTGCTACAACATATCAAGGGAGACATAAGAATCAACTTGCCATACTTATTTTATTGAAACTTGATAAGGATGATTGAAAATGTGAAATCTAAAACCAAACCTAAGGAGGCCCAAATTCATCATCAAGGGCTCATAAAAATCATTTTTGACTACCATTTGAAAACTAAGGGTATGCTATGGAAATATTTCATAACTCAGAATAAGTTTGTAGAGCAAGCCATAGAAGACAAACTCAAAACAGTGCAGGAAACAAGGAATATAGTGAATTCACCTCTCTATCCAAGAACTAGATCTAAGAAGAAACATGAACCAGTCATGGTAGAGAGGGAAACATAATTCTTAACCATTTTAGGAGACAAAAAAATAGGAATTTAGCAGATATAAGTAGCAAAGAAAAAGAACCGTAAGTGAAAATCATTGAGACATATCCCTTGACCAAACAAGCCAATGAAATTCTTGAAAGATTGCAACAGGAGGTTTATGAAAATCTAGTAGAAAGAGATTCATATTTTGAAAATTATGAGATAGAGGCTACTTTAGTTTCCAAATACACCAAGGAGGAATAAAAAGACCAAAACCTTAGTAGGGTCAAAGAGTTAACTGATAATCTAGAGGTAAGCAGGATAATGGAAAGGCACCTAAAAGGAGAAAATGAAACTTTTAAGAAAAATAATTAAAATTTGATTAAAGAGAATGAGAAGCTAAGTGAAGAAGTGGAAAATTGAAAGCCAAGAACAATATTCTTTACATACAAGCATTCAGATGGCCTAAGGAGAAATTTTTTTGGAAGGTCAAATATGAGAAGCAGAAGGTCAAAGCCTCAATCTAAAAAGAAGAACAATACAAAGGTATAGACTTTCTTTTTCATGTCGAATAGTAGGAATTTTTAGGGTTAGGAACAAGATCAACATCAGAACTCAGGAGGTCTAAAAGGAAAAAGAAAGCATGAGGACATGCTTAAACATCAACTTGGGGGACATGTTGGCCCTCGTTTTTTATCTCTTTTTGTTTATGAAAATACACTTTATTTTCCATAATATACATCTATACACCATAATATTCACCCTATTTTTCCAAATAAATTAATATACAGGTATTTAAGTTAAGTTTTTCAATTCTTATACATTTTTGGACCAAATCAGAAATTCCCGTAATGGCCTCATGGTTTTCATATTTGCAGGACACTTGGGCTCGGAATGGATACATTTATATAAATATTGTGAAATAAGACTAAATTTACACCTATTGGTTCAGTCAAACCGAGCTTTAACAGGCCCGGTCAAAGGCGGTCAAACATGACCTATTTTTATGGGAGATCCCTAGGAACTAGGTCAAATTTCTTATTTTATGGGAGTTTCCAGATTTTGATGGATTTGATGGATGAGCTTGACCTGATTGGATAATATAAGGATTTACATGGCTATAGTATACATTTTAGATGATTTTTTTCCATATTTTATCTATTTAAGCCTAAGACTTTGAAGGCATTGATATGTAGAAATTGTATAACTTAACTTCATTATTTCTAAAAATTTGGAGAGTTAATTAAAAATATGTTCTATTTCATTTTTTGTGGTTATATGGTGATTTATTGACTGAATTTTTAGTAGCTGGAAGAACTTTCAGTGTGCAAGGCAAGGGTGGAGGGCCCCCACACTAACGTAAGTGCACTTTCTAGTTATTTGCAGTTGCAGTTTTTGAACTAGTTTGTTTTATGCTTAACTTGTTGATTAGCTATATAATGGTGTTTTATGACTGCTGATTAATCTTATTCTGATTCTTATTCTTCATATTAAAGTACAATCAAATTTTTAAATTAAACATTATTTCTATCTGATTAAGATCTTCAGCTAGAATTCATCTTTTCCTACTTTTTAATGCTTTTCTGAATTCTTGTTTTCTAACAATAGTATTATTGATCAATGAATCTGTGATGAAGGAAAACCAAGATCTCTTTATTTAAGAGCCTCTTCAATTATTTTTTCATGCATATTGATCTATTTATTAGTTAGTGGTTTTTGGTTTCTAATTCATGAAGTAATTTTGTGGGAGAAAGGACCAACAAATCTCTTAAGTTAGGAGATTCTTCTGCTGCTGATTACATAATTGAATTTAGAAATTATTTATTTTAGATTTATATTTTTAATATGCATTTCCTTAATCATCAATAAAACATCTTCTGACTTGACCATAGTTGAAACCCATATACCTTGGGGATGCTTCTAATTCCTACTAGCCTAGATTAATAATAAATGCTTGTGTTTTTTTACCTGTTAAACCACCCAACAATAGCCATGAAGAATATAGAGGATAAAAGGCCCAAAAAATTAAAGGATGAAGTACGAAGTCTACGAATCAGCATAGCCATGGATGTCGTCAACCTATATTCTCTTGAAAACACCAACTATTCTGTTTGGCATGTAGTAGTGATCAATAACAATATCCCCCCATGCTTGTCTGTGAAGAATGAAGATATTATGTTGGCTCTCATACTCCCTGGTAGAAGAAAAATGAATAATATGGATGTTTATTTACAACCACTTGTAGATGAATTGAAGGAATTATGGGATGGGATAAATGTATACGATGTATCAAGACCCATTACAGAAGAGAGGATTTTTATGTTGTATGGCATATGTGCTTACACGACACATGATTATCTAGGCTTGAGTTTGCTCTGGTAGATTACATCTTTATTGATTTGTTTATATATGTAAAAATATTCTTTCACATATTAGTTATTTAATTTGTTGAATTTTTTCTGATCTTCATGATATTATTTAATGTGCCATGCATACATATTGTATACAATAATTTCACATGTCTTGTAACAAAATGATATTTTGGATGTAAATGTTGTGGACCTTATATGATATATATATGGTCCAACAACCTACAAAAGCTAGTGTATGACTGCTCCAGATTATTCCTCCCAGAAGAACACCCTTACAAAAGAGAAACATCCTCTTTCAATGGTAAACAAGAGAGAACCCAAAGGCCTCCAGTAATGACACTAGTTGAATGGATTAGTGCATTTGAGAGAGAGAAGGAGAAGGAGTTCATAGAAATGTTCAATTCAAATGGGGAGCCTATGTTCGATGATCCAAAATTCTTCAACACCTATGTTGAGAAATTTTCCGTTGGGATGAAAAGGAAATATATCTTTTAACCTCTCATATTGGGGGCATCTTAATATTACCTACTTATTAGATCCCATCCATATATTTAAAAATATTTCATCTTCTTTATGGAGGCACATATCATCGAAACAAGGTGACACATTGGCTATTAAGAAAGATCTTATTACTTCAAAAAATAAAAATAAACATTGGCCAAGACTATTAGAAAGTATAGGATCAGAGGCAAGAATTGGTCCCTCTAATTCATGGTATTTCAAAGAAGGTGATGTCCTATGGATTTTTAAAAAATATGTACTTTATTTGGAAAAGGAATTTATAATGGGTGTGAGGGTGCCATATTCATATGAGTCTTCACTACGATGCTCCTTCACCGTGGATGACCATTTTTCGGGGTTGAAATCACATGACCATTTGAATCTTCTAATAGTATGTATAATGTCAAAAGCATTATTTTATTATTTTATATTAATAAATTTTATCCCATGCAGGGATCATAAAATATAATTAATTTATATATTATTGCATGTGTTTATAGTTTTGTAGTGTCATTATCCTTTGTTCATGTGTGGGTGTCTGAAACATGAATTCCCCCAAGGCCTAGGGTGTGCCATATCTAAATTATTTTCATTTGTATGTTGGATCACGTCAAAGGAGATTCATGTGGCTAGAATTCCACAGTGGCATCAAGAGATAGTTGAGATTTTTTGTATGTTTGAGAAGAAACTGTTGACAAGTTTCATGGACTTGCAGGTTCATATTCTAATCCACCTAGTAGATGAGGTTGAAGGGGAGGGGAGCTACTCCAAACGAATGGAAAAAGGCACTTGATAAATAGTACACGACTTATAATTTTTCAAATTTACAGAAAGTAAATATTCATGTTTAACTTTTATATAATGATATCATATGTACTATATGTCATTTTTATTTCATCAACAAATGTAGAAATTGAAGCAATCAATAAATTCAGTCTTTACAATTTCGAGGCCACAGAACCATGGGTCGTATTGTATGAACAAAATAGGATGAAATGGGATAGTGACAGGGAAGAATTCAAATGATTGAATGGTATAATTTTTCCTTTTCCCAATCATTTAAAAGAAAATATGCCAAAAATATTCCCCAACAGTTGGCTTGCTGACCAAGTGAGAGAGAAATGTGGTGCAATCGATTGTTACCCACATGCTGAGGAGGATGCGCTAAACGTAGGTCACAATCTTGATATAAACTCCACATTTGTGACTATGTGACCTTGTGACCACCAGGTCATCAATTCACAAGGTCACAAGGTTTCATACATGACTGACTAAGCCTGATTTGCGACTTTGTGACCTCCATTAATAACCAGACATGTGACTCCTTTATAAATAATAGGGTTGCATAGGTCACATTTGACCTATGTGACGGAGCAAAGGAGATTCCTAACGAGCCAATCAGAGTGCAATTTTTTCACACGTAAGTTGACTAAACTTCCAATTGTTTCCTTTTTCATTGGTTTTTTCCTTACTTACCCCTAGACTAGGCTATTAATTGGCCTTGGATCCACTCATTTGCAACCCCAGCACTCATTTTCACTCCAGCTAAGGTTTCTCCTTCACCTTTCAACCCCATCATGCCTGGACCCTTTTGAACCTTTCCTATTTCCTCAAGCCATCACAAGCACCCCTCTCTGGTCTTCTTGTGATATTTCCAACTCTATTTTACCCTTTGCCTTAGAGTTTTCTCCCTGTTTTCAAACATGCTCCCCACGGGTCGTGATTACCTAGTTTTCCTCAGAAATCACTAATGTGACTTTGCAACCTCATGACCTTGAGACTTCGCGACCTTGCAACCTCGCGACCTAGTCGCTGAGTCACAAAGTCGCAAGGTTGCAAAGTATTGACTAACCACATGATCGCGACTTTCTAACCTTGCAACCCGGAGACCTTGTGACCTGGTCGCAGAGTCGGAAAGTTAGAACCATTCACATGGTTGCGACCTTGCGACCATGAAACCTTGTTACTAGGTCACCAGGTCGCATCTATAGCAACCAATAGAGGTTGCAGTGACCTAGCCTAAGTAGCCAAATCCTTAGTAGGTCTAGTCAATCCCTTTATTTTTTGCTTTCATGTCTTTTGTATTATCGTGGGACTATTTTTTGAACATGCCAGGGGATATTGAAGCTGAGCTCGATTGTGTCTCCATGTCTTCAGCCTCAATCGAAATTGGGCCTCCAATAGTTTGAAGAAAATACAAAAGCCTAGAGATAGAGCTATCATAAGGACACATGCCTCCTCCTCCACCCCCTACCTATGGAGACATTGCCTGTGTCTTCGATAAAGGTGATAAGATGAAATGGTATCAAGTATACGAGGAATTCACAAAGCAATAATTCCTAGAGGATCTCACAGATCGGTAGGTATGCATTCAAGTCAAAAGTTCCAAGCTTCACTATGTGGGTACCCACCCACCAATATTCCCATGCACAAAAATAGTCAAATGGATCCTCCAGAAGGTCGATACCAAGTTCAAGGTCATCCATCCAATTTGACTGGAAAATACGCAGAGGTATACTATGCACTCCCCACTAGGGAGGAATATTTCAATGCCGAATGGGTCACCACACAAAAAGTACTAGTATAAGACACCTTGAAGGGTTGGTGGGAGGACTCTGAGAAGTTTAAAGGGAAGAAGGATCAGCAATACAAATTCGATGGCCTTAGGAAGGTCTATAATCTTGTGGCAGTGATGATGTGTAGATTGTACGGTAGGAGGGATGCCACTAATTTCAGTGGAACATGGGTCCCACTCATGTATGTGATCACCTCCTATGGAGCTCAGTTCATCTGGGCATACCTAATAATATCAGTTCTCAGAGAGAAACTATCAGCAACCTAGGTACCAGAAGAGGGATGTGCATCAGAATTCTACATGGCTTCCTACCTCTTAGATGCAGTGTATGCATAGTGAAATTTTGAGGAATGGCCACACAATTGGGATGTAAACCACAGTGGGTCCATCCACAAATATTTGAATGTGTTTTGGGCTACCAAATACAATAATGATATGGAATCCATCTCAGACAAGTTTATCCCTATGCTCTACCGGAATATTTTGGTAAATATAATCCCTGCATGTCTGGTAGGACCATGGGGACAATAACCAAGGTAGCCAACTGGATCCCCATTCTAGAGAGCACTTTTGTCAAGGTCTTCAGACCATTCAAGGAACCTCATTCACTACCCAATTTCATGACTTACAAACTGCTACTACAAGAGTTGTGATATCAAATGAAGAGTGGGTTCTCAAAGACCCTCAGCAAAAGCAAGGAGAAACCATGGCCTACCCTCCCACTTACTATCGGTGCCTACACTGTGGAAGAGTTCAAATAAGTAGAGGTGGAGGCAGAAGATATCAAATTTTTGCACTTCGTAACCTTTGCCCATAGGTCTTATGATCTTGAAAGGATTGTCCCCACGCACTACAAGCGGGCCAAGTTTAACTGGAACTACCAACACATGGAGTGCCCCATTGAAGAACAGGTTAGAAACTGGTACAATGCAGTTAGAGAAGAAGCTCCTAAAGGATAAGATGACCTAAATGGAGGTTAAGATAATCAAGATGACCAAATGCTAGAAGAAAGTGAAAACATTTTGAAAAGGAAGGACCCTGTGAGAGGAGCGTCGTCTTCCAAATCCAAAAGTCCAAAGAATAATACAAGCAGTAATCCTCCTAAGGATCAACATGAAGGAAGGGACAAAGAGGCCAAAGCATAACAAGAGGCCGAGAAGAAGCTAAGAGAGGAAGAGCTAAAAAATCCCAAGATACCTTGGCACAACAAGAGGAAGAAGAAAAAAAAAACACATTGAAGAACAACAGAAGAAGTAGCAGAGAGAGGAACGAAAGAAGAAGCAAGCAGAAGAGGCTCGCAAGAAAAAGGAAGAAGAAGAACAAAGGAAAAGGGAGGTTGAGCACAGGTTAAAGGAGGAGCAGGATAAAGAAGAAGCTGAAAAGAATAAAAGGGAATAAGAAGCTGAAAATATGTGAAGGGAAGAAGAAACTCAGAAGTTACAGGAGGATGCATACAAAGAGGTAAAGGGAAGCAAGTCACGTCCCTTGAAGACTAGGGTACAAGTAGACCTTCCACATATTGAGGTACTCCCAGGAACTCCCATGACAGGAGGACACCTCCTGCTCTTATAAATCAGCATCCCAAAGGAGCATGAGGATGATTTACTAGATCTAATAAGGTTGTCTCAAGACCATTACACTCATAAAATCAGGAAAGGAGAAATTCATTACACGGAATCTAACCAAACCCATCATAGTGACTACAGAAAAGGACAGAGTCTTGGACACCAAGACTAAACCCACGATGATAGCATTGGCTGGAACTACCTTTGTAGCTGCCACATATGAAAATGTAAGAAGAATGAGAAAAGAAATCTTGTTTTTACAGGGCAGAATCCAGACATTCGAGCGAAGGGCTACTCAAGCAGAGACAGAAAAGAAAACCTTAGAAGCTGAAAATCAAATACTCCAACTCATGATCACTCAGGGCAACGAACTACAAACTTCCATTCACGGATATTTGGATACCTTAGAGAACCCCATGAAGTAGGTGTATGATGAGATGTTTACCATAAAACAAAAAATCACTCCTTTTCTAGGGGCCCAGCCAGAAACTAGGAAAAGAGCTGCATATCTAAAGGAAGCCTACATAGCTCTTGATAGCATACTTGAATTATCAAAAATATACCCACAGGCTCCCGAAACCCTCCCAAAGAAGGACTGGATCTGCACTCAGAATGACAAGCTGTAGATACGGATAAAGCTGCAGGCCACTGACAAGCTTGTAAAAGATGTAGAGAAGGTGATGTATGCCTACGAACACCTAATCAGTGGCATAGATTCGATGGCAGAGGTACACCACATTATCTCCCTAGGGGCATTGGCCATAAAGAAGATGAGGGAGGAGGTAACCGAGGACATACAAACATTCATAGGACCCATCAGACAAGCAGTCGCTTCCTAGAACCTCCCAGCTTCCAAGGAGAACACTGACTAGTACATCGTCACACCATTCCGTATCTACACTAAGCTAGCCTCCCTATCCAATAAAATCACCGTGAATAGGTGCACTTTAGTTCGAGACGCTCTAGAGTATTTTCATAGGTTGGGAGAAGACATGCCTCAAATCACCCCAATATTTGTTGAATATCTATCCTGGGAGACTTATCTCAGAGAATAGCAACAGATAGAGGTCTCGTACCTTTCCATCACAAATATGCACCATTGAAAAGGGCTAATTTTACAAGTAGAAAACACTGGCAGGTCGCAAGTTGCAAATGGTACCTAGTCGCAGGTTGCAACCTCAGGCAAGTTGCAAGTCACAAATCCTCCTAGGTCGCAGACCATGCCAACATTCGGGAAGCTGAAAGGATAGGGAAACCTAAAGGTCATTTTTGGTTCTATATGTACTCCCCCAGAAGATATTGAAAGGACCCTTTTTGGACTCCACAGAGAGGAGAGATAATTGTACAACATTGAATGCATGATTCTGGGAATGAATACAAACCAATGTTTTGACTCCACTATTGGATCTAATGGAAACTCATTGGTGTCAACATTATGAATATTGTGTGTTTATATATCTGCTATGTTTTATAATTGATTTATCTTTGTTTCTATTCATTCATCATTTATATGTTTAATCTCTTTGGATTTATTAATGATATGTGGATGTTTAGCACAAGGATATGTTAATAACTTAGTTTTTGATGTTGCCTTAATCTTTTGGAAATTCCCTTAAGGAATTGAAGGGTGTTTCAACCATAGTGAATTGTTTCTCTTCTGGTCAAACAAGCCTCTTTATGAGCATGACCCTAATGATGTGTTGCTAACAATACTTCCTTTTTCTGCATGCTTTGAATCTCACTTTGCTATTTACAATGTTTCATTTTCAGGAGAACCCATCGACTGTTTGTTTCGTATCATTCAAGTAGTCGTGCATCCTCTTGTTCTCGAAATACACCTCCATATGAGAAAGGCATATTCAATGGTAGCCAGACCTACACCCTAGACGAGATCCTTATCAAAAATTATCTAGAGTCTATTTGGGACTTTATACCGAGGAAATCCCTTTACTGTTGGCAAGGAATTTTTCCCCATCAACAGATTTAGCATTAGAAGGAAGGCTTGAATGGCAGGATCTCAACACGCAAGTAATATCCCTGTGAAAAATCTGCAAGGAGAAATTGTATTTGAAAACATTGTTCCTCCACCTCTCGAGAATACCCCTGATGAAGATCCACCTTTCTATGAGGTCATGAATGACCAACTAAGGGCCTTGCACCTACTCACCCATGATCTCACTAGATGTTTGCAAAACCTCCTCACCACTAGTTCCCTATCCAATCCATGAACTCCTGGGACGCATCATACTCGCCAGGGTGTCCTAGTCAACTCTGTGCCTTAGCTTATAGTTCTAATTCTTGAATATTATGTAGATGTGGTCGACTGAATCTCAGCCTAACCTCCTGACAGCCTCCGAGGGGTCAACGAAGGTGGCCCTAAGTTTACCGAAACCCAACCAAACACCAGCCTCCAGTTCGGTCAGCATTTGAATGACAACACCAATGCGAATGACCCACCTAGGGAGGGGCCAGAAGAGGGTGGGGAAATATAGGTCGGGGGCACTGTTGAAACATGGACCATGCTCATCACCACCACCGAAACTGAAATAGACTACCCTTCCTTTTCAATGGCAAGTTTGGTGGTTTCAGGAAGTTTAGGAATTATAGAAACATCGAAGATATTAAAGATAACTAGAAACAAGACATGTACTCTCAAAATGAAGGTGAAGCTTCTGGGTCTAGCACCAAAAGCAAGTCCAAGAACGAGATTGGGCATATTTTCATCCCGCCCCATTATAGGCCTAGGTGGGTTCAACCCCTAGACTATATGGCTGAGTCTCCTCTAGGCCTCTGTGGTCTTCTTCACGACATGCCCCGACACCCGAAGAAGCATCTCCCTAAGTTTGATCTTGAGAAGGGGACGCTGGCCGAAGACCACATTATTAATTTATACCTAGCCTTACAAATGATGACGGTGTAGTTCGACGACTTAGCCTGCTTACTCTTCCCGCACGCCTTAGAAAACAAAGCTGCTACTTGGTATCGATCGTACCTATTGCTTACATATCCACATGGGAGAAATTCCGCTGCACCTTCCTCCAAAAAATTTCATAGGACAAGACTCCTTCTATGCTCCTCACAGATTTGAGTAATTTGAAGTGACAAAAGAAGGAGAAGGTTAAATATTTCAACCAATTCTTTGCAACCGTCTTGAAAAAATTCCCCCCAAACATGGCCCTTGGAATTTCCATCACCATATATTACTACACAAGGGCCCTGCCTCGAGACATCGCTGTGTTCATGAAAAGCGAAGCTAGAGCCACCTTAGCAGAAAATTACACCATTGCCCTCACCATCAATAAAGATATGATTTCCATAGGGGCCATAGATCACGATAGCTAGGATGACCAAAAATCAGTTGGGAAGAGAACACAACCCTCAGCCCATAAATCCAGAGACAAGGATAAACACCCTTTCGATTTTGAGAACATCGCGAAATCCCTAAAGAATTCGTTGTCCCATCCTTAATGAAAAATCCCACCTCGATAGCCAAGGTCATAAGCTCCACTCCCTCCCAAGCTTCCGTGAACCTCTAGTCCATCATCAATGCCGTCAATGAAAACTCGCAAGGATCCACACCCCCATTCCTTTTGTCTTTTGAGATCTTCAATTTCAACATCCACAATTGCCTCGTCGATTCTAGCACGTCTACCAATGTCATACCCCTACTTGTATGAAATAAATTGAACATCCTCCCCGAGAAAAATGACGCCAAGTTCATTCAACTTGATATAAGGCCCCAAGTCCCCACCATGGGAAAATTGAATAATGTCCTGATACGTCTCTCATCAGACTCGAGGGTCCATCGGTGCAGTGACATAGTTTTTGTGGATATCCCAGAGGCCTACTATCTACTATTAAGCTGGGATTAGTCAAGAAAACTACAAGGATACTTCACCACCAATTGGTCCCATTTGTGGCTCCCATACAAGGGTCAGAATAATCAGATTCGGGTCAAGAGCGAACCTTACATGAAGCATACGGTGACCGACCTTGAAGCAACAAATGAGCCCATCATATTTTAATAAGAGGATCTAGGAATGTGGTTATTAGAGGCTGCTTTCAGCTGCTACCAAGCCACTCAGTCCCCAGTCTCCTCGAACACTAAGTTTGAACTTCTCCCATCTGTTTCTTTTCACCTTGCTGCACCAGGGGGTCCACCTAATGTCTCTACCCCAAGTATCCCATATGTGCACACATGCGATCTTGAAACACCCAAAGACAAGATATGTAACCTATACTACAATGGTTCCAAGACCCACGATGGGGCCAATGTCGGCTGTATCTTGAAAGATCCTCAATAGAACAAGTTCCTAATCTCTTTCTGGTTAGAATTGTAGTGCACCAATAATAGGGTTGAATATGAAGCACTAATCCTAGGCCTTAAGAAAGAAATCAACCTCGAAGTCAGTTGCTTGAAGGTAATAGGCAACTTGGAAATCATCACTCGATAAGTACGCAACACTATTCACTTCCTATCTCCCCATTTGAAAGGATATCAATAGGAGGTATGGAATTTGAATTATGCTTTTGATGCTTTTGGTATTGAGTCAGTAAGTAGAATGCATAATGTGGAAACCGATACATTAGCAAATGCTGCCGCTAGGTTTACCACATTGAGGGATGATTTTTATATTGAAATTGTTTATAAATATGTAGTTCCAGATAATGTAACTAATTTTCGTGTTTTTAATGATGATCAGTAGGTATTGGATTTCATGCTAAATGCGGACGTGTTCAAGGATGCTGTAATTGAGGAAGAATATCGTGATTTTGATTTGAAAAAGGAAAGTGAGGAACACAAGGGGAATACCATACCCAAAGGATTTTTGTCCCTCGAGAAGTTATTTGACCTACAGAACCGATTCCGAGGACTTCCCAATACAAAGGTGCAAAGTTCCATCAGCAAGTGAATCTCGGTGCAGAAGCAGACCCAAATTTTGTCAACCTCGAAACCAAATTCACCCCCGAGGAGTGGCAGTCCTTTATTGAATTATTTAAAAAATATCGAGATGTTTTCTCCTGGATGTACGATGAACTACGGACTTATGACACATGAATCGTCCAGTATGTGATACGAATGAATGAATGTGTCAAACCTTTCCAATAGAAACTAAGGAAGGTACATCTGACTCTGGAGCCAATGATCTAAAAGGAACTTAAGAAACTCCTGGACGCCCACATCATATTCAAAGTCTGACATTCAATGTGTGTGTCAAATTTGGTCCCAATATGCAAGAATTCTGGAAAATTTCGCTTATGTGTTGACTTCCAAAATTTGAACTGATCATCAGACAAAGATAACTACCTAGTTCCACCCATGGAACATATTATTCAAATAGTATCTGGGTCATAAATTTTCTCATTGTTGGATGGCTTCTCACGATACAACCAAGTATTGGTGGCAGAACCTGATCATCTGAAAAAAACGTTCAAGACCAAGTGGGGTACATTCATATTCAGGCACCTTCCCTTTGGCTTGATTAATGTTGGCGTGACCTTCTAAAGGGCCATGGAAATCACCCTAATGGGACAAAGTTTTTTGGTCTACCTTGACAACGTCATCGTGTTCTCCAAGCGAAGATATGGCCACTTGCACCACCTAAAACAGATCTGGGAAAGGTGTGGAAAATACGAAATCTCACTTAACCCCAAGAAAGGCATATTTGCGGTCTCAGAAGGGAATTTTTTGGGCCACATCATAACTCAGGAAGAAATAGTAGTAGACCCAGGCTATGAAAAAGCCAACGCCCAAATTTCTCCCCCAAGTCGTAAAAAAGCTATGTAGCCGTTTCTCGGAAAAATTAACTTCCTCCGAAAATTCATATTAGACTTTGCACAAATTATGAAGCCTCTGTAAGGCATGATCAAGAAGAACGTGAATTTTAAATGGAATCCACCCGATAAAGAAGAATTCGACAATATCAAGAAGTCCATCGTGGAAGTCGTTGTCGTACATAGCACAAATTTCAGAAAAGGCTTTATCTTCTATAATTTTGCCTCTGATTCATCTCTTGCAGTTGTCCTCACTCAGAAAGGTGGCAGTTAAATGAACGTCCCATATATTTCATGAGTGCAGGGTTGCAAGGTACGGAGATGAACTATCTAGACATTGACAAGCAAGACTATGTGATTTATAAGGCGATTAAATATTTCAGGCCATATATTTTTAAGAACCACGTCACGGTGTTCATAACTCACCTATTAATACACTCACTATTCATGCAGCAGGAGCTGGGTGAGAGACGAGGCAACTGGATGGCATGCCTTCAAGAATATGACTTAGAATTCAATCCCACACATATTTTCAAGGGGAAAGGGTTATGTCGGATGACTGCTGAAGACATAGACCCATGGAGCAGCGATGAGGAGTGTTTGGATCATGAATTAGAGATGTACTAAGCTGACAACAGACCTCAGCAAAATGCCCCATCATGTTACATATATATCCTATAGTATCTTGGTCGTGGTGTCATGGACCCCACCTTAACAACTTAGCATAAATGAGAAACAAGTCTAAAGGCTGCATCCTACCAGCTGGTACAGGGTAAACTGTTCCAAAAGCATCATAATGGTGTCTTTCTATGCTACTTAGATCATAGTGAGGCCCAAGAGGTCCTGAAGGAACTACATGACAACCTGGCCAGTGGACACTACGCGGTAGATGCCACAGCTCACAAGGTTATGCGAGCTGGTTTTTATTGGCCCACTTTGCTTAAGGATGCACATGCCTATGGTCAGAAGTGCCTTTTGTGTCAGAAATTTCCCAGCAAAGAATCCTGGCCTTCTACCCCATTACAGTCTGTCGCGGTAGAAGAACCATTTTAGTAGTGGGGACTGGATGTGATTGGGGAAATTCTTCCACACTCCTCCAAGAAGCACCGATATATCCTCACTCCCATGGACTATTTCACGAGGTGGGTTGAAGCAATACCATTACACCAAATAAAAAACTAAGAGGTAATATCTTTCATCATTCAGTACATCATGACCAGGTTCGACGTTCCAACCTCCCTTGTTTTTTATAATGCTACTTATTTTTAATTGTTTAAATTAAATGAATTTTCTTTGGAAAATGGTATGGCACTCAAAAATTCTACCAAATACTACCCCCAAGGGAACGGGTTAGCAGAGTCGACCAACAAAAACCTTATTTGGATCATAAAAAATACCCTGCTATCCCAACACCATAAGTGGCGTAATGCCCTCAATAATGCTCTTTGGGTTGACTGGGTCACACCTAAACCTTCCCTGGGAACCTCCCCATTTTTTCTAGTCTACAAGAAAGAAGCAATCCTCCCCCCTAACCTTTCTCTCTAGGCCCTTCAGTTGTCATAAGAAACACATGGTACCCCATGCCCTTCCTTGCAAGCCCATATAGACACCTTGTTGAAATTGGAGGAGAAAAGGTTGAAAGTCCGAGAAAATTTTTCCATCCAATAGAGCTAGATAAAATGATGGTTCGATAAGAAGTCCGCCGAAAACAAGGTTTTCGAAGTTGGTGACATCATCCTCAAATGGGAAAAGGATCACGAAGACAAGGGAAAATACACCAAATTTCAAGCCCTATGCATAGGCCCGTTCCAAATCAAAGAGAAGGTCGGTTCATACACATATAGGATCTAAACATTAGAAGGGAGGATCAAGGTCCTCCTGGTAAATGGGCACAACCTCAAGCATTATTTCACCTAATTTCCCCTCGGTTGTCATCATGCTCTGTACCATAGTTTTTTTAACTTTGCTTTACTGCTCTCGTTTTTTGTTTTTTGTGTTGTTGCTTTCCTTGAGCACGTTCCCGAAATTTCATCCCCCAAGTGCCTCAATTTGAATTATCAACGTAGTAGTTACTCAATGGGAAAGTTGTGCCATAATCTCTACCTGTTAAGAATCAGCCCTGAAACATAAAATTACCCAAGTTTTTCTGCGATAGTCACCCCACGGGGAAACACGACCAATTCAAAATCAGGTGCAAGTAGCTCACCCGGCGCACCAACTCCGAAACTGTTGTTAAGGAAAATGAGTTTTTGGTGAAAAGGGTTACTGGATGGAAGGGGAAAGAGCCAACCTCAGATGAAAAAAGGATATTCGGGAAAACCCAAAGGTCCCCAAATAAAGACCAGGAGCAACCTCTCTTGCAAGTAACATAAGTTGGGACCCCTCATCTGCCCAGGCAGTACTGGCCACATAAAAATAAGTTCCTTGAGCACATTCAAATAAGTGTTATTAGCATATGAAATAAAGGGTAAAGGATTGATAAGGGCTTCATGCGCAGAGAGGTAATGCAACTACTCCACCAGGGTACTGACCAAGTTCGCTAGCAACGGAGAAATGTCTGTGACTCCTAGGTAGTGACTCCACTGGGACCCATCAGGCCTGCTGGAAGTGGAGCAACACAAGGGGACCAAATAAATATACTGAATCCCTCGAAGTCCAATAGGTTACTCTGAACCCTCTTCTCAGGTCTCCAGAAATAAAATCAGAGTGAAAAAGCATTCCTCGCAATGCAAATGAGTGAAGAAAATGCACAAGGTTCAGAGATGAGGATGGTGGGACCCACGGAAGTTAAAGGAAAAGCCTGCTAAGACCCCCCCCCACTCCTCAAGATTAAGCATAGGATGAGATTCTGGATTCTACCAGTGAATCACCATTTATTGTAGCCGCTACAACACCCTCTAAAATTTGGCACCCATTTGAAATTTTGGAGCCCCTCACCACTTTGATAAAGGTAAGTCTGTCTCGCCCTCAACCATGAACCTTGAGAAAGTCCACTTCTAGTAGGTATCTTCAGAACCAATTCATAACTCCAACTTTTCCAAGTTGGTCGCAAAGTCGCAAAGTCACTCCCCTTGTAATTTTATAAATTTGCGACAACGCAACCTTGCGACCCATCGACCTCCAGGGCTTGAGGTCGCATGGTAAATATTCATAAAAACTCCACATTTGTGACTACGTGACCTTGTGAACTTGAAATCTCCAAGTCACTAGGTCACAAGGTTGTAAGGTTGCATCCATGCCTGATTTGTGACCTCCATTAATGCGACCCCTTTATAAATAAGAGGATCACGTAGGCCACATTTGACATGCAAGACAGAGCAAACAAGATGTTGACGAGCCAATCAGAGTGTTATTTTTTCCTGGGTAAGTTCGCTAAACCTCTTGTTATTTCCTTTTATGTTGGATGTTGCATTACTTGCCCCTAGCCTAGGCTATTAATTGGCCTTGGATCCACTCATTTGCAGCCCCAAACCTCATTCTCACTCCAGCTAGGGTTTCCTCTTAACCTTTCAATCCCATCATGCCTGGACCCTTTTGAACCTTTCATATTTCCTCAAGCCATCACAGGAACCCGTCTCTGACCTTCTTTTGAGCTTTACATCTCTGGTTTACCCCCCATCTTAGAGTTTTCTCCCTACTTTCAAACATCTTCCTCGCGGGTCGCGATCGCATGGTTTTCCTCAGAAAGCCCTAATGATACCTTGCTACCTCATGACCTTGTGACTTCACGACCTCACAACCTTGTGACTTGGTTGCTGAGTCGCAAATTCATAAGGTCGTAAATTATTGAATGACAATGTGATCAAGACATTGCGACCTCATGACCTGGCGACCTTGCGATCTGGTCGTCAGTCGCTAAGTCGCAGAGTCGTAAATTCGGAACCATTCACGTAGAAGCAACCTTACGACCATGCAACCTTTTTACTAGGTCACCAGGTCACATCTATAGCAACTAGAAGAGGTCATAGCAACCTAGCCTGAGTAACCAAATCCTTAGTAGGTCTAGTCAGTCCCTTTATTTTTTACTTTCATGCCATTTGTCTTATCGTGTAACTATTTTATGAACATGCCAGGGGATATTTAAGATGTGCTTGAGTGTGTCTCCATATCTTCGGCCTCAAGCGACATGAGGCCTCCAACAGCTCGAAGTATTGACAACAACTTAGAGATAGAGCTATGAGGAGGAGACATGCCTCCTCTACCACCCCCTATCTATGGAGACACCACCTGTGTCTACGAGAAAGGTGATAAGATGACATGGTATCAAGTCTACTATGAATTCACAAAGCAAGAATTCCTGGAGGATCTCGCAGACCAGCAATTATACATTCAAGTTAAAAGGTCCAAGCTTCACTATGTGGGCGCCCACCCACCAATCTTCCCATGTGCATAAATAATCAAATGGATCCTTCATGAGGTTGATTCCAAGTTCTGGGTCATTTTTTATCATGCATGGAATACTTTTACCAATTTGAATGGAACAAATGTAGAGGTATACTATGCACTCCCTACTAGGGAGGAATATTTCAATGCTGAATGGGTCACCACACATGAAGTACCAATACAAGACACCTTGAGGGTTGGTGGGAGGACCCTGAGAAGTATACAATCTCGTGGAAGTGATGATGTGTATATCGTATTGCAGGAGGGACGCCACAACTTTCAGTGTAACATGCGCCCCACTCATGTATGTGATCACCTCCTATGACACTCAGTTCAACTACGCATACCTAGTAATATCAGATCTTAGAGCGAACATATTAGCAGCCCAGGTACCAGAAAAGAGATGTGCATCAAAATCATACATGGCTTCCTACCTCTTAGATGCAGTGTGTGCACGGTGTAATTTTGAGGAATGGCCACACAAATGGAATGTGAAGCATGGTGGGCCCATCTACAAAGATTTGAATGTGTTCTAGGCTACCAGATACAAGAAATATATGGAATCCATCTCAGACAAGTTTATCCCTGTGCTCTATCAGCATCTCTTCAGTAAAGATCCTCCCTGCATGTTTGGTAGGGCCATGGGGACTCTAACCAAGGTAACCAACTGGTTCCCCATTCTAGAGAGCACTTTTGTCAAGGTATTCAGATCATTCAAGGAAACTCACACACTACCCAAGTTCGTCACTAAAAAACTGCTACTACAAGAGGTGTGCTATCAAATGACGAGTGAGTTCTCAAAGACCCTCAGAAAAGGCAAGAAAAAACCATGACCTACCCTCCCACTTAATATCGGTGCCTATACTATCAAAAAATTCAAAGAAGTAGAGACGGAGGTAGAAGACATCAAAGGTTTTCACTTCGTAACCTTCACCCATAGGTCTTATGATCCTGAAAGGATCGTCGCCACGCACTGCAAGCCGGCCAAGTTTAACTGGAACTACCAACACACGAAGTGCCCTGTTGAAGAACAAGTTAGAAACTGGTACAATGCAAATAGAGAAGGAGATATTGAAGGATCATCTAACTTGAATGGAGGTCAAGAGAGTCAGAAT
Organism: Pinus albicaulis; assembly: GCA_034641835.2. Lineage (NCBI taxonomy): Eukaryota > Viridiplantae > Streptophyta > Pinopsida > Pinales > Pinaceae > Pinus > Pinus albicaulis. The sequence goes on along the minus strand of JAXQQM020091265.1, from coordinate 318,725 downwards.
GACCAAACTCTAGAAGAAAGGGTAGACGTTTTGAAAAGGAAGGACCCTGTGAGAGGAGTGTCATCTTCCAAATTCAAAAGGCCAAATAATACTACAAGCAGTAATCCTCCTAAGAATCAACAGGAAAGAAGGGACAAAGAGGCAAAAGCACAAAAAGAGGCTGAGAAGAAGTTAAGAGAGGAAGAGCTCAAAAAATCCCAAGATACCTTGGCACAACAAGAGGAAGAATAAAAACAAAAGAAACAGGTTGAAGAACAATAGAATAATTAGCAGAGAGAGGAACAGAAGAAGAAGCAAGCAGAAGAGGCCTGCAAGAAAAAGGAATAAGAAGAACGACAGAAAAGGGAGGTTGAGCATAGGTTGAAGGAGGAGCAGGATAAAGAAGAAGCCGAAATGAATAAAAGAGAAGAAGAAGCTGAAAAGAGGAGAAGGGAAGAAGAAACTCAGAAGTTATAGGAGGATGCATCGAAAGAGGCAAAGGGAAGCAAGTCACAACCCTCGAAGACTGGGGGCAAGCAGACCTGCCACATATTAATGTACCCCTAAAAACTCCTATGACATGGGGACACCTCCCGCTCTCAGAACTCGACATCCCAAAGGAGCATGAGGATGATTTACTGGATCTGACAAGACTATATTACGACCAGTACACTCATAAAATCAAGCAGGAAAGGAGAAAATGCCTTGCACGGAATCTAGTTGAGCCTCTCGCAGTGACCACATAAAAGGACATATTCCTGGACACCAAGACCAACCCCATGATGATAGCATCGGCCGAAACCGCCTGTGTAGCTGCCACAAAATAAAATGTCAGCAAGATGAGCAGAGAGATCTTATTTCTGCAGTGCAGACTCCAGGCATCCGAGCAAAGGGAAACTCAAGCAGAGACAGAAAAGAAAGCCCTGGAAGATGAAAATAAAAGGCTCCAACTCACAATCACTTAGGCCAGTGGGCTACAAACTTCCATTTAGGGAGAGTTGGATACCTTAGAGAACGCTATGAAGCAGGTGTATCAGGATATGTTAACCATAAAACAAACAATCGCTCCTTTGCTAGGGGCTTGGGAAGAAACTAGGAAAAGAGCTGCACAGCTAATGGAAGCATCCACAGCATTGGATAGCATACTTGAATGGTCAAAAAGGTACCCACAGGAACCTAACACCCTTACAAAGACAGACTAGATCCGCACTCAGAACGATAAGGTACAGATATGGATGAAGCTGCAATCTAGGGACAAGCTCGTAAAAGATGTAGAGAAGGTGATTGTCTGCTACAAACACATAATCGAGTGGCATAGATTTGATGGCGAGAGGTACACCACATTCCCTCCTTAGGAATTTGTTGAGCCTCCAAATTTGTGCTTTCCTTCCTACCTCATTTTACCTCATTTTTCCTTGTCACATTTCCATTTTAAACCCAATTGATCGATAAAAATAGTTAAAATTACTTCTAGAATGGTTTACATAGCCCCGGCTTGTTGAATTTTGGTGTTGCCATTGTTAGACATTTTGACCGGAACTAGGCTGCGAATACGAGGCATTACGCAGCTAGCAGGCGGTGCGGCTACCTTTATGTTTGAGCATGTTCCGGGTGGCCTCTTGAGGAAAAACGCATGCTGGGCATGATCCACGTTGTGCCTACATGGTGTGTTGCTCGTCATGGAAGAGGAAATGAAGTACGTATAGGTTGTGCCAGGTAGAACACATTTTTGTGAAAGAAGACTCCTACTAGAATTTGTTATAGTCGGTGTCTTTCTCTTTGCGAAGCCACCTTAAAGACTCCTAAGATGATTTGGATTAGGAAGACATTCCTAAATTATTGTAATTATTGTTACTTGCATTTACTTTAAAAACTCTTGAATAGGCCGAGGAGCTTGGTTAGAAATTTTGTGTAGATTTATTGCTAGATTTTGGTGTAAAACTACGCGTATTACGTCTTTTAAGACACGAGCATTATGTTGAACTATTGCATTGTTAATGGAGACGAGACAAAATTATCTTGAAAGGCGTGATTTAATTGTGAAGTTGAATGCAGTCAAGTGGTGGGGAATTTTTGCCCCTTGAGCAGTTTCCTTAGCGTAAACTAGATAAGTTTTTCTTAGGCTTTGTCTCTACGTTTTACATATTGAATTAGTAGTTCTTTGTGTTTTATATACGTAATTCGTATTCGTTCAGGTTCTTCCATAAGAAGACATTCTTCCAATGAGACCAAAATGATGAATGAATGATGACTATGGTATTGTAGAATATCGGTTAGATTTGTATTTGTTTTAGCTGCTTCTTTTGTGGCATAATTCGTTCCGAGTTCTTCCACAGAAGACCTTTGCCAATAAATCAAAACGATGAATGTTTAATGACTATGAGTACTTGTAGGATAGGATTTGTATTTGTTTTAGCTAGCTACGCAGCCACATTGGTTCAGTTCTTCACGAAGAAGACACTTTGCCAATAAATCAAAACAATGAATGTTTAATGACTATGGATGTATGGGATAGGAGTTGTATACATTTTTAACTAGAGGCGTAGTTATATTCATCAGTTCTTTCACAAGAAGACATTTTTCCAATAAATCTTAACAATGAATGATGAATAGCTATAGTGTCATAGGAATTAGTTATGTAGTTTTTAGTCTTCACTATCATAGTTGCACTTGTCTAATCACTCTTCCATAAGAAGAAATTCTTCCAAGACATCCTTAAGAAGTTCAAGATATAGCGTGATGTGACAACTAAGTTTCATTTGCTTTCGGTTCATTGCTTTCAATTGCATACAAGTCCAGTCAAAAATTGTTCTACCTCTTCCACAAGAAGGAACTCTTCCAAAATGTCCCTCATGATGAACAAGCGATTGTGTAACTTCATAGGATAGTGCATGTTAATTAGAATGCTCGGAGTTTCATTTTGCATTTAATTCATGTCCGACTACTTTATTTCAAAGTTTGATGATGGCTTATGTTTTAACATTGTTCTAGTTTAGAAGCATCTTAAGCTCATGTTTAAATCAATTAATTGCATTTATATCTCATAGTCACAATACCCTTTACCTGGTATATCATTCTAGTTGATAGGATTCCTAAGGCGACCTTCATTATTTACAAATATCTTTTTGTTAAAGAAACTATGTTGATCCATAACTTTAGGAGCAGAAGATAACATCATTACAAGGTACGAAATATCTCTGCCAAATTCCTCACTATCAGCAGTTTTTCCTCAACGAGCTACCCTGAAGAAAACCAATAACTCTTGAAGAATAGACTACGACCTTCAATTGAAATTGCGAATAGAACTAGAAATTAATTCATGAATAGATGAGTTTAGAATAGAATCCATGATTAGTGTCGATTGTCACAGTTAGAAAATTTGCATATTTAAGTGATCATTTCTCAAAGTCTAGTTTGTGTTATTTGTTTAAAAAGTCATCATCAAGCTCTTGTTCTATTCGAGTCATAGTTTAGATGTTGTTTCGTGTTTTTGATTACATTTTCCATTCCATACATTAGGCTCAAGCTGTGTTTTTGACTACCACTCTCTTTTTATTAGTTTTCTAGGCATTTCCATTGTAAACATAAAACTTCAAAAGACCAAAAACATCATAAATCAACATAAAGACCAAAACATCACAAAACACTACATACAACGCCTTTGAAACAAGCACCTAGGTACATATGGTACATTTCACTTATTTGAGTTTACAAATCCTGGTTGACAATTAAATGAACTCAGTTTAGGAGACTAGATTGAGGCACAACAATTTGGGCGCCGTTCTTAGGGAGTGAAAACTAGGTAACCTTTGTTTCTTAGCATCCAAAAACAATTTTATGTACGTAGGAGAGAGATTCAAGAGGAAGATTTATAAGCGGCGAGCGAGGAAGTTTTGACATCTAAGAACTTACACCACTTGTTTCATCCGGATCAGGAACAAAGTACATCTTCAACTCCAAACCCATCTTCCATCCTTTCGTCTGGACTTCTAGAAGATCTAAGGTCACCTATTCCATTGAAAGCCTTCCTTCATCCTTTGAACACTATGTAGAAGGATCCAAAAACCTTTGTTGAGGGATACAAACCTTTCTGCTTCCACGGGAGAGTCATACACTTAAGCTTGGGAAAGAAGGAGGAGGAGAGGTTGTTAATGGAGAAAACACATTTGGAGGAGGTAGAGGGAAGAGGTAGGAGGAAGGAGGAAGAGGAGAAGGAGGTAGAGGTGCAGAAGGAGGAAGAGGTAGAATGGGAAGCTCTTTTGGGTTCCCTATATTTGATGAAGAAACCAATACAACCATGAAAAAAATTTCACCTTCTGTCCTTCCGAACTTCTATGGACTTAAAACTGAGGATCCTGAAACTTTCTTATTCGAATTTGAAGTGTTGTGTAGAACTTATGACTATCTACAAGATGCTCAAAAACTGAAATTATTTCCCTCAACTTTGAAGGGAACAACATTGAAGTGGTTTATGAGTTTAAACAGTAGTTCTATTAGAACATGGGAAGACATGAGACAAGCATTTCTAGAGAGATACTTGGATTATTGTATGCCAGTTAATCATAAGGAAGAAGTGTTCAAGATGTTACAAAAAGAAGATGAAAGCTTAGAAGATTTGTTGGAAATATTTAAATACAACATAAAAAGGGCACAAATGGAAAACCTAGATCAGGACACTTTAAAAGTTCTTTTGTTGAAAACAATTAGGGATGAATGGTTGGATATCCTTAACATGATGGGAAAAGGGGATATATCACAACTCACATTACCTGAAATATCTGAGTTATGTATCAACCTTTCCATAGGGAAATCTAAAACTACCAAAGGTCCAAGAGATCCTGCTCTTGCAAGGGCAAGTAAATCTGCTTCTGGGACAGTAAGTAGATCAGAAATAGGACATATGCTTGATGATTTTAAATCTGACATCTTAGGGAGTCTTAGTGAACAAATAGACACCCTCAAGATAAAAAACAAGAAAAAGGCTGAATCTGATGCCTTGGCAATCTTTTGTCCCAAATGTAGGAAGAAACATGCCTTGAGGGAGTGTCCTCTAGATGTAAAAGTTGTAGAAACCTGTGCTATTTGTTCTGAGAAACATGAGACCAGGAATTGTCCTTCTCTTCCTGGTCTCAAGGCTATTTTTCAAGAAGAAACTCCTACAGATCCCACATATTCTCTTAACTTTGTATCTAGAAGACCTTGGCAGGGATCTCAGACACAAGGATTCCATGATCAAATGTATAATCAACCTCCACCTTGGAATTCTTGGCAACAACCTTGGCCCCAATTTCAAAATCAATCTCAAGCTTGGGCACAAGGAGCACAAGGTCCCTATGGAAGATACTCTCCATATTATCAGTATCCACCATCTTATCCACCATATCCACATTTTTATCCTCAAAATCCTCAACAAAATTTTCCTCAAAATCTTCAACAAAATCCTCAACAACATCATCAGAACCAACCACATCAAAATCAACCACTTCCATTACCATTCCCTCAAAAATCCAATCAATTGCCGGCTCAGCCCATACCAAACCCCAATAATAAGAACCCTCAGAATACATACATGATAGAAGGACAACAATTTCCAACTTATTTAATTACTCCTCTAGACCTTAGTGATGTTCAACTTAGATCTGGAAGGATACTTGAGAAGAGGAAACCTTCTGTGATCATACAAGAACAAGATAATTCTGAGGAAGACTCCCTACGGGTTAATAAAAGTCTTGAGGAAGATACATCCTTTCAAGGCCAAAACATTGAAAAACTGAAACAAAAAGATCCAATAAGCCCAACTCCAGTATTAGAGCAACCATCCACATCTAGTTCTATACCTCCCTTTCCGGAAAGATTACAAATTGACAAAGGTGTAGAAAAACAAATAATGGTGCCTAATTATGATTTCTTGGATGAATTGAGAAATGTTTGCATTAAAATTCCATTACTGCAAGCCATCAAGGAAATCCCAATTTTAGCCAAAACAATAAAGGAGTTGAGTATGAAGACAACAAGAAAAAGAATAAGAGAAACCAAGAAAATTCAACTGGTAGGACAAATAGCGGACATTATGATGGGTAAGATTACTATTCCAAAGTACCTTGACCCAGGAAATCCAGTTGTCAAAATTCACATCAATGGAATTGAAATTCAAAACACACTCATTGACTTAGGGGCAGCAATAAACATCATGAGTAGACAAATCATGGACAAACTGAAACTTCCTAATCTTCTCTTTACACCCACACTATTGCAATTAGCAGATAGATCTGTGATCAGACCAAATGGGGTAATAGAAGATATTCCAGTGTCCCTAGACTCTTGGGAGTATCCTGTGGATTTCATGATCCTGACACCCAAGAATAATCTAGGAGGCCATCCTGTTATACTAGGAAGACCTTGGTTGGCCACAGCTGATGCTTTTATTAGTTGTAGGTCCAGTGATATGTATATTTCTGATGGAAGTTCAACAAAGAAATTCACCTTATATCCTCCAGCTAGGACAATTACAGAACTAGATGACACTCAATGGATAGAGGATGAAGAATACTTACAACCACTCTTCACAATTTCAGAAATTAGTGAAGATAATCAAATTCTAAATACTCTAGAAAATTTTGAATCCTCTCTGGAGCATAAACATGAATCATTTCAAGAGGGATCCAATATTGAATTTTTGTCATCTAGGCAGATGTCTCTTCATTCTATGGACAAATTTGGCAGCTCTACAAGTGAAATTTTTCCAGGCAAAACCTTGAACATAAACAAAAACCTAGAAAAATCTCAACAAGAAGAGTTAGTCAAAGTATTACAGAGACATTCTTCTGTATATGCATGGGAATACACTGACATGAAAGGGATAAGTCCCAAGACTTGTACTCATCACATCTATATAGAGGCAAATTGCAAACCAATCAGACAACCTCAAAGACGGATGAATCCAAATCTTAGGGAAATTGTCAAGGAAGAATTACAAAAATTGTTAAATGTTAACTACATCTATCCTATTTCAGATAGTCAGTGGGTTTCCCCTTTAGTAATTGTACCTAAGAAAAATGGAAAATGGAGGGTGTGTGTTGACTATCGAGAACTGAATAAAGCTACTCTTAAAGACCATTTTCCCTTACCTTTCATAGATCAAGTATTAGATACATTAGCAGGTAAAAAGTACTTTTCTTTCCTGGATGGATTTAGTGGTTACAATCAAATCCAAGTAGCACTTGAAGACCAAGATAAAACCACATTTACTTGTCCTTGGGGTACCTATGCCTACCGAGTATTGCCATTTGGGTTATGCAATGCACCTGCAACATTCCAAAGGGCAGTATTAGGAATTTTTTCTGATCTGATACATGACTGTGTAGAGGTGTATATGGATGATTTTACAGTTTATGGGGATACATTTGAAGAGGCTTTAGAAAACTTGGAAAAAGTCTTAAAAAGATGTCAAGAAGCAAACCTTTCTCTTAGTCATGAAAAATGTTTTATGATGTTCAATGAAGGTATTGTTTTAGGGCACCACATTTCAGGGGATGGGATTAGAGTTGATGAAGCGAAAGTTGAAGTTATTTCTAACCTATCCATTCCAAGTTGTCAAAGAGATGTAAGAAGTTTTCTAGGATTTACGGGGTACTATCGGAGATTTATAGAAAACTTTACCAAAATAGCATCTCCTCTCTTCAAATTACTCACCAAAGATTGTGAATTTAAGTGGACTTCTGATTGCCAGTTAGCTTTTGAAACCCTGAAAACCAAAATTTCTGAAGCACCTATATTAAGGGGACCTAACTGGAAGTTACCTTTTCATATCTCGACAGATGCTTCTGATACAGCTCTGGGAGCAGTATTGGGACAGAAAGATTTAATTCCCTATGCCATCTATTATATCAGTAAAAATTTGACTCCTGCAGAGTTAAACTATACTGTAACTGAAAAAGAGTTTTTAGCTGTTGTTCATGCCATTAAAAAATTTAGACACTATATAACAGGCTATGAAACTTTTGTTCACACTGATCATTCTGCCATTAGATACTTAATGAATAAATCAATTACTAATGGTAGAGTTATAAGATGGTTGTTGTTATTGCAATAATTCAACATTACTATTCTAGATAGGCCTGGAAAACAAAACACTGTGGCTGACTTCCTGTCTAGAATTCAAAATATCAAAGATGACACTCCGGTTGAAGATCAATTTCCTGATGAATATCTTTTTGCAATCTCTACTCAAACTCCATGGTTTGCTGATATTGCCAATTATTTAGTTTCAGGAAAATTTCTTTCAATTATGAATGCAAGGGATAAAAGAAAAATCATTAATGATAGTGCAAGATATTCATGGGTCGCTAATGAGTTGTACAAGACAGGTCCAGAGTTGATCATTAGAAGGTGTGTTCGTGAAGATGAGATGCCTGAAATTCTCAAGGCATGTCATGATGAACCTTGTGGCGGACACTTTGCAGATAAGAGGACAGCCTATAAGATCCTTAACTTAGGATATTATTGGCCATCTTTGTTTAAAGATGCAAGGGAATATGTCAAAAGGTGTGACGGTTGCCAAAGGGTAGGGAAACCTTCTCCTTCAGGTGAGATGCCATTACAACCTCAGGTACACATTGAACCTTTTGAAAAATGGGCTTTGGATTTTGTAGGACCTATTAGTCCTCCATCAAGACAAAAGAAATATATATTAGTTTGCACTGATTATGTTACTAAGTGGGTAGAAGCTAAACCATTACTTGTTGCTGATGAATCATCTGTAGTTACTTTTCTTTTTGAGGATATTTTTACTCGTTTTGGTGTCCCAAGGGAAATTTTTACAGATCAAGGAGCTCAATTTACATCAAGGCTAGTGGAGAAAATGATGGAGAAATACAAAATCAGACATAGAAAATCTACTCCTTATCATCCACAAGAAAATGGTCAAGTGGAATCTACTAATAAGATCATTGAAGGAATCCTAACAAAGACTGTTCATTTACATAGAAGAGATTGGGTAGATAGGCTTCCTGAAGCCTTGTGGGCCTATAGAACTACATGGAGAAACACAACAGGCCATACTCCTTATGAGCTTGTTTATGGGAAGCAATTTTTGTTTCCTATAGAGTTCCAAATTCAAACATTCAAGATGGCAGTTCAGCTAGGACTTGATCTAACGGAGGCACAAAAGCATAGACTGGAGCAAATTAATGAATTGGATGAGATCAGACAAGATGCAGTTCAGAAAAAAAGTCTAGTCCAACAGCAAAGGGCTAGATGTCATGACAAGTACATCAAGGAGAAGAAATTCAAAGAGGGTGACTGGGCTCTCTTGTTTGATTCAAAATTTAAGGATTTTCAAGGTAAATTTCAGACACATTGGCTTGGGCCATATGAAATTGTTCGAATTTTTGATAATGGGGCAGTAAAAATCAGAACTATAGATGAAGAGGAGGTCACTTTTCTTGTGAATGGTCATATACTGAAGCTATACCACAAGCCACTCTCAAGAGAAGAGTTTGTCAAGAAGTTCCAAGAAGACAATGATGTGAAGTTAATGAAGAAGAGTCTCTCTTCTTCATCAACTTGATTAAATTTTCTGAAGCATTTCTCTTTGTGAAAAAAAAAAAAAAATAAATAAATAAATAAATAAATAAATAAATAAAGGTATAAACATGAAAACCAATCACTGATTGGCATGTTTATGCAGAAAAGATAGGGTGAAAATCAGAGTTTCTCTGACACTCTAACTTTTCCCATTCTTGTTTTCATAAGCAGTTGTTATAAAAATCATAAGTACAGTGCCATAGTACTTATGATTCATTTCATCTCACTCCATTCATTTATTCATTCATACTCCATCTCAGCCATCATTCATATTTCACTCCATTCCATTCCATTCATTTCACTCCATCTTCCATTCACTTCATTTTCATGTCAAAACACAAAATTTGATACCTTGCTGTAAGTGAATAAAATATGTCATGAACTGCAGTACAACCCTTATGTTCCTTCATTCCATGAACTGAATCCATCCCATTCCATTAACTACTTCATACATATCATCCATTTTCATCCATTTTCATCCATTTCATCCATACTTCAAAAACATTTCATTTTCATGATAAAAGTGTTCTACAGGGACATTCTGCAGCTCAGTGTACATTCTGCAGCTGATCATCCTTTCTGCAGCCCGATAGTCTTTCCACAGCTACAAGTCCTGAAGGTATCAACTAGCAGACATCAGAATTACAAAAAAGTGATCCAGTGAATTCATGAATCAAAGACATCAAGAAAATAGTGAAATATTCTTCCAAAAATGAGCAAAGAAGACAAAGGCTACGAAAACATCAAGGGCAGAGGTAACAAATTTAAAATTTCGATGGCATTTCATAAGACTTCAGCATAGTTTAGTTGTAGATTATTCGAAAGGTTATTTTAATTGTTTTATTGATCAAACACCAAACAAACCCTTTACAGACTTTATATTAAAATCTTCTATTTCAAACTTCATATCCGATAGCAAATAAGCGGTGAAACAGCCAAAGCATTTGAATTTCCCACGTCTCCTAACCAACACATTTAATGATGATGATTTCCCTGCCATCGTGAATCTTCCGCCGTCTCCTCAAATCATTAACACAATCCTGCCACCACACTTCACCACTCTATTCCATGACCATTGTCATAACTTCATTCCGTAGCCAGTATTCTATTCCGTAGGCAGATATTATTATCATCAGAAGCAGAGCAGGAGAGGTAAATTTGAAAGTATAACAGGTGAGGACTCAAAGCTACTTGACCCCGTGGACAGATAGCATATCACTGTGAACAAAGTTTGGAGCACTTCCACTGTCAACACAGAATTGTGGCCGCGTAGAGTTTAAAGCCTATTGCTACCAGAAGACAGAGGTGCTAAAATTGAAGACTTTCGCTACCAAAGGCAGAGGTGTGGTAGTGATTAAGTTTGAAGTCTGTTGTTACCCGAGACAGAGATGCTGTGGTGTTGAATTTGAAGCATACCATTTGCTACCAGAGACAGAGGTTGATTTTGAAGTTTGCTGTACTAGAAACAGAAGTGTTTATCAGTGATTGAGTTTGAAGTCTTTCTGTTACCAAAGATGGAGGTATTGCACAAAAAGAAACTTGAAATCATCTACCACTATCTATCAGAGACACATTAGCTCGAAAATTGAAATTGTTTTCATATCATTCCAAAGTTCAACAGAAGTACATCAGTCCAAGGTTTCGAGGGCATTTTTCAAACAGAGGCATACCAGCCAGAGGCTTTGAAGCTGTTGCCATTATAAATTAGAGGTATGTCATTCCAAAATTAAACCATTTCCATTTTAAAAGCTTGAAGCCATTTTAATCCGAAAGCAAAAGCCATTGTTTTGTGGATAGAGAAGAGTGTTAATTGATATTGAAAAATCATGGGTTTCATCGTAAGGATTGAGCCTATAGGATCAAAATATTTAGAAGGTTATCCACAATGAAAGGAGATGCTACAACAAATAGGATGGCTCCAATTCTTGGAAAAGTTTAATGGTTGCCATAAGGAAGTCACCAAAACATTTGCTAGATCATTCTAAGGCACTGAGGTTGAAATAGGAGATGTTAAGTTTACTGTTAATGAAGTTTTTATAGCAGAGGCTACAGGATTATCCAGAGCTGGGGAAAGATGGTTTAAAAATAGGGAATTCCATAATGACTCATGGAAACAAATATTAAAATCACCAAACATGGATGTTAGTGTGTTCAAGAAGGGAATTCCCAGTACAGCATTGAAGAGCAAATGGAGGAATATACTACTTCTTTTACAAAAATTTGTTACATGTGAGGGTAGATATGGGACATTTTATGTCTATCATATTAGACTAATGTTGCATTTTCTAGGAGAAGATTTGAATCTACCATATTTCTTGTATCAAAGTTTGAAGAAAATGGCTTCATGTGTTTAGAGAAGAGTTCAGTTTTTGGAGACAACCCTGTATCATCATGGGTTGGTCAAAATTTTGATTGAGCATCATCTATCTAAAACCAATGATACATGGGATGATTTCTTAATAAGAAATCATTTTGAGGAAGCAAAATAACTATCACCTGAACCACAGGCCACAAAGAGAAGTAGGAGATGGAGGACTCCAAAAGGTAAAATTGACAAACCGGTTCAAGAAAGCAGTGAAGAAGTCATTTTGGAGAAGTTGACTAGAATCAAGAGTCAACTAAAGGCAGAGAAGATAATCAAGGAATCTGTTATAGAAAAAGGGGAGGGTTCCTCTCAGCTTAGGAGAAGTCACAGGTTAAAAGAAAAATTGAAGAAAACTTCAATCAAACACACAGGGGTAATCAATATTGAAGATGAAGAAACGCCCATTGAAGGGGATGATGATGAAGATTTTTATGAAGGCACCCCTGAGATTGATCATGCTCAACAGGAAATCTATGATTATGTGGAAACTTTAGAGAGAACATCTTCCAAAAGAGAAGAGAGAACCCCCAGTCCTCCACTGTCCGAAATTGATATATTGAGGAGGGATAGGTATGAGTTAGAATTGTTGAATAGACACATCAAAAATGAAAACGAAATTCTCAGAGATCAAATCAAACTCAAAACATATATGAACTCTACCTTATCCCTGCATATAGACAAAGTGGAGAGAACCAATGAGAAGTTGAAGACAAGGAACAAAAAGCTGGTCAGGGCACTCACCAATCTCAGGTTCAAACTTGTGATCAGGAAACCTAGAAGGCCTTTAACTTTCAGACAAAGGAGAAGAATGGGATTAGATGTCCTTGCAGAAGCCTCTGAATTCATGGGATGATTTGCATGAGGACATGCAAAGAAACAGTAGTGGGGGTATGTTGAGCCTCAAATTTGTGTTTTCCTTCACCTCATTTTACCTCATTTCTCCCTTGTCCATTTCTATTTTGAACCCAATTGATCAATAAAAATAGTTAAAATTACTTCTAGAATGGTTTACATGACTGACTTGTTGAATTTTGTGATTGTTGCCATTGTTAAGCATTTTGACCGGAACTAGCTGCAGAATGCAGGCATTCCGTAGCTAACCGGCGATTCTGCAACTACCTTTATGTTTGAGTATGTTCCAGGTGGCCTCTTGAGGAAAAACGCATATGGGCATGATCCACGTTGTGCCTACATGGTGTGTTTCTCATCATGGAAGAGGAAATGAATTCTGGGTACGGTTATGCACGTGGGAACACATTTGTGAAGGAAGACTCCTACTAGGACTGTCTCAGTCCAGGTGTCTTTTCTCCTTCACGCAGCCACCTCAAAGACTCCTAAAATGATTTGGATAAGGAAAGACATCATTCCTAAATTATTGTAATTATTGTTACTTGCATTTACTTTATAAACTCTTGAGTAGGCCGAGAGCTTAGTGAGAGATTTTGTGTTAGATTTGTTACTAGATTTTGTGTAAACTCTGTGTTACGTCTTTGAAGGCACAGAGCATTATGTTCAAACTATTGCATCGTTAATGGAGCAGAAAAAGTTATCTTGAAGGCGTGATTTAATTTGGAGTTGAATGCCGTCAAGTGGTAGAGGGCCCCTGCCTCTTGCACGGATTTCTTTTGCGTAAACTAGATAAGTTTTTCCTAGCTGCCTTTATATTTTTCATTTGAATTGGTAGTTGTTTTGTTTTATATACTGTAGCCATAATTCGTTCCAGTTCTTCCACAAGAAGAAATTATTCCAACAGACCAAAATGATGAATGATTAATGACTATGGTATTGTAGGATATCAGTTAGATTTGTATTTGTTTTAACTAGCTACTGTAGCCATAATTCGTTCCAGTTCTTCCACAAGAAGACATTCTTCCAACAGATCAAAATGATGAATGTTTAATGACTATGGTATTGTAGGATAAGAGTTAAATTTGTATTTGTTTTTCTAACTAGATACTGTGGTTATATTCATTCCAGTTCTTTCACAAGAAGACATTCTTCCAATAGATCATAAAACTGAATGATGAATAACTATAGTAATGTAGGAAGTAATTGTAGTTTTTGTTATTCACTATCACAGTTGCACTTGTCCTAATCATTCTTCCACAAGAAGAAATTCTTCCAAGACATCCTTAAGAAGTTCAAGATATGACCGTGATGTGATAGCTTAGTTTTTCATTTGTTTTTAGTTCATTTGTTTTCAATTGCATACAAGTCCACAGTCAGAATTTTTCTACCTCTTCCACAAGAAGGAACTCTTCCAAAATATCATTAAATGATGAACAAACAGATTGTGTAACTTCATAGGTCAATGCATGTTAGTCAGAACAACTCCGGAGTCTCATTTGCATTTAATTCATGAACAGTTACCTCATTTCAAGTTTGATGATGACTTACAGTTTGACATTGTTCTAGTTTAGAAGCATCTTAGGTTCATGCTTAAATTAACTCATTGCACTTGCATCTCATAGTCACATTGTCATCCTTTGCACAACAGGTTATTTTAGTTGTTAGAATTTACAAAGACAACCTTCATTATTCACAAAACACCTTCTTGTTCTAACAAACTACAATAGATCCATAACCATAGGAACAGAAGGCAAAATCACTATAAGACCTGAAACCTCTCTGCAATCTCCTAATCATTTCTATAAACAGAGCTCTTCCTCAAGAAAACTACTTTGAACTAGAATCCAATAACTTCTTGAGTGTAAGTTCTGTGACATTCAATTCTGCCAATTAGAACTAGAAGTCTGAAATCATGGAATAGATGAGCTTAGAATAGAATGTTGCATCATGATTAGTGTCTAACTATTTGGTTAAACTTTATGTTAAGTGATCATTCTCAAAGTCTAGTTATCATTTGTTTAGAAGTCATCATTAAGCTTTTGTTTCTGTTAGGTCATAGTTTAGATGTTAGCCCGGTGTTTTTGATTACATTTGTCATTCCATACATTAGGCTCAAGCTTGTGTTCTTGACCACCAATTTCTTTTCATTAGTTTTCTAGGCATTTTCATTGTAAACATAAAACTTCAAAATAAATATCATAATCAACATAAAGACCAAAACATCACAAAACACTACACACAACGCACTAGGAAACAAGCACCTAGGTACATATGGTACACATTTCTCTAAGTTTACAAATCTACAGTTGACAATTAAATGAACTCAATTTAGGAGACTAGGTTGAGACCAAACATTTTGGCGCCGTTGCCGGGGAAGTGAAAACTAGGTAACCTTTGTTTCTTAGCATCCAAAAACAATTATATGCGTAGGGAGAGAGATTCAGGGGAATATTTATAAGCAGCAGAGGCAGAAGTTTGATTTCTAGAACACGACTTGTTTCATCTAGATCCAGAACTAGTACACCTTCAACTCAAACCCATCTTCCATCCTTTACTGATCCTGGACTTCTAGAAGATCTAAGGTCACCTATTCCATTAGAGAAACCTTCCACTTCATTCACTAAACCTACCATAGAAAAGGATCCAAAAAATTTTGTTGAGGACACAAACCTTTCTACTTCCACAGGGGAGTCAACCATGGCAGAATAAGGAGGAGGAGGAGTTGTTAATGGAGAACACACATTGTTTGGAGGAGGTAGAGGTAGAGGTAGGAGAGAAGGAGGAAGAGGAGAAGGAGGTAGAGGTGCAGAAGGAGGAAGAGGTAGAATAGGAAGCTCTTTTGGGTTCCCTATATTTGATGAAGAAACCAATACAACCATGAAAAACATTTCACCTTCTGTCCTTCCGAACTTCTATGGTTTTCATGAGGATCTGAAAACTTTCTTGTGATTTGAAGTGTTGTGTAGAACTTATGACTATCTACAGATGCTCAAAAATTGAAATTATTTCTTCAACTACGAAAGGAGAGGCATTGAAGTGGTTTAGTGGTTTATGAGTGTAGGTAGTTCTATTAGAACATGGGAAGACATGAGACAAGCATTCCTAGAGAGATACTTGGATTATTGTATGCCAGTTAATCATAAGGAAGAAGTGTTCAAGATGTTACAAAAGGAAGATGAAAACTTAGAAGATTTGTTGGAAAGATTTAAATACAACATAAAAAGGGCACAAATGGAAAACCTAGATCAGGACACTTTAAAAGCTCTTTTGTTGAAAACAATTAGGGATGAATGGTTGGATATCCTTAACATGATGGGAAAAGGAGATATATCACAACTCACATTACCTGAAATATCTGAGTTATGTATCAACCTTTCAAGAGGGAAATCTAAAATTGTCAAAGGTCCAAGAGATCCTGCTCTTGCAAGGGCAAGTAAATCTGCTTCTGGGACAGTAAGTAGATCAGAAATAGGACACATGCTTGATGATTTTAAATCTGACATCTTAGAGAGTCTTAGTGAACAAATAGACACCCTCAAGATACAAAACAAGCAAAAGGCTGAATCTGATGCCTTGGCAATCTTTTGTCCCAAATGTAGGAAGAAACATGCCTTGAGAGAGTGTCCTCTAGATGTAAAGGTTGTAGAAACATGTGTTATTTGTTCTGAGAAACATGAGACCAAGAATTGTCCTTCTCTTCCTGGTCTCAAGGCTGTTTTTCAAGAAGAAACTCCTACAGACTCCACAAAATCTCTTAACTTTGTATCTAGAAGACCTTGGCAGGGATCTCAGACACAAGGATTCCATGATCAAATGTATAATCAACCTCCACCTTGGAATTCTTGGCAGCAACCTTGGCCCCAATTTCAAAATCAATCTCAAGCTTGGGCACAAGAAGCACAAGGTCCCTATGGAAGATACTCTCCATATTATCAGTATCCACCATCTTATCCACCATATCCACATCTTTATCCTCAAAATCCTCAACAAAATTTTCCTCAAAATCTTCAACAAAATTTTCAACAAAATCCTCAACAACATCATCTGAACCAACCTCATCAAAATCAACCACTTTCATTGCCATTCCCACAAAAATCCAATCAATTGCCAGCTCAACCCATACCAAACCCCAATAATAAGAACCCTCAGAATACATATATGATAGAAGGACAACAATTTCCAACTTACTTGATTACTCCTCTAGACCTTAGTGATGTTCAACTTAGGTCTGGAAGGATACTTGAGAAAAGGAAACCTTCTGTGATCATACAAGAACAAGATAATTATGAGGAAGACTCCCTACGGGTTAATAAAAGTCTTGAGGAAGAAACATCCTTTCAAGGCCAAAACATTGAAAAACTGAAACAAAAAGATCCAATAAGCCCAACTCCGGTATTAGAGCAACCATCCACATCTACTTCTATACCTCCCTTTCCGGAAAGATTACAAATTGACAAAGGTGTAGAAAAACAAATAATGGTGCCTAATTATGATTTCTTGGATGAATTGAAAAATGTTTGCATTAAAATTCCATTACTGCAAGCCATCAAGGAAATCCCAATTTTAGCCAAAACAATAAAGGAGTTGAGTATGAAGACAACAAAGAAAAGAATAAGAGAAACCAAGAAAATTCAACTGGTAGGAAAAATAGCAGATATTATGATGGGTAAGATTACTATTCCAAAGTACCTTGACCCAGGAAATCCAGTTGTCAAAATTCACATTAATGGAATTGAAATTCAAAACACACTCATTGACTTAGGAGCAGCAATAAATATCATGAGTAGACAAATCATGGACAAACTAAAACTTCCTAATCTTCTCTTTACACCCACACTATTACAACTAGCAGATAGATCTGTGATCAGACCAGATGGGGTAATAGAAGATATTCCAGTGTCCCTAGACTCTTGGGAGTACCCTGTGGATTTCATGATCCTTACACCCAAGAATAATCTAGGAGGCCATCATGTTATACTAGGAAGACCTTGGTTAGCTACAGCTGATGCTTTTATTAGTTGTAGGTCCGGTGATATGTATATTTCTGATGGAAGTTCAACAAAGAAATTTACTTTATATCCTCCAGCTAGGACAATTACAGATCCAGATGACACTCAATGGATAGAGGATGAAGAATATTTGCAACCACTCTTCACAATTTCAGAAATTAGTGAAGATAATCAAATTCTGAATACTCTAGAAAATTTTGAATCTTCTCCAGAGCATAAACATGAATCATTTCAGGAGGGATCCAATATTGAATTTTTGTCATCTAGGCAGATGTCTCTTCATTCTATGGACAAATTTGGCAGTTCTACAAGTGAAATTTTTCCAGGCAAAACCTTGAACATAAACAAAAACCTGGAAAAATCTCAACAAGAAGAGCTAGTCAAAGTATTACAGAGACATTCTTCTGCATATGCATGGGAATACACTGACATGAAAGGGATAAGTTCCAAGACTTGTACTCATCACATCTATATAGAGGCAAATTGCAAACCAATCAGACAACCTCAAAGACGGATGAATCCAAATCTTAGGGAAATTGTCAAGGAAGAATTACAAAAATTGTTAAATATTAACTTCATCTATCCTATTTCAGATAGTCAGTGGGTTTCCCCTTTAGTAATTGTACCTAAGAAAAATGGAAAATGGAGGGTGTGTGTTGACTACCGAGAACTGAATAAAGCTACTCTTAAAGACCATTTTTCCTTACCTTTCATAGATCAAGTATTAGATACATTAGCAGGTAAAAAGTACTTTTCATTCCTGGATGGATTTAGTGGTTACAATCAAATCCAAGTAGCACGTGAAGACCAAGATAAAACCACATTTACTTGTCCTTGGGGTACTTATGCCTACCGAGTATTGCCATTTGGATTGTGCAATGCACCTGCAACATTCCAAAGGGCAGTATTAGGAATTTTTTCTGATCTAATACAT
The DNA here is from genome assembly GCA_034641835.2 of Pinus albicaulis. NCBI lineage: Eukaryota > Viridiplantae > Streptophyta > Pinopsida > Pinales > Pinaceae > Pinus > Pinus albicaulis. The sequence continues at coordinate 300,004 of JAXQQM020091265.1, read as the reverse complement.
GACTGTGTAGAGGTGTATATGGATGATTTTACAGTTTATGGGGATACATTTGAAGAGGCTTTAGAAAACTTGGAAAAGGTCTTAAAAAGATGTCAAGAAGCAAACCTTTCACTTAGTCATGAAAAATGTTTTATGATGTTCACTGAAGGTATTTTTTTAGGGCACCACATTTCAGGGGATGGGATTAGAGTTGATGAGGCAAAAGTTGAAGTCATTTCTAACCTATCCATTCCAAGTTGTCAAAGAGATGTTAGAAGTTTTCTAGGATTTACAGGGTATTATAGGAGATTTATAGAAAACTTTACCAAGATAGCATCTCCACTCTTCAAATTACTCACCAAAGATTGTGAATTCAAGTGGACTTATGATTGCCAGTTAGCTTTTGAAACCCTGAAAACCAAAATTTCTGAAGCACCTATATTAAGGGGACCTAACTGGAAGTTACCTTTTCATATCTCGACAGATGCTTTCGATACAGCTCTAGGAGCAGTATTGGGACAAAAAGATTTAATTCCCTATGCCATCTATTATATCAGTAAAAATTTGACTCCTGGAGAGTTAAACTATACTGTAACTGAAAAAGAGTTTTTAGCTGTTGTTCATGCCATTAACAAATTTAGACACTATATAACCGGCTATGAAACTTTTATTCACACTGATCATTATGCCATTAGATATTTAATGAATAAATCAATCACTAATGGTAGAGTTATAAGATGGTTGTTATTATTGCAAGAATTCAACATTACTATTCTAGATAGGCCTGGAAAACAAAACACTGTGGCTGACTTCCTGTCTAGAATTCAAAATATCAAAGATGACACTCCGGTTGAAGATCAATTTTCTGATGAATATCTTTTTGCAGTTTCTACTCAAACTCCATGGTTTGCTGATATTGCTAATTATTTAGTTTCGGGAAAATTTCCTTCAAGTATGAATGCAAGGGATAAAAGAAAAATCATTAATGATAGTGCAAGATATTCATGGGTCGCTAATGAGTTGTACAAGACAGGTTCAGATTTGATCATTAGAAGGTGTGTTCGTGAAGATGAGATGACTGAAATTCTCAAGGCATGTCATGATGAACCTTGTGGCGGACACTTTGCAGATAAGAGGACAGCCTATAAGATCCTTAACCTAGGATATTATTGGCCATCTTTGTTTAAAGATGCAAGGGAGTATGTCAAAAGGTGTGACAGTTGCCAAAGGGTAGGGAAACCTTCTCCTTCAGGTGAGATGCCATTACAACCTCAGATACACATTGAACCTTTTGAAAAATGGGCTTTGGATTTTGTAGGACCTATTAGTCCTCCATCAAGACAAAAGAAATATATATTAGTTTGCACTGATTATGTTACTAAGTGGGTAGAAGATAAACCATTACTTGTTGCTAATGAATCATCTGTAGTTACTTTTCTTTTTGAGGATATTTTTACTCGTTTTGGTGTCCCAAGGGAAATTGTTACAGATCAAGGAGCTCAATTTACATCAAGGCTAGTGGAGCAAATGATGGAGAAATACAAAATCAGACATAGAACATCTACTCCTTATCATCCACAAGCAAATGGTCAAGTGGAATCTACTAATAAAGTCATTGAAGGAATCCTAACAAAGACTGTTCATCTACATAGAAGAGATTGGGTAGATAGGCTTCCTGAAGCCTTGTGGGCCTATAGAACTACATGGAGAAACACAACAAGCCATACTCCTTATGAACTTGTTTATGGAAAGCAAGTTTTGTTTCCCATAGAGTTCCAGATTCAAACTTTCAAAATGGCAGTTCAGCTAGGACTTGATTTAACGGAGGCACAAAAGCATAGAATGGAGCAAATTAATGAATTGGATGAGATCAGACAAGATGCAGTTCAGAAAACAAGTCTAGTCCAACAACAAAGGGCTAGATGGCATGACAAGTACATCAAAGAGAAGAAATTCAAAGAGGGTGACTGGGCTCTCTTGTTTGATTCAAAATTCAAGGATTTTCAAGGGAAATTTCAGACACATTGGCTTGGGCCATATGAAATTATTCGAATTTTTGATAATGGGGTAGTAAAAATCAGAACTATAGATGAAGAAGAGGTCACTTTTCTTGTGAATGGTCATAGACTGAAGCTATACCACAAGCCACTCTCAAGAGAAGAGTTTGTTAAGAAGTTCCAAGAAGAGAATGATGTGAAGTTAATGAAGAAGAGTCTCTCTTCTTCATCAACTTGATTAAATTTTCTGAAGCATTTCTCTTTTGAAAAAAAATAAAAAATAATAAATAATAAAAAATAAAATAAAATAAAGGTATAAACATGAAAACCAATCATTGATTGGCATGTTTATACAGAAAAGATAGGGTGAAAATCAGAGTCTCTCTGACACTCTAACTTTTCCCATTTTTGTTTTTATAAGCAGCTGTTATAAAAATCATAAGTACAGTTCCATAGTACTTATGATTCATTTCATCTCACTCCATTCACTTATTCATCCATACTCCATCTCATCCATCATTTATATTTCATTCCATTCCACATCTCATTCATCTCACTCCATCTTCCATTCATCTCATTTTCATGTCAAAACACAGAATTTGATATCTTGCTGTAAGTGAATAAAATATGTCATGAACTGTAGTACAACCCTTATGTTCCTTCATTCCATTTCATGAACTGAATCCATCCCATTCCATTAACCACTTCATACATATCATAATCCATCATCCATTTTCATTCATACCACATAACATTTCATCCATACTCCAAAAACATTTCATTTTCATGATTAAAGTGTTCTACAGGAACATTCTGCAGCTCAGTGGACATTCTGCAGCTGATCAGCCTTTCTGCAGCCCGACAGTCTTTTCGCAGCTATAAACCCTGAAGGCATCAACCAGCAGACATCAGAATTACAACAAAGTGATCCAGTGAATTCATGAATCAAAAATATCAAGAAAATTGTGAAAGATTCCTCCAAATATGAGCAGAGAAGACAAAGGCTACACAAACATCAAATAAAGGGCAGAGGTAACAAATTTAAATTACGATGGCACTTCATAAAAGTTTAGCATAGTTTAGTTGTGGATTATTCAAAAGGTTGTTTTAATTGTTTTATTGATCAAACACCAAACAAACCCTCTATAGACCTTGTATTAAAATTCTTCATTTCAAATTTTCTATCCGATAGCGTTTAAGCGGTGAAACGGCCAAATCATTTGAATTTCCCACGACTCTTAACCAACACATTTAATGATGAAGATTTCCCTGCCGTCATGAATCCTCCGCCGTCTCCTCAATCATGAACACAATCCTGCCACCTCACTTCACCACTCTATTCCATGACCATTGTCATAACTTCATTCCGTAGCTAGTATTCCATTCCGAAGACAGATATTATTATCAACAGGAGCAGAGCAGGGGGGGTAAATTTGAAAGTATAACAGGTGAGGACTCAAAGCTACTTGACCCCGTGAACAGATAGCATATCACTGTGAACGAAGTTTGGAGCATTTTTCACTGTCAACACAGAATTGTGGCCGTGTAGAGTTTAAAGCCTGTTGCTACCAGAAGACAGAGGTGCTAAAATTGAAGACTTTTGTTACCAAAGACAGAGGTGTGGTAGTGATTGGTTTTGAAGTCTGTTGTTACCCGAGACAGAGATGCTGTAGTGTTGAATTTGAAGCATACCATTTGCTATCAGAGACAGAGGTTGAGTTTGAAGTCTGTTGTTACTAGAAACAGAAGTGTTTTTCAGTGATTGAGTTTGAAGTCTTTCTGTTACCAAAGACGGAGGTATTGCACAAAAAGAAACTTGAAACCATCTACCACTGTCTATCAGAGACATATTAGCTCGAAAATTGAAATTGCTTTCATATCATTCCAAAGTTCAACAGAAGTACATCAGTCCGAGGTTTCGAAGGCATTCTTCATTATCAAATAGAGGCATATCAGCCAGAGGTTTTGAAGCTGTTGCTATTATAAATCAAAGGTATGTCATTCCAAAATTGAAGCCATTTTCATTTAGAGCTTGAAGCCATTTTAATCCGAAAGTAAAAGACATTGTTTTGTGGGTAGAGAAGAGTGATAATTTGATATTAAAAAAACATCATGGGTTTCATCGTAAGGACTGAGCCTATAGGATCAAAATATTTAGAAGGTTACCCACAATGCAAGGAGATGTTACAACAAATAGGATGGCTTCAATTCTTGGAAAAATTTAATGGCTTCCATAAGGAAGTCACCAAAACATTTTCCAGATCATTCCAAGGTACTGAAGTTGAAATAGGGGATGTCAAGTTTACTGTTACTGAAGTTTTTATAGCAGAGGCTACAGGATTATCCAGAACTGGAGAAAGATGGTTTAAAAATAGGTAATTCCACAATGACTCCTGGAAACAAATTTTAAAATCACCAAATATGGATGTTAGTGTGTTTAAGAAAGGAATTCCCAGTACAGCATTGAAAAGCAAATGGAGGAATATACTACTTCTTTTACAAAAAATTGTTACATGTGAGGGTAGATATGGGACATTTTATGTCTATCACATTAGACTAATGTTGCATTTTCTAGGAGAAGATTTGAATCTACCATATTTCTTGTATCAAAGTCTGAAGAAAATGGCTTCATGTGTTCAGAGAAGAGTTCAGTTTTTGGAGACAACCCTGTATCATCATGGGTTGGTCAAAATTTTGATTGAGCATCATCTATCTAAAACCAATGATACATGGGATGATTTATTAATAAGAAATCATTTTGAGGAAGCAAAAGAACTATCACCTGAACCACAGGCCACAAAGAGAAGTAGGAAATGGAGGACTCCAAAAGGTAAAATTGACAAACCGGTTCAAGAAAGCAGTGAAGAAGTCATTTTGGAGAAGTTGACTAGAATCAAGAGTCAACTCAAGGCAGAGAAGATAATCAAGAAATCTGTTATAGAAAAAGGGGAGGGTTCCTCTCAGCTTAGGAGAAGTCACAGGTTAAAAGGAAAATTGAAGAAAACATCAATCAAACACACAGGGGTAATCAATATTGAAGATGAAGAAACGCCCATTGAAGGGGATGATGATGAAGATTTTTATGAAGGCACCCCTGAGATTGATCCTGCTCAACAGGAAATCTATGATTATGTGGAAACTTTAGAGAGAACAGCTTCAGAAAGAGAAGAGAGAACCCCCAGTCCTCCACTGTCCGAAATTGATATATTAAGGAGGGATAGGTATGAGTTGGAATTGTTGAATAGACACATAAAAAATGAAAACGAAATTCTCAGAGATCAAATCAAACTCAAAACAGATATGAACTCTACCTTATCACTGCATATAGACAAAGTGGAGAGAACCAATGAGAAGGTGAAGACAAGGAACAAAAAGCTGGTCAGGGCACTCACCAATCTCAGGTTCAAACTTGTGATCAGGAAACCTAGAAGGCCTCTAACTTTCAGACAAAGGAGAAGAAGGGGATTAGATGTCCTTGCAGAAGCCTCTGAATTCATGGGATGATTTGCATGAGGACATGCAAAGAAACAGCATTGGGGGTATGTTGAGCCTCAAATTTGTGTTTTCCTTCACTTCATTTTACCTCATTTCTCCCTTGTCCATCTCTATTTTAAACCCAATTGATCAATAAAAATAGTTAAAACTACTTCTAGAATGGTTTACATGACTGACTTGTTGAATTTTGTGATTGTTGCCATTGTTAAGCATTTTGACCGGAACTAGCTGCAGAATGCAGACATTCCGTAGCTAACCGGCGATTCTGCAGCTACCTTTATGTTTGAGCATGTTCCAGGTGGCCTCTTGAGGAAAAACGCATATGGGCATGATCCACGTCGTGCCTACATGGTGTGTTGCTCGTTATGGAAGAGGAAATGAATTCTGTGTACGGTTATGCACGTGGGAACACATTTGTGAAGGAAGACTCCTACTAGGACTGTCTCAGTCTAGGTGTCTTTTCTCCTTCACGCAGCCACCTCAAAGACTCCTAAAATGATTTGGATAAGGAAAGACATCATTCCTAAATTATTGTAATTATTGTTACTTGCATTTACTTTATAAACTCTTGAGTAGGCCGAGAGTTTAGTTAGAAAATTTGTATTAGATTTGCTGTTGGATTTTGTGTAAACTCTGTGTTACGTCTTTGAAGACACAGAGCATTATGTTCAGACTCTTGCATCGTTAATGGATCAGACAAAATTATCTTGAAGGCGTGATTTAATTTGGAGTTGAATGCCGTCAAGTGGTAGATGGCCCCTGCCCCTTGAACGGATTTCTTTTGCGTAAACTAGATAAGTTTTTCCTAGCTGTCTTTACGTTCTGCATATTGAATTAGTAGTTGTTTTGTTTTATATACTGTAGTCGTACTCATTCTAGTTCTTCCATCAGAAGACACTCTTCCAACAGATTAAAATAATGAATGTTTAATGACTATGGTATTGTAGGATATCAGTTAGATTTGTATTTGTTTTAACTAGCTACTGTAGCCATAATTCATTCCAGTTCTTCCATAAGAAGACATTCTTCCAATAGATCAAAATGATGAATGCTTAATGACTATGGTATTGTAGGATAGGAGTTAAATTTGTATTTGTTTTTAACTAGATACTATGGTTATATTCATTCCAGTTCTTTCACAAGAAGACATTCTTCCAATAGATCATAACACTGAATGATGAATAACTATAGTACTGTAGGAAGTAATTGTAGTTTTTGTTACTCACTATCACAGTTGCACTTGTCCTAATCATTCTTCCACAAGAAGAAATTCTTCCAATACATCCTTAAGAAGTTCAAGATATGACCGTGATGTGATAGCTTAGTTTTTCATTTGTTTTTAGTTCATTTGTTTTCAATTGCATACAAGTCCACAGTCAGAATTGTTCTACCTCTTCCACAAGAAGGAACTCTTCCAAAATATCATTAAAATGATGAACAAACAGATTGTGTAACTTCATAGGTCAATGCATGTTAGTCAGATAACCTCTGAATCTGTTGCATTTAATTCATGTCCAGCTATTTCGTTTCAAGTTTGATGATGGCTTATAGTTTGACATTGTTCTAGTTCAGAAGCATCTTAAGCTCATGTTTAAATTAATTCATTGCACTTACATCTCATAGTCACATTGTCACCCTTTGCACAGTAGATCACTTTAGTTGATAGGATTCATAAGACAGCCTTCATTATTTACAAAGCCTTCTTGTTCTATAAACTACAATAGATCCTCACTCATTTGACGAGAAGGCAAAATCACATAATGGCACCAAAACACTCTCTTGCAATCTCCTTATCAACAAGGTAAACAGAGCTCTTCCTCAACAGAACTACCTTGAAAAGAAACCAATAACTCTTTGAGTATAAGCTCTGTGACATTCAATTGAAATTGCAGAATAGAACTAGGAATTAGTCATGGAATAGATGAGTTTAGAATAGAATGTTGCATCATGATTAGCGTCTAACTATTTAGTTAGAAAACTTGCATATTTAAGTGATCATTTCTCAAAGACTAGTTTGTGTCATTTGTTTAAGTAGTCATCATTAAGCTTTTGTTTTTATTCAGTCATAGTTTAGATGTTGCTTCAGTGTTTTTGATTACATTTGCCATTCCATACATTAGGCTCAACTGTGTTCTTGACCACCAATTTCTTTTCATTAGTTTTCTAGGCATTTTCATTGTAAACATAAAACTTCAAAAGACCAAAAACATCATAAATCAACATAAAAGACTAAAACATCACAAAACACTACACACAACGCACTAGGAAACAAGCACCTAGGTACATATGGTACATTTCACTTCAGCAGTTTACAAATCCTGGTTGACAATTAAATGAACTCAGTTTAGGAGACTAGATTGAGACACAACAGGTGCTGCCACCAGAGGAGATGAGGGAAAGAAGGCCGATGCAGAGCCATTGATTTGGAAGGGCTCTAAAAATAAGGAATGTCTCAACCTACAGAAGGAAAATGAGACTTTTATCGAAGCTAGGAAGGATTTTTCTACTGCAGATGCACCCACATTCAAGTCAATCATGGAAGAAAATATTGATGATGAAGTCAAACCTTTCTTACAAGCCAGCATTAAGTTATTGCGCAATAAGAAAGCAGTAGAAAATCTTCAGGCCCTGATAGATAGCTGCACAGACAAGGAATTTCCTTGAACTAAGACAAAGGTCGTAAACAAATTCTATAAGAACAAGAAGAGAATTGGTTGGGAGATGCGCATGACCATGCCAATTAGAGAGTATGAGATGGATCATGTCAGCTTGGAATTAGGGTCTGATGCAAATGTTCCACCTAAGAAAACCAGGAAAAATATGGGTGAACCAAATCTAGAGTGGTCCACCATTCAGTTGTGCATGGATAGTTGTTGATCAACAGTTATCATTGATGTCAACCCAAGTAGCACTAGGGGCTACCCCAATATTGCATGAGAATTTTGACCTACCAAATTACTATATTCTAGGTCAAGAATTATTTTGATGGTTTCTTCTTGTCGAGATGTTTCCGTTGATATATGGGACGTCACGTAATTCTTCACGGTTTGAGAGATATTCATGTTTGAAGTTTGTAACCCCAGTTAGTGGGCTAAAACCCCATGGGGTTGTGGCATGGGTCATTGAAAATTAATAATTAATATTTTTTTAAGCTCCTAAAATCCCTCCCATGTTCACTTGTTGAAGCCCCTCTCAACCTAATCATTTATATAAATTATGATCCTCATATACTCCTTATGCATGGGATTTCACCATCTGAAATAGGTCATCGTGGAATTTTCACTCTAACCTTTTTTCTATGAAGGTTCAGAAGTTGGAATTTTATGAGGTGAAGCTGGAATCCTAAGAATCTCTTGTGAAAATTTCATATCAAGGTGCGCAAAATTTTCGGAGATATTATATGTGGAAATCACTATTTTTGCAGGCTCCTGAAATTCATCTCAAAGAAGTGACCTTGGGAAAATCATCATAACTCTCTCTTTGAGTATCGGATTGGAATTCTGTAAAAAGTAGTAGATAGTGAACATACTGTGTTTTTTTCTCTATCAATTTTAGAACTAAATGAAGAAACAGTGACACGTGGAATTACGTACAAGTTTGATCTACTGAAACAGTCCATAAGTAGGGAATTATGAGAAATTGGGCATAACTCTCTTTTGAAGAATCCAAATTGGGTCAGACTTATGGAATTGGAAAGAAGAATCATAGGACTACTACTGGACTGAAAATTAGATATTAGGGATCTGAAATAGTAGAGATGCACCAGATTCAATATCGAGCTCCTAGAAGGCAAGAAAAAGTTAGATCATGTGTTGTCAAGGGATGCAAAGGACCAAAATTTCTAGGGAAGCAAAGAAAAGCAAGGTGCAGCAGAGGGTAGCATGAAAAGAGAAGCAACCAAGGTGTAGAACATCAGCAAGAAGTTCATCACATGAAGTCTTCAAGTGGGCAGCACTGCATACAGCCACTGTAAAGGTATCATTGTACTAAGTCATTGTAAACACATTATTGTAAAAATTGTTCTAGTGTCTATCTGCCAAGAGTTGAAGAGGAAGTGTTGGGAGGTCTAGGATCATCATTAGGTGGTTGTGTCATAGTTGGGGTTATGGTCTAGTCTGTCTTCTTCTTCTACATCATTCTATATCATTATAAAGTGGACCATTTTCCCTGGTATGGGAGTCCATTCTTCTTTTATTCTTCTATAGGGTGGTAGGGTGGTGCTAGGGTGAGTTGTAGCTCATTGGGTGTTGGGGCATCTGTTCAGTTGACTACTGAAGAATCTCGGGCATTCGAGCGTCCATCCAGTGGGAGCTGGAGAAGAATTATTTTCTATATTCTAAGAAGTTGGAGCTTTATTTTCAATTGGAGATGAATATTAAAGAATTATTAGAAAATCATTAGGTGGTTTTTGTCCCGGAGTGGGTTTCCACCTTAAAAATTGTGTGCATTTGTGTTCCTTTTGTTTGGTGTTATCATTGTACAAAAACTGATAATAATTGAAGATTAAATAATTCTCTAATTGAAAGGAATACTAATTCACCCCCCCTCTCAGTATTTCCAACAATTGGTTTCAGAGTTTGGTTCCTTCAATACTAGTTTAACAGCTGGAAGGAGGTCATGGAGCATACCAAAATGGTGTACCTTTGTTCAATGAAAGTAATTATGCACTCTAGAAAGGAAGAATGGAGGTCTATCTCTTGGTGTAAGGTTACGAAGTATGGGAAAATATTCAAAATGGATTTACATAGCCCGTGGATGAACAAAGTAAGAAGAATTTGGTAAATGATGCAAAATCAAAGAATATTATTATTAGCGGACTTATTGAATTTGCTTATCATAAGGTGTTGGGTTGTAAAACCACCAAAAATATATGGGACAAGCTTGAGAATATATATGCAGGTGACTCAAATTTCAAAGAAGGAAAGCTTCAAATCTATAGAGAAAACTTTGAGCAACTCAGAATGAAAGAAGATTGCAACATTGCTGCATACTTCCAATACGTTGATGAAATAACCAATACTCTGGAAGGATTGGGAGATCAAGTTGTCGAGAAGACTATTAAACGAAATATTCTTAGAACGTTACCAGGGAGATTCAACCCAAAGGTATTGGTCTTAGAATACAGTGAAAATCTGGACAAACTCAGCAAACAGGAATTACATGGAGTTCTCATAGCATATGAAATGAGACTTGATGAATAAGAGGGTACTTCGCATCTAGAAACTACATTCGTTGCATCTAAGAAAACCCATAAGGACAAACAACCTTCAATTGAAAAGGCATGCACTTTCAAGTGTGAATAAAAGGGAGATGATGAAGAAGGTATTTCAGATGAAGAATATGCTTACTTTACAAGAAAACTAAAAATTGGTAAGGGAAAATTCAATGGTAAACTTCCATTGATATGTTTCGGCTATGGTGAGTTTGGGAATTTTGCATCAAAATGTTCGAACATAAGTGATGAAAACTCAAAAGGAAGGAAAGGCTTTTATAAATTCAACAAGCAAGGATCCAAAAGGAACTTTCTCTCTAAAGAAGATAGCTCATCATCTAATGAAGACAATGACAGCGAAGAAGAAGCCAATGAGAGAGTATTGTTTATGGCCAAGCACAATAAACAAGAGGTATCAAACAATGAAGAAGAAGGATTGACCATAGAAGAATTTTCTAAGGAAGCAATAAAACTTATAAAAGAGCTCAAGGCAGAGAATATTTGTTCCAATACTCTTGAAGAACAAGTTCAAGGTCTCAAAATTGAAGTTGAAGAACACAAATGCATTGAAGAGTCACTTCAAAAGAAATTGGAAGAAAGCAAACAAGAAAAGTAAGAATGAGAAGCTGCAGTAGTCTCGCTGCGTAAGGAAGTGAAGAAAGGAAAAACTATCCAAAACTATGCCAACGACTCAAGGGCATTGGAAGAACTCATCAAAAATCAACGATCTTACAATGACAGAATAAGCATCGGTTACAAAGAAGAAGAAGCAAGACATTCTACAACAAAATACAATGAACCTATGAGATCTGACATGCATGTAGACTTCATTGGACAAGATTCACAAGAACAGCCTTGGAAGACAATTCCTTGACGAATATTTCCATCCAGGTACCAACATGTTTTTTATGGCTACTATTATTCATGTGGAAAATTTGGTCATAAAGCTGTAGAATGTCGCACTTACCCTAGGAACGAATACAATTCCAGGAGATCTGTCAAATATGAACCTTCAAAGGCTCAGCGAAACATCAATAGCTTTGAAAATTTAAGAAATAATATTGAATGCTACAAATATCGAAAATTTGGACACATAGCGAGAGACTAGAGAATTGAAAATCCTCCAGAAGAATCTTCGAAGCCACAGAATGAATGAACATGGAAGAAGAAGAGTACTGATAATTGTGCTCTCCCTCTCAAGGCTCAAAACAACAAATATGTGTGGTATGTTGATAGCGGTTTCTCAACGCATATTACTGGAGATAGAAATAAATTTGTATCTCTAAAAGATAAGAAGGATGGAACTATATCCTTTGGAAATGATGGATCTTCAAATGTTATAGGATCAGGTATTGTCACTCCCGAAAGAAAATATGCTCTAGCCAAGAATATTCTATTGGTTGAAAACATGAATCACAATCTGCTCAGTGTTGGACAAATGTGTGATCAAGGACACACAATACTATTCAACTCCACAAAATGTGAAATCAAGAAAGGCAGGTATGGTGAAATTGTGGCTACAACAAGTCGAGCTCCAAACGACATATATGTTCTGGATGAAGCAACTAAAGCATGTCTAATAGCTAAAGAGGATGATATAATATTTGGTAGCAATGATGAATGACTAAGTGATAAGTTTGCTACAAAGATTAAAAGTGATTCAAGATGTCTTTACTTGGTGATCTGAAATACTTCTTAAGGCTTCAAATATCTCAGCAAGAGAAAGGAATATTTATATGTCAAGCCAAGTACATCAAGGAAATGCTCAAGAAATTTAAAATGGAGTATTGCAAACCCATCCTTACCCCGATGCTAACAGGTTGGAAATTGAGCATAGAGGAATCATCTAAGGATGTGGATCAAAGGTTGTACAGATCTATGATTGGTAGTCTTCTATATGTAACAGCCTCCCGACCAGATGTTATGCAAGCAGTTGGACAAGTATCAAGATTCCAAGCAGCACCAAAAGAATCACATATTATTTTCATCAAAAGAATTATTTGATATCTAAAGGGAACAAAATAATATGGCTTGCGGTATCCCAAGGGTAACAATCTCATTATTAATTCCTTTACAGATGTAGATTGGGCAAGAAGTGTTGATAATCGTGAGAGTACTCATGAAGCATTGGAATATCTTCACCAAAATCTTGGGATTCTCCCAAGTTCTCATTAGATTTTCCTTATTCGGAATATAAAGGGGGAGTGGAAGTGTGTACAGGTTCGTAGGATGGTTGTATGTCAGGGGGAGTGGAAGTGTGTACAAGTCCACAAGATGTTTGTGTGTCAGGGGGAGTTACCCTTTGCCATTGATGTCAAAGGGGGAGAGAATGTTGTAGAAAGAGGTGTCATGCTCGCAGGGGGAGTACTTGTGTTGCCACCAATGCCAAAGGGGGAGATTGTTGAACAACAAAGGTCAATGATGTCAACCCAAGCAGCACCAGGGGCTACCCCAATATTGCATGGGAATTTTTACCTACCAAATTCTATATTTCTGGTCAAGAATTGTTTTTATGGTTTCTTCTTGTTGATATTTTTCCGTTGATATATGGCACGCCACGTAATTCTTCACGATTTGAGAGATATTCATGTTTGAAGTTTGTAACCCCAGTTAGTGGGCTAAAACCCCATGGGTTTGTGGCATGGGTCATTGAAAAGTCATAATTAATATTTTTTTAAGCTCCTAAAATCCCTCCCATGTTCACTTTTTGAAGCCCCTCTCAACCTAAGAATTTATATAAATGGTGATCCTCATATCCTCCTTATGCATGGGATTTCGCCATCTGAAACAGGTCATCATGGAATTTTCTCTCTAAATTTTTTTCTACGAAGGTTAAGAAGCTGAAATGTTTATGAGGTGAATCTGAAATCTTGAGGAAGTTTCTGTGAAAATTTTAGATCAAGGTGTGCAACAGTTTTGGAGATATGATTTGTGTAAATCAGTGTTTTTGCGGGCTCCTGAAATTAATCTCAAAGAAGTGAGCTTGGGAAAATCATCATAACTCTCTCTCTGAGTAACGGATTGGAATTCTGTAAAAAGTGGAAGATAGTGCACAGACTACAATTTTTTATCTATCAATTTCACAATTGAAAGAAGAAACAGTGACATGTGGCATGTCGTACAAGTTCACTCTACTAAAACAATATATAATTAGGGCATTGTGAGAAATTGGGCATAACTCTCCCTTAAAGAATCCAAATTGGGTTAGACCTATGGCATTGGAAAGAAGACTCAGAGGAATAATATAGGACCAAAAATCAAATATTGGGGATCTGAAATAGCAAAGATACACCAGATTCAATATCGTGCTCCTAGAAGGCAGGAAAAATGTTAGCCTCTCTCACAAAACAATAATAAATCCAAAAATAAAATAAATAAATTAAATATTAAAAGTTAGGAATTCATGCCTAACTATTTAGTTTGGGTTTTTCCTCTAAAACAGGATTTAGTTTAGGTAGCTCCTATATTGGTGTGTGTTTGGTTGAGAAATTATCTCAACCAAGGTGTTCAAGATAGCACGTACTATCTTGAGACATTGTCTCCTCATCTATTTAATTGTAACACTATATTCTTTTAATAAGGAGAAAATATGTGAAGAAGCCGTGAGGCTAAAGGATTTTCTGCCAATATTTTATTTTTTTTATTTTTTATTTTTTATTTATTTATTTATTTTTTCTGGTTTTTTATGTGTGCTTTATATATTTGTCTGAGTTAATTTGATTTTTAATATGTGGTATCAGAGCATTGGGTGAGCGAATATCATGGAGTCGATTGTTGCATAAGTAATGCATCGAGAAGTTATGAAGGAAGCTGAGTTTCATATGGAAAGATTGGGTGTAGTTTTAAAATGTTGCAGTGAAGGGCATTAAGAACAATCCTGGATGAGAGAGCAGTCTTAAGATACGCAGTGGGGTGCGGCCAGGCTGAGCATTTGCGTGGGCGTAGGCAAATATACCATTAGAAACACGTGGATGCGACATCCGTTACAGTGATACTATTGGAAGCTTAGACGTGGATATAGAATCTCCACCTGCTTTCTTGGTTTTGGTTTGACTCCAAACGTCTTTGTTATGATGTCACCATTCATTATAAACGTAATTAGAATCTCTATTATATATATATATATATATATATATATATATATATATATATATATATATATATATATATACACGTAAGAGAAAGAGGTGGATATAAAGTCCAATAAGGAAGTGGGTTCCCTTTCTCTTTCTCTATGAGCCTTAAGGACAAGGACAATGAACCCTTTCCTGAGACTTGCCTCCTTTTTATTAACTAGTTTCACCCATTGACCCGGGAGATGTAGCGATAGATTAATCTTTCTGTGTTTCATACATTCTGCGGAATTTTCCTACCTCAACAGGATGGAAGCAAGGAATGAAAAAGTGTTATATACGATTATTCGCTGGTTGAGGCTCATACAACATTCAGAAATAGCCTCACATAGCCGACAGAAGGAAGCACCTCACATAGACACCCGATATAGCCCCATTCTACCAGCCGAGTCACCTTCAACACAAATCCGAGAAAGGCCTAGCAAAGGAGGCCAGGAAAAGGAAATTGATTGCTTGCTTTTACATACTTTAACCTCGGGAGTAAGGAGCTGGGATAGGATGAGTCCACTAGGATCCTTTGGGCTTGAGACAAGGCTGGGCCACTTGGCTACTCGACTGGACTATTTAGCTTGGCTAATAACCCCTTTTCTAATCAACTTAACTACCTGGCTCTGGGCCCAATACTCCATCGCCTAGAAGTCTGGTCAGTGATTAGAATAAAGCTATACGCATAGAAGCTCTACTATGGGCATAAAGCTCTATTCAGGAAACGAAGCTCTACTCATGGGAACCTCATTTCAGCGAACCTATTGTTTCGGGGAATTAACACCCTAGAGGTTGGTTGGGATACAACCTCCACAGAGCAGGGGCATACTACTTAACAGAGACTCACACAACCATACACGTTCAGAAAAACCAAATAGAGCAGAATGATAGATTTACCTGTTGGTCCTACGTTTGAAGTAGATCCACGTGGAGTCCAAACTCCCTGCAACCGTCCTTCCTCCTTAACCTGAAATACAAGAAGAAACCAGCACAAAGGACAAGTTGTACAGCATATATCTACTCTATATGTTAGTGAGATTCATATTAAACATTAAATAAATCATGATGAATGCTTGTATAACAAATATTCTCATACATTAAAGCATACACTAACACGTTTATTTCGGGAACAGCATGATACTTCTGTATTATAAATAGTACGTACAAAAGTAATCAAGTGGAGAGATCACCCGATCCTTCCAAGGCCTTCGCAGACCGTCGTCCGGATCCGTCCAGCCCTTGCCTCGCTAAGACTCCTTCCAAACTGGTGCATACGAGATAACATATAAAGGGATGTGTATCTCAAGGAAACAAGGGTTTCCTACAATGAACTGGGAAAGTGCAGGAGGCACGGGGAATCAGACTTGGATAGGGAATACCAGCA
This sequence comes from Pinus albicaulis, assembly GCA_034641835.2. Lineage (NCBI taxonomy): Eukaryota > Viridiplantae > Streptophyta > Pinopsida > Pinales > Pinaceae > Pinus > Pinus albicaulis. The sequence goes on along the minus strand of JAXQQM020091265.1, from coordinate 283,819 downwards.
GAGTATAATATCAATAATTCTCTCTCTCCCTTAGGCCATACACATGAGGGCTTTTTATAGTCCCTCCAAGTAGTTTCAGCAGTTGGAAACAGTTGGCCACGGGCTGGGGTGGTTGAACTACCTGAGTAACCATCAACCCAGCGCGAAATTAGGGATTTTTTTATATATTTTTAAATCATTTTAATGGCATACGCGGAAAATTCTAGCTGGACTCGCGTATACACGCGGAAAAACACGGGCATAGTCGCGTATGGGGGATTTTACACTGTTTTTAAGTGAATTTGTCCAAGTTTGTAGGAATGGGTGCCCAAAATATATGTAATCATGAATCATGTCAAGGTGAGAAATGATGCCCTGTGAGATACCCTAATATACTTGAGGTAGGAAGGCCCAATTTCTGATGGCCGAAATGTCGCTCTCACCTTAGAAACCGCAAGGACAAGAGGACTTCTGATTTGGCCTGTAAAAACCAATAAGAAAAGCAGAAGTCAACTCATCTTTGAGCGGAGCATACTGTACTCAATCAAAAATACATCATATATATAGAAAGTACTGAAATAGATCCAACATGTATACAAGTATAGCTGAACTGTAAGTACATAATGAATCATCTGAGCAGGGCCCGGAAATACAAGTCTGAATCAATGTCCAAGTATCAAGTATCACATATAGAAAGCTGATCAAAGATAGTGCAACTGGATGTCTGATCAAGTAACTGAATCTCCAAGTACCGGATCATAAGAGGCGGATCAAATGGTACAATCACGCAACTCGGGGATCAACATATAAGATGCTGCTGTGCTGAACTGCAACATATAAGGGTGGACGGCAACACTGGCAGAAACTGAGAGAACTGTCAACAGTGAACCGAGAAATGCTGATGCAACCCGAGGTCCTCACCGATCACAACGGCACAATTCTACACACTGGGAATAAATGAGCTGAAGTCGACCATGTGAGAAATCGTTGGATTACCGGGCAATGGTGTTTCTCGTTAACCAACGCGAGACAACCCACCGATAATGATAATGAGTGTCAAGGTGCCCCAGTACAATCTGACAAGTGTGAATGAATGAGTTGAAGTCGAACACTTGAAAGAATCTACCAATCAAGAGGCAATGATGAATCCCCACTGTCGATAGCGAAGAGTCTGCCACTGATGACTGCAAACCCTAAGGTACTGACAAAAAGACTCTAGACCTTATTCCCAGAGCAATGAGTCGGAGTCGATGGGAAAAGATCCGCTGGAAGGAAGGCATTAAGGCATCCCACATCAGTCCAGCGCGAGTGTAACCCGCAGGCCAAGATTTGGAAGGAATCGGACGAAGTAGAGTGATGGAACCAAACCGAAGTACGTTTCCAACATGCACAAGATGAAGCTAGCGCACGGAAGAAACCCTCTGAACCAACCAATAATGAAAGCTGACACAGAGGCGAGAAATCCACCGATAGGGTCAAATGGAAATCAAGGTACTGCACGGATCCCAAGTGTGATAATGTGTGCTGACGTCGAACACAGGGGAAACCACTCAGTCAAAGACCCATGATGATGATCAAATGCTGAGCACGAGGTCACCTATCAATAATGGAAATAGGCCCAAGGTGCGGCTCTAGGTTTGCTCTCAGAGCAATGTGTCGTAGTCGATAAGAGACAAACCCGCCGGCAAGAAGTCAATGGGAACCTTCTCAAACCAGCACGAGCAGAAGACCAAAACATCTGATGTGATAGAACATGATACTGACAAGACCGGGAAGGCCGACTGAATAATGAGTCAAGAGACACCGCAGAATGGCCGACTCAGGTTAGACTTCCCTTGAACAAAAGCACGACTCGTGATGACCATGGCAATAAAAAGTGACACTGTATAAGTCTGTTATGCAGGAGGCAGAACAAACTCTCCATATGATTGGAAGAGATAACCAACCGGAGGAGAACTGACAAGTGAAACATGGTAAAGGTTGAACCTAGGTCAAAACTAAAACCATCCCAAATGAAGGAAATATATATAAGTATATGTGCTTTGTTCAAGGGCGACAAACTGACTCTGTACTGCCATCAAAACAACGAAGATACATCCCGTTCCCGCTCTTTTTTGTTATATTTGATTTTTTTGTCTTTTTCATATAATAAGCTTGAAAAAGAATAAAAGAATGCTATGGTACAATGGATAGAACGAGTATCAAGAAATCAGATGCACTAGTTCCTGGGATTGGAACAATCCTATGCTCAATGCAAGGTGGCGAAAATTGGTCAGTGATACTCAGAGGAACGTTCCATCCATGGGTACAAAGGTGTCAAGTCGTGATAGCTAAGTGCATGCAATGGTTAACTTGTACATAAAGTCAAGGTCAAAAGTTGGCTTAAACATTGAGTCCAAATGAAGCCGGCTAAAGGCCAGGATAAACAAGTAGCCAATATGCAATGCAGTAATACAACTTAACGACACCAGGGAGCCTCTAGGGTATAAGCCAGAAAAATGATAAGTGATGAAGAAGAAGAATGAAGCTTCAACACAAGAGACATGGCGGGACTAAAGAGGACTCCCGAGCCTACATAAAAAGCAGCATGGGCAACAAGTGATAGTGAGGAACTAACTAGGAAGCCCATGTAAAGGAAGGCTCTACCATCAAGTCATGATTAAAAATCGGCGAGTGAAATGGGTGTAATACTCATGACCTGATGGGATCGACCCTAAGGCAAGTGATCAGTATGGAGGCTAGTATGCAATATGCAACGGAAAGTGATTCCCTAACCTATATGCCAGTGAAGATCATATACCTGCCGTGAAGAGTCGGAAATCATGGATCAAAAATCGGGAAAAACCCCAAAATCGTCAAAATGTACCTGAAAACATACCAAACTGGGCACTTCCAAGCAATCGAGTTATAGAGCATAGGATAGATCGAAAAAATAAGCATAAGGAAATTTTTGCGAAAATTTTCAATTTTTAGCCATAAATACACAAATTACCTCTCATTTGGTTCATTATTGCATAGCTGATTTGGAAAAAGAGCTCTGGAGCTAAAAACTTGTTTCGTCAAATCAGGAACAACCGACCGTCGGAATTCAGCGAAACTTCAGGTAGGCTCCTTAATCATCCTGTTTATTCATTTTATCCGTTTAAAAATTAAAATTAAGTGATTTTTTGCCTTGAAACCCTTATTAAAAAATGTGTATCTGCGCATACGCGGGTTCAATGAAGGCAAGTCGCGTATACACGCGACTGTGCACAGGGAAAGTAGCGTATGCGCAGGTCCGATTTCAAAAAAGTGTTTCTAATGCAAATTTTGATGAAATTTCTCAGGATGACCATCTCTTGGAGGGAACGTGAGCATAGTGCAGTAGACCAAGAGGTCATGCATGACCGCGCAGCTCAAAACATCCTCCGAAACTGCGGATTATTGAAATTCTTCAAAATGCCCAATATGAAAAGTAATGTGCGATTGCTTGAAATGCTCGTAAATTACAGGGAACCAGATCAGGATTGCTTCATAATTGATCAGATGCCACTACGCATAGAAGTGGAGGATATATATTTCATCACTGGACTCTCCAGGAGGGGAGACCCAGTAGACCTTCACGGAAAACCCCTGGGAGGGTTAACTGTGGAAGATTATGTCCAGTTATATTGCGTAGATAATTCCAAGAAGGTTGGAACACAGATTGCTATTAGAGATATCAGGGATTTGCACATGAAGATCCTCCTGTTCACCATCGGCAGAGTGGCAGGATCTGCCTCACTGCATCAGGCGTCCAGGACGCACATGAGCATAGCTGTAGAGTGCTTAGTTCATGTATATGATTGGTGCACAGCCCTGCTACTGAATATGAAACAACAGCTGACTTCTATTCGCCAGACCAAAACTAAACACTTTGGCTATGGTACCATTTTGACAACATTCTTCTTCGAGAGAGTTCCAGCTTTGAGACCCAGAGTCATCTCGACTATCAGCAGCCCGCGGGACCCAAGAATTGCCCGTTGGGCAGACATGATGAAGAGACTGGGGGGCAGTGAGGTACCCCGGACCACGTGGGACGATGAGTTCTTCCTGTGGTGGGGAGAACAGATCATCGTAGTGGATGACTATCCCTATGCTGGGATGGACTTCCGAGGAGATCCAGATCTAGTACTTCCACCCGGCGCAGCATGGGGAGCAGTCGGTAAGTTTTTTGCAAAAAATTTTGACTTATATGATTTTTTGGATTTTTTTCAAATATGTATGAAAAAATGAAAACAAACATGTTTTTGATTGGATTCATAATGACTGACAATTAAAAATGATCATGTTTCAGATGTTGGACCAGTTCGTCCTGAGGGCCTACCGCGCCACAAGCGCCGCAGAGGTGAGGCGGAGACAGTGGATTCCGACAGGACTCTCCAGGCGGTTCAGAGAAACTTGGAGGGACTGACCCACCAAATCCCTATGGCTGCCGTGGAGGACTTGTCGGAAGCCGTCCAGAGACGGGTTGTAGGAGTACCCCGTGACTGGGTTAGACTATTCCGCCGTGTGGCCACTGCAGTTATGTTCTATAGGAACACGACTTCTGGGCAGGGTCCTCAGGAGTAGATAGATTTTATATGTTAGATGACTGTATATTCTTTTTTGAGACTGAACATGATGGGGCATAAACCCAAGTTTTGTACGGCATTTATGGATCCAAATTTTGTAAAGTTTTTTGACACTCCGATGATATATACAGCGATATTTGATGTGATGTGATAAATGTATCAAATGTATGATATTTTTGATGATTAGAATTTATTGTATTGAATGATTAATATGCCAATCTAAAGTTTGATTAGCCAATGAGTCAGCAAACCAATTGTCAGCTCGAGGAATATGAATGAATGTTAAAAATTGAAATGACCTTTGTAACAAACGTACCCTCAAGAACAATCGTAATAAAAATGGATCTCGTACCCGATAAGTGTTGTTCAATTGCGACACCACTAGCTGGGAGTCCAAGAAACTACCAACGAATCAACACCCAAAGATATTGCCTCTGAGAGTAGATGAATGACTGCAGTGTATTCTGCTACATTATTGGAAGCAGGACCAATGCAGACCCCTCTTGATACCAACAGCTGACCGGAAGGATAATGAAGCACCCAAGCCATGGAAGCTAAGTTCCGGGTGTGTCTACTAGCACCATCGGCGAAACCAAAATGACTCATGACATCAACACAACCTGCCAAAGCAGATCAAAAACATCACCACCTCATCAAAAATTGAAAATCAAACAGATATGTACAAGACAAAAAACTACTATATACAAAGCAAAATGCCAGGCCAAAGCCTAGGCATAATATTTCTTCAAATAGAGCCCATTTCGGGGCTCTGGCAACTCATTCCCTTCGAAGTCAACCAAGGTATACGCTCCTTTCTTAAGGACCTTCTTAACGATATAGGGGCCATACCACATTGACTTAAACTTTCCTGCCCCCAAGGCATCTTTTTCTTGGGCATAGACCAAAACAAGGTCACCTTCGGAAAAGACCCTAGGCTTAACCGCCTTATCGTACTGAACTTTAACTCGGTTTTTATGCGCTTCATTCAACGTGGCGGCATCTCGACACTGCTCATCAAGATGTTCCAGATGAAGAAGCCGCTCTGCCAGACTAGAAGTGTCAGGAAGAAGCTCAACAACTAATTTAAGGGAAGGAATCTCGCATTCAATGGGGAATACGGATTCCACCCCGTGGACTAACTGAAACGGAGTAAAGCCAGTTGCAGTTTTAACTGACGTCCTGTATGCCCAGAGTGCAGGATATAGCATAATGTGCCAGTTGGATCTATGTTTATCAATTGTCCGTTGAAGAATTGTCTTCAAGGATTTGTTAACGACTTCCACTTGCCCATTGGCCCGAGGATAATATGGAGATGAATGCTCCTGCCGGAAACCCAATTTAAGAGCCAACTCAGCCATCATACTGTTCTGAAAGTGACTGCCATGGTCAGTGACAATCTCTCTAGGTATACCGAAACGAGCGATGACTTGGTTGATGAAGAAAAGAGCTGCAGTCTCACCATCGTTCCCAAAAGTAGGCATAGCTTCGACCCACTTCGTAAAGTAGTCTATTGCTACGATAATGTACTTGTGACCTTTTTCCGAAGGCGGGTTACAAGTAGTATAATCCATACCCCACTTTGTAAAGGGTCCGACAGTAATGACTGGAAAAAGCGGAGCTGGATGAGCGCGCATTTTTCGAGTATATACCTGACAAGGATGACACTTCTTGACCGATTCAATACAATCTTTGAAAATCGAGGGCCAGAAGTAGCCAGCACGCAAAATCTTTTGGGCTGTAGCAAGCCCTGATAAATGACCCCCACAAGCTCCACCGTGAGAATCATTGAGCACAGCCTCAGCTTCTTCGAAATTTAAGCAGCGTCTTAGGATTGAATCAACCCCTCGACGGTACAAAGCATCACCAATAAGCAGATAACTTTTAGCTAAGTGACGCAGCTTACGACGCTCATCTTTCGAAAAAGAAGAGGGAAACTTCGCAGTCTGGAGATACACGATGATATCCCCATACCAAGGATCTTGTGGAGAGATCAAAAATAAGTGTTCGTCCGGAAAGGACTCATCATAGATCATCTCCTCACCAAGGCAACTCGGAGATCACTCTCCAAGCAGATGAATGACTTTGATTTGCGACATGTGACTCCTTAGATCGACTCAGAATCCTGGACCCATCTATTATATTTGCCCCCAATCACTCGCCTGCTGAGGACAAACTGAAATGGATTGGCAGCTGCCAAGACATAAGTTTTGCGAAGAATAATGTAATTCCGGAGTCGCTGCACAGCATGGACTGCTGCTAAGGCTAATTTTTCTATCGGGGTGTATCGCAGTTCAGGCCCTACTAGTCCTCGACTAAGGTAGTAAATAACATGCTCAACAAGAGCATCATCCTCCTGAACCAGAACCATACCAATGGTAGATTCTGCTGTAGCCAGATACAAAAGAAAATCTCTGCTATAATCGGGTGGACTCAGTAAAGGAGCAGAGGTCAATGCCTTTTTCAAGGCATCGAATGAGCGTTGAGCATAGTCGTCCCAAAGAAAGGAACTCCTTTCTTCAACAGTCTCATATATCCCTTTGTAATCTCAGCATAGTTAACGATAAACCTCCGAAGAAAGTTAGACTTCCCTTGGAGACTTTGAAGTTGACGGATTGAAGACGGGGGAGGCAACCGAAGTATTGCCTCAACCTTGAAGGGATCTACCCTTATCCCTTCACTAGACACGATAAATCCCAACAGTCGACCGGATGTTACCGCGAAAACGCACTTGTTCGGATTCAAACGAATTTTATAAAAACGACATCTCTCAAATATTTGCCGGAGGTGACCTGGATGATCCATCCTCTTTCGAGAATGAGCAGCTAGATCATCTAAGTATGCCTCGATAATTTTCTTGATGTCGTGGAAGGCATAAGACATGGCCCGCTGAAAGGTAGCTCCAGCATTTTTAAGACCAAAAGGCATTTTATTATATGCAAACGTACCCCAGGGACAAATAAATGCGGTCTTATGTTGATCTTCTGGACGGATAGTAATTTGATTATAACCAGAGAAACCGTCCATGAAGGAGAAAATTTCATTACCGGCACACTCGTCAATAATCTGATCAATGAAGGGTGTGGGGTAATTATCTTTAGGACACGCCTTATTCAGGTCTCTGAAATCGATGCACACTCGAATTGTTCCTTGCTTTTTATCAACAGGAACGGGGTTTGAAACCCATTCAGTCAGAGGAACTGGAAAAATGAATCCCGCCTTAAGCAGCTTTTCAACTTCAACTTTGATAGCTGCTGCCTTCCTAGGATTAACCGGACGAAGTTTTTGCCTGACCGGCTTAGCGTTTTCATACGTCTTGATCTCATGCTGGACGATAGATGGGTCTATGCCAGGCATTTTCTCATAAGACCAAGCAAAAACATCCCTATACTCTTTGAAGAGCTCGGTATAGATTTGAACTTCTTCACGGGAACATTCAGCTCCAATGAAAACGTTCTCGATAATGTTGGGATTCCTGGAGATGTTCACCGGGATAGTCGGAGAGATCACAGCCATGTTCCCTTCAGCATAAACCTGTGCCGGTGCTAAGGGGCTCAAGACTGGGTGAACAGGTCCAGGAGACTGAGGACTTGGAAAACTAGCTTCGACTTCGCTCAAGTCAGGTAGGAAGTAAGACCGATGATGCAAGTCATCCCACGGTCTCTCTATACCTGTCATCGCTTCCAGGATGGCCTCTTCAGATGGAAGAGTGGTATCTAGACAATCCTGGGCAGAAGAAGAAGTAAGCGTCCAAGCCGGAGCCACATCACCATCCAACTCTTCCGACGAAAGAGGAGCTGGATCAGATTCTGCAGTGTCAACAACAGACTGATATGCAATCTCAGCTGCAGAAATCGGGAATGCCATTCCACCCACTTGCCCTTCCTCCAATGTGGCTGTTGGAGAAGGTAAGGTCCAAGGGTCCGAAAAATAATGAGTTCGAAAGAACTTTCTTCGAAGGGGAGCCTTGGAGGATGAAATAGCATTAATAGACACCTTAGGAGGAGGAAGATCAAAAGAACCCATCAGGGAAGAATACATTCCAACTCCCAGATTCTCGACAGGCGCCTTGGTATTATCCAACCCATAGTGCTGATGAGTCAAGGCGATCCAGTTCACAGAGGAGGATGGTACCACGGATCCACCGTGACTCATCCTCCCTTCGTGGGGGAAACATACAATTCGAAATAATGAGGATGCAATAGCATCCATCTCATATATCCAGTTCCTCCCCAACAGAAGGTTGTAGTCCAAGGCCGCATCCACTACCTCAACCTCTATGTTAATGGTTTTGCCCCCAACACAGATGGGCAAAGCCGGGACAATACCATGGGGTCTGTGAGAATGACCATCGAATGCAGTAAGAACAGTGCTAGATGGAACAGCTTTGGGAGATCCAAGTGTCTTCTAGCATGCGAGAGACATCACGCAAGTAGAAGCACCCTCATCAATAACCATGCGAAAGATATTAGTCTTCCGATACGATGATTTAATATGGAAGGCCATATGATGAGGAAGTCTCTTCTTAAAATTATTCATATCAAAAGTAATCAGAAGAGAATTTTTCAGATCAATAGCCCCAATGGCAGTGAGCAAAGCACTGCGCTGAGCCGGACAAGACTGGAGTACCTCTAAAGCTGACATAGCACAACGACTCTGCGCCAGATCTTCTACAATCGAGTAGTTCTAGGCATCCCTCGCGTTCGGATTAATCGTTGACCGCTTAGAAGATGCTTTCGCATCCGAGGCATAGACTCAACAGTTGGCTTCGTGATGTGAAGCGGCTCAGTAGCATTAGGAACTTCCTTAGCTTTCGAAGATTCCTCTCCGCCATAATCACGGGATCTCGTAGCGATATCCACGTGAGCACTCATCATAAAGATGTTCGATGGAATTTCCCCTTCCTGGGCACCTCCAGAGGAAGCCCCAGGATTTTGGTTCGCGCCAACAATTAATTGCTGCCCTTGGGGAAAAGGGTTTGTTAGCACAGCCTGGGAACTAGAAGAACCCTGCTGAGATAACAGGCGCTGAGCATCCTGAATTTTCGGGCAAAGGTGTGTGAGATGGTCTCCAGTACAAAGTTTGCATGGAAACTTCACTTTCTTTTTCTCCTTTTGACCCTCACCAACACGCTCGTTGGTTTTATTTGCATTGCCCTTCCCATTCTTGCCCTTCTTCTTGTTATTACGTCCCTTCTTCTTCCCATCGGATTGTTGATTTCCTTTGGGTTCTGAAGATTGGACGACATTTATGGACAAAGGCTGGGAAGGGGATGAATCAGCAGGCACAGCCTGACCAGAAGGAGCAGATTGTAAAGACAACTGCTGCAATTGAGAAAGCAGGCTGGCTGCACTACTACTGACCGATCCGACAAGCCCGTCACCATGCGGACCAGGTTTGGGTTTCGATAAATCCAACTTGGAGCGAGGAGCATTGGGCAAATACTTATAAAGTACCCCAGACTGAGAATAGATCAGTTCTAACTGCTGGGCCCTAAAAATGGCCTGCTCCTCAGAAAATACCCCAGATAGGGATACGTCCTTTGAAATGTCTGACTGCAATGATTTCAGAAACCACTCGAGAAGGAACTCACCTGGAATATGGGCTTTGATAAGCCTCTTCCTTCTCCTCCATTCCTGAATGTGATCAGAAATGTGAGTTGCCTCATCCTGCTTAAAATTAGCCAAGAGTTCGGTCCCAGCCTCATATCTGACAGGCAACTGAAAATGGTTAAGAAATGTGACAGCCAGTTCTCCAAATGTGGCGAAACTGCCCCCAGTGAGCTCTATATACCATTTTGCGGCATTCCCAGTTAGGGTGCGTTGAAATAACCTCAACCTAATCGAATCATCGATCAGGGAGTTCGACGAGCACCATAAGTGGAAAGTGGTGATGTGGTCTGCCGGATCTTCACCATTCTTCCCTTCAAACTTAGGAATGTCTGAAGGAAGTTTGGTTGGAACCGGAGGCCACCCCGGACTATACCGAATCAGGTCATTAGTTAACTTCGACAAGTCTGGCAAGTTTAACGTTGCCAGAAACGGTAATCGAGGCGGAGCCTGAGAATTCCATCCTTGATGGGATGGATTTCCAACATTCTGAAAAGAATAGCCTGGATTTGATGAGGCACCAGGCTGCCAAAAAGGACTCGTAGAAAACGGAGAAGAACCTCCTCCCCACGCCGAGTTACCAAAACCTAGACCAGTTCCCCCCGCTGAAGTATTGACTGAAGAGGAAAGCCCCTGGTAGGGGTTCCACGCATTAGACAGAGGAGAAAAATACTGATAAGCACTCGAAGAAGGGAAAGAAGCATTCCCTTGATGACCCGCGAAGAACTGATTCCCTGCCCCAGACGTTGTAAACACAGGATTCCATCCCGTAAAAGTAGTCGAACTTTGCCCCCCAGACCAAGGGTTGAAACTCTGGGTCTGGGACGTAAAAGGAAACGACCCTAAAGAAGGATTGGAACTGGGAATATGCCCAGTCCCAAAGGGGAAACCCTGAAACAAAGCTGATCCACTAGCCATGTTAGACATGGGTGTAGACCCAGCTGCACCGGCGGAAAAGGAAAAAGAGGGATTTCCACTAATAGACATCCCTGAACAGAAGGGACCAGAATGAGAAGCATATGCTTGGGTGAACCCAGAGCCAAAAATAGCAGTACTATAAGCAATCGAAGATAGAGCAATAGTGCCCCCTGCCTCGACAGAAGTAGGGGTCTGAATGCCTGCAGCACTCACGGTAGAAGCCGCGTTCCCAGTCGTGGCCATCGAAAGATAAGAATGATAAGGAAGATCCGGCTGTCTTTCAGACTCCGGTCCGATGTACTGAATAACAAACGGATGATCAGGAGGAAGAGGAGATGGACCTGTAGCTGGAGGCTCAGGTATATCTTCTATTTGAAAATCTTCTTCCTGAGGAAACAACACTCGCGAGGTGAGCGGAACGCTCCTCTCGGAACCGACACCGGAATCGACAACGAAACCTTCAGACCTTGGTGGAGGATCTCTCTCCACAGCGTCAGACTCAACAGGGTGGTAACCACCTGCTAAATCGCTCCTACGCCTTCTCGAAGAAGGCTCTGCACTCTCGGGAGATAACCCCCAGATTCTCCTCGAATGTCGAGGCGCTTGATCAGCCACTTTTATAGATTTATTATATTAGACTCAAAAAAAGTGAAAAGCTAGGCAAGCTAGGAGCAAAGAGCACTCACTAAAATAAAAATCCCTGAGAAACAGCAAGCAAACAGCCTCCAAGTATTTCCGCTCCGGGTGATGAGGACCGGACACCAAAATACAAGAAAGCGAAATATAGGACCTCCGGCGTCCGGGACAGATTAGGGCCCGAACAACCAGGCGACAGCACGAAATGGCCGCGCCGACCCCCTCCTAACGATAGCTCGTCGATCACACTCCAAGCCGCAAGGGCACCCCCAAGTACCGCCCAGATACACGTCTGCCTCTGTGTACATCGGGCACCCCCCCGCAACACCGCCGGGGGGGCCTAGGAACTGGCAACTATGGACACCAATCCGCATCAAGCCGGGCGTAACCGGTCTTGAGGCCGATTCGCCCAATCGAGGGGGGGGTATCCTCTTCTCAACCTTCACTTGCCCTCGTGCTTGACTTCCTCTGATGAGAGCTCTCAAATTGTCTCCTCACTAGAGTTATCGCCTCAATTAATCAACTTCTATGTTTGTTTACGTCCCCAAGAGTTAACTCCTCCACCTCTCCTATTCCAAGGCCCCACAACCTAGCTTGAAGTTGGTGATTGACACTTAGTAAAACTTGCTAGTTGATTTTAGATTAAATCGCTTATTTTAAGGGCTGTTATATTAAGTCACAAGGATATGGAGATGAAACCAATGGTGTTTTGACGCAAAAGAAATTAATAAAAACCTGACTACATGCACATGCAGTTCTTTGTCTTTCGATGAAGAACAATTTCTATACAGGTTCTACGAGACTTAAAAATTTATATTTTTCTTTTCGAATTACAAACTCACACTCACAAAAACTAAGAAGCTAACTAAATGATTCAATGCACCTAATGCAAATCACTACAAGCATGTAAATCCTAAGATGCAAAAAGTCCCTTGAAACAAGGTGAAATTTCCCAAAAAGATCCTTCAGTTTTAACTCATCTTTTGTTGTCCAGAAAGCCAATTCTTGAAAACAAGAACTCTTAATATAAGACACCAAAAACACTCAACAATAAGAAGAAGAAATCAAATGACAACTTCTCCTCAAGATCAAGCCAAAAACTAGAAGCAAGAAACTTCACAAAAGCTCCAAAAGATATGGCCAAACGAAAATGAAAAACGCAACAACAAAAACAAAAACAAGACCAAATGTTTTTTGAGTTTTTGAAATGCAAAAAACGAAAGGCAAAACAAATGTTTTTGGGCTTTTTAGTTTTATAAAACAAGAGCTCAAAAAGACCAAGCGCAACTATCACAATCCAAGCCAAAACGAGACTGAATTTCAAGCATAAACTTCAACAATGCTCCCAAATCTTATAAAGCCAATGATAGCAAGATCAATAAGAGCAACTGAAGGCCAAAAACTCAATCAAACAGCCTAGAGAAATAGTGCAAACTCGCTGCAACAAAAGACTCCAAAGAAACAAGAAAAGTTCTTCGAAATTTGCAACAAAACCCTAGCCTATGAAACTCAAGAAAACCAATCGAAAACAAAGCAAAAACGCAATGCAAAGCACAACAAAAAGATAGGAGTGAGTCAGTGAGCAGAAGCTCTCTGTTCTGATAAAGCAGAACAGCCAAGAATGCTCAGAAAGCAATCTTGGAACTCAAACCAGGAGTGCCAGCACTAACAAGAACACTCTGCCAAAAATATTAGTTTTCGAAAAAACGAAAGAGAAACAAGACTTGAACCACTTCTATCACACTCCAGTAAGTACAGAGACTCTGCAGACACAGGCCTCCACAGCCAGAAAGGACCAAAAACACCAGAATCTTAAAAATTCAAAATCTGCCTAGGTATACGCGACCCTGCAGTTATACAACCAGCGTGTATACGTGTCTGTGTTAAGGGAAACTCGCGTATACGCGGGTCCCTTTAGACAAACTCGCGTGTATACGCGACTGTGTGCAGAGAAAAGAGCGTATACAAAGAAAGATAATGAAAAACAAAAAATACAAGCCTAGGAAAGGCACCAAGACGGGGATCGATCGCAAGAAAACAACCCGGATCGCAAAAAACAAAGTGAGCTAAGTAACCTACCAAATGCCCCGAAACAACCCAACAGAGAATCACAAAATGTGATCCCCAAAGGGAGTCGCTGCAAGCGCCCGTTTGGGAATTAACACCCTAGAGGTTGGTTGGGATACAACCTCCACAGAGCAGGGGCATACTACTTAACAGAGACTCACACAACCATACACGTTCAGAAAAACCAAATAGAGCAGAATGATAGATTTACCTGTTGGTCCTACGTTTGAAGTAGATCCACGTGGAGTCCAAACTCCCTGCAACCGTCCTTCCTCCTTAACCCGAAATACAAGAAGAAACCAGCACAAAGGACAAGTTGTACAGTATATTTCTACTCTATATGTTAGTGTGATTCATATAAACATTAAATAAATCATAATGAATGCATGTATAACAAATATTCTTCATACATTAAAGCATAGACTAACACGTTTATTTCGGGGAACAACATGATACTTCCTTCGTATTATAAATAGTACGGCAAGTGTGCAATCATGGAGAGATCACCTCGATCCTTCCAAGGCTCGCCGTGTACCGTCGTCCGGATCCGTCCACCCCTTGCCTCGCTAAGACTCTCTCCAAACTGGTGCATGCGAGATAACATATAAAGGATGGGTATCTCAAGGAAACAAGGGTTTTCACAATGAACTCGGGAAAGTGCAGAGGCACGGGGAATCAGACTTGTATAGGGAATACCAACAGAGTATAATATCAATAATTCTCTCTCTCCCTTAGGCCACACACATGAGGGCTTTTTATAGTCCCTCCAAGTAGTTTCAGCAGTTGGAAACAGTTGGCCACGGGCTGGGGTGGTTGAACTACCTGAGTAACCATCAACCTAGCGCGAAATTAGGGATTTTTTATATATTTTTTAATCATTTTAATGGTATACGCGGAAAAGTCGAGCTGGACTCACGTATACACGCGGAAAAGTACGGGCATAGTCGCGTATGAGGGATTTTACACTGTTTTTAAGTGAATTTGTCCAAGTCTGTAGGAATGGGTGCCCAAAAGCCATGTAGCAATCATGAATCATGTCAAGGTGAGAAATGATGCTATAACACCTATACTCATCAAACACTACGTGCATGAATCTATACTACATGCTACAAGTCACTCTCTTTGCCAATTAGTGCTAGAAAGGTCAGTGCTCAACAAACTATTCTAAGTGCCCAAGAGTAAGTGCTAGTCTATGCCAAGGTAGCCTCGTGCCCAGTTGTACGTGCCAAAGAGTCTGTGCCTTAAGGTACATGCCAAGAAAGAGACAGTTACAGAAGGTCATAGCCTATTGTCACCATAGACAGTCTCATTGTCATAGGGAGGATCAGCCAAGAGCCAATTTCCCTACTAAATTCACTCGATGCCAAGATTTTTTGACACTAGTCAAGCCAAGAGGCGATCTAGGCAGGTTTCGATGCTAGTCTTTTCCAGTTGACAGTATGAGCTAGAATGATATCTATTTGTATATGATATTATGGGTATGATCGTTATATATGTAATTATGCGAACCAACCACCTTGAATGATCAATATTTATTCACTCTCTTTCCTTTCATGATCGATATTTATTGACTTTATTGGTGGGTGTCTAGGCTATATACATGGTATGAGGAACTAGGCTATGAGGTAGTTACGCGTGGAGGGAGATTACTATTGACAATCATGGACTTACTTAACTTTACTTCCTAACCTTTTCATATTAGATAGAATAAAGCCCGAACCAACCTAGTAGATATTAGCCAACCTCTTATATCTAATATAGGCTTAGGAAATAGAACAGATATAGAGTAGGCTTAGGAAATAGAAGCAGGTGTAGATATAGTAAATAGATTGAGATCCTTTTCATTAGTTATCAAGTGAACTAATCAGAATTCCACGATACAAGGAGCCCTTGCCCCCAACTCCTTTAACCTATCTTAAAGAGGCCTTTAAGGTTCTCTTTGATCAAGGAAACCACCAGGAACCCAAAGAGATGGAGACATCAAGCGGTTCCAATTACAGTTTTTATTGAATTGGAAGAAAGCATACGAGTGAGCTCCCATTCCAAGTGACACATGCCAAGCTTTAAGGTGAAGATGTCCAATAATCAAGGCTCCAAGGAGTGAGCACCCCACAAGATGTGTCCAACGCTCCTTCAAAGGCCTCCTAATGCTCCAACACTCCTCCTAAGCCATGTGCTCCTCTAAGTCCACCAAACCTACATGATCACTCTTAAACCCAAACATCCTTAAGTCAAGTAAAAACCTCCATGAAAGCAACCAAGTGCTCCCATGTCATCTAAGGCCCAACGCCCTCCTACAAGATTCCCAATGCTCCTCCTTGAAAGCAAGTCACCCCACAAGCGAGAAACCAACCTTCGTGTGCCAGCTACATGAAGAAGTCACCAAGCTCCATAAGTCTCCAATGCTCCAAAGAAGAAAGCCACACAAGCATCAAGACAAGGTCTAGCAATCAAAGAGCAAGACAACTCCAATGTGTATGTCCATCACGGAACAACCAAGTGTCCTCCATAAACCATGCACCACACCACGTCATATGAAGCACCCCCAAGCATGATGTAAACACTTTCGAAATACCCCAAAAGCTAACAAATTGTTAGTTGCATGGACAGTGCATGACTAGAGGGGTGAACTGCTTGAAATACCACCTTGTTAGAATCACAGGTCATGAGGTTACAATTTCTACAAATTAAACCCCGAAAACTATGAGAGTTTCCCATCAAGCTATTTATGAAAAGGATAAGAAGAAGGAAGACATAGTGGCTCTCAAACTTGAAATTTCCATTGGTGGAGTTGCTAGATCCTAAAAACAAAAGCATATTTTAGATTGGGGGAAGTGAGAGGGAGTCCACAAGTTCACCTTCCATATGGACCTAACCTTTATTTGTTTCAAGAACAGATATGCAGCACAACCTTCCATCCAATCAATGGTGAAATAAAGGATAAGGAAGACACAAACAAGGTTGTGGAGAGGTGTCCTTTTTGGAGTGGCATACCTTTGACCAATGCCAAGATCAATCGATTATTCCCATCAATGTTTGATGTTGTCATTGTTGTTGACCCAACGTATTAAGTCCCTACCTACAAGGAGTTGTGAAGGCCAATATTTTCAAAGTAAAATGTTTCTATTAAGACTATATTGGAGGAACTAAGGAAAGCATGGGAGGCCATTGGATGCATAGTGATGTCCAACAGTTGGACAGATGGGAAAGGGCCTACTGCTTATAGGAGAGGGGTATATGAGGAACAGAGTGGAGGGATACCTTCGTTAAGGGAGGGCAAGCAGCGAGAGGTGTGTGGATGGATTGTATTCTCTATTATGCAGGGGATATGAAGTATGCTATGAGAGATTATTTTATTTCAGGGAGCTGCTGTTGTTGCCATCTGGGGATCGATATCCGTATCCTCATAGTGCGTAGTTTTCGATCCAAGTTAGGATTGTTTAGGATATTTGTATTCAATTGGCTTTGGTACAGCTTTTAGATGACGCGTTATTTTATCCGAATTGGGGTGGGTTGTAGGTCGAGTGTGAAGTGGAATCATGATGATTTATGATTCTTGTGACTTCGAGAGAAAGGAATAGGTTAGTGTTTATGTTATAATCCAATCGTTGCGGCCAGCTGCTTTCCCCGTTTGAGAATCTTGTTGAAATCTTCCACCGTACTATTAGCTTGTGGATGGTAGGGACTGTTGGTGTGGTGTTGGATCATAAAATTCTGGTAAGGGCCCTTATGGTATGGTCGCGCTCATGAAATGCTTGCCCTGGTCTGTTTTCAAGCTTCGCGAATAGTTGAACCTAGAGATTCTATTATCGAAGAGAAACCTAGAAGCCATTTGGGTATTGCAGTCCTTAGTTGGAGACACCTCTGCTCATTTAGTGAGGTAGTATATCACCGTGATGATATACCTAGCTCTAGAATGTTTTGTTGGTGGATTGAAACCTTTATAGTTAGACTTCATGGCTAGGGAAATATGCCAATTAGGAGCCTCGATGGGTTTCCATTCTATGCCAAGGTCGTCTCACTTTATGATTTATAAATGCCAGAACATGAGGAATCTAAATAGCAATGCAGCAACCAGAATGGGGAAGTTGCTTAAAATATTCACTGTCATTGGATAGAAATAAAGGGGAAAACTACATATAATTATTAATAGCATAGAAAAAGTCGGGTAGTGCAAGAAGGGCGCTACACATTGTGGAAGGAATGCTCGAGAATATATAAGAGACGGGTCCATAACCGGAACGAATAATATGAGCCATGTAAATGCGTGCGGATAAAAGGCTAAAATAGGTGTCCCAAAAGGCTCAAAGTTCATGGAAATGGTTGATGGCGCTGGATCCCTTGTGTTGAATGCAACTGCAATTATAAGTAGCTCCCCCGCTTATTGGAAGAGAAAGCACTTGGAAGGCATCAAGAAGAGAAGGTGAATTGAGTCGTCGAGGTATGTGGTGGGTGGATAATCATGGAAATTATTGATATATGTAGCTGTGCATTGCCAAAAGTATAGATACATTCGTAGATTGATTGAATGATAACATGTTAGGGAGGTGGGCAGTGAGAGAACGGAAGCAAGATGGATTCATTCAATGGGTTGGAGATACTTCGTTCTAAGACTTATTTTAAGAGAGACTTCAGTGAGTGGAGTCACTAGTGCAGGCTAAGGATAGTTAGTTACGACCCTATCCTTTCATTATGGTGTTTTCAATTCGAAGTGTTAAATGGTTTCCTTATCAATGTGATAGTTTATTAGAAAGGGAAGGTTTATGAACGGGTCAAGGCCTACCCACCTTGAAAGGTGAGGGTATACCCTTTTCTTCGAAAGGCTAGGATTGCTAAAGACACTGGCTTGCCACTGCTAACTGCTATTATTACTGCTCTGATCACGGCTATCACGGTTATCATACCGCTCTGATCACGGCTATCACCGTTATCATTATGGCTCTCATTACGTCTCTCATATGGCTATCAGAATTATATACGAGTTTATGAGTTTACAAGGTATGATGAATACTAAAGGGTCAGTTATTTCCCATGAAAAAATGGTACACTCACAACTAGTATAAACCGAACCATCAAGTCACCGTAGCTAAGTCACCTTCCCTATCTTCATCTGCGCTAAGCTCTATCTACATTTCTACCCCGCTAGCTACCTCACATGTACTCTATTGCATCTCGATATGGATACAGTACTCAAGTTACCTTAACATCCAATCAAACACACAACCAATCCCCATCCAAGCTACCAATCAAAATATCCAATAACAAAGCTCCTCAATCCTGAAAGATGAAAAAGGCAGTGTATGTAGATTTTGTCTTTCCAACCAACGAATGAAGGAAGGAATGAAGGAAGGGCTACTCTTCGTGCTACTCAACCCTGACAATGATAGGTACTATAGGTGGCAATGCTCGGTACTATAGGTGGACCCGCTGTCCTACTGCTCTACCCATACTTATTCCTTAGCTTATATAGTGCCCGAGGGAAGACCTGTATTGCATAAACCTAGGTTACTTTGTCCTGTCGTATACGTATATGCCATAGGGGGATCTAGTAAGAAAGCACAAAGGTCTGGTGCTCAATTCCTAGTTATTTCCTCACCCATATGAATGAGTGAGTCCCTCACCCATATGAATGAGTGAGTCGATGGCGGCCCTTTAGTTCTTCAAGTTCCTCTCTTTTGGGGCCCCTCCCCCAAAAGAGAGTTGTTCCTATCCTCACATGTCACCTCACCCTCACCATATGAATAGTGAGCCCCTACCGGGCCTACCAAGCCTCTCCTTAACAATCGAGCCATGATTTGCATCCTTTCCTGTTGGTCAAGCTATGCTTACACATCCTTTCCTTCCCTTGATTAGTTACTGTCCAACATTGGTTAGTCTCGAATGGATTGAATCAATTGGATGAGAAGTATTCAATGAGGTTGTTTTCGGTTAGTGATGCTAGCTTGTACTGATTGGTTTCTCCTGAAGGGTTAGTGTGGATCAATTGCTTTGGTTCGGTATCCCTACTAGCCATCCTTCCCTGCACGCCCTGCTTTGATGAATTAATACTTGAAATGATTATGAAATAAGTACTTTCCAGCTTGGTTAGTTTTGGTTGGTTGCTCCTTGGTTGGTCTTGATTGGTTACTCTTGGTTAATTGGGTAGGCATCGATAGCAACAGAAACCATTTCATAGTCCATACCACAAAAAAATCAAAGTATGCCCATTATGAAACTAGATAGCTCAGGTCCTTATATATCCCTGGTACGGACGCGTGCTTGTCTAGGGAACCAGAGAAGGAAGTCTTAGCTCAAAAGAATAGAAGTCCCCTGACCCCAAAAGCTCCAAATCCCTAAACCCTTGAGAGGTACCCCTTCCGTGCTGCAGTGGTGATTCAACCCTTCATTCACACCCTGCAAGCCAACCAAACAAAGTGAGCCCAAGCAACAATGTAGCCAAAAATACCCCTTTCCTACCAATCAAGACCCAAAGCAGAGAAAGGGATGGTTTCATTAATCACATTTGTCACCGATAAACATATGGAACCAACATGGATGCATGGTTCCAGATGGATGGTCTAGCTAAATAAAGAATGTTAGGCCAATGAAGGAGATGGTAACAACCAACGATATCTCCTCGGACCAACTAGTTTGCTTGGTAGGAAAGAAGAGGAGAGCTAGCAAAAAGCATGGGCCAAACTAAAAAAAAACTAGATTGATGCTCTGCTAATATCCTTGAATTCCTAATCGTGGGTGAAGGATGGGAGTGAACTAATTTGCTAATCTCCTTGTTAGGCTCTCCACCCCCCAATAGCTTTCCCTGCCTCCTTGAAGCTTTCCCTGCTTCCATCCCTCACCGTGGGTGAAGGACGGGAGGGGTAGGAGTTACTTCCTTCCCATCCATCCACTTCTCTACAGCTACTACTCTCAAAGGCTAATAACTGGGCAGGAGGCATCCAGATCTACTTCCGGTTGAATCCCATCCTATCCTGCTAGTGGTAGAGCCATCCGAGGTGAAGTTATTTCTTTTACACACCCCGCACCAACGGTTGTCATTAATGTAGCTAACTTTCCCTCCTGCCATTATTATTAACTCGTTTCCCTCACCCCGGGGTGATAAGATATAGCTCACCTCCGGCTATGATTCCCTAAAACATCCTTGCCCTCACCCACGGTCGGACAACAGAACCTGGAAAACTAGGATGGATGGATTGAATTTACGAGATGGGTTAGCATCTCCAACAACTATTTGTTTTCACCCATCGGTAGTTAGGAGCCATCTTGAACCCCCGGTTTAACTATTTTTCTCCCGGGGACCCAAGTTCAAGAAAGTAAGGTCGATGAAGCATCAATAGCACCAGTTTTTGTTGAACTTATCATTGAATAACCTCCCTTCCTTATAGTACTCTCTCTTAACTGCTCAGCATTAGCCTTCTATAGGATGTAAGTAACCTGTTGTTAGAGGTGCTATATCTGTTCAAAAACATTTTGTTGCTTTATTTTCCTTGGTCTTCATGTGGGAGGAATTTGTCAATGAAGAGAAAATGGGCAGAGTTACATCAATTGGGGCTAATGGCTGGAACCCCAAGAAAACCTTACAAGGGCTATGGACAATGGAGCTATTCAGGGCTTTGTTATAGCTATGTTGAACATATGTGAGGTTATAATCCCATGTACATGAATGCTTGGAGTTGTACATGCATAGGATATGCACAATCATGTGGTTGACCATTTATATTTGTTTAGCAGTATGGGGGTGGAAGGAAATCGATTTGGTCAACCTGGTGTCCATTACAGACTATAGGCTAGACTAGAAGGCACTAAGGAACCTACTGTCCCTATCGAAAATAATGGTTCATGATAGCGCTCTGAAATGGAATGATTTATATAATAGGATAACACGAGGGTCACATGTGGTATCGAATGATTGATATAGCGGATAATTCCACTGGAATAAAAATGCCTATGAAAGGGGGCATGATCCACTGCTGTATGAAAGTGCCAAGGGGAAGATTAGTAGGAATGCATTTAGTGTAAGCACCAGATATTTCTTGGTCCCGTCGCTCCTTCCTTAAGGGGGTGAGGGGACTCCTATATGATTTGAATATCCTGGCCTCAGGTGATAGCTAAGACTCCAGGTTGAGTAGGTCTAAACCCTTTAGGATACCAACTACTTTTATATAGGGGGTTGCTATTTCCCAGCTAGAAACTAGATGTACAGGGTTAGTTAGTGGGGCTACCGGCTTTAGGGTAACTTATACTTGTCTAGGCCCATTTTACCATAATCATAAACATAGAGAAAATAAAGGAACGAAGTAGCTTGTCCGCATCGGGAAAGGTGTGGAGCTGCTTGCTCGACCAAAGAGAGAGCAAGGGACGGAGTCACTCACTATTCATATGGTGAGGCCCGGTAGGGACTCGACCGAGGTTATAAGGGAGAGGCCTGGTAGGGACTCACTCATTCATATGGGTGAGGCCCAATAGGGACTCGACCGAGGTTACAAGGGTGAGGTAACGTGTGAGGATAGGGTGTTAACGCTAACCATTGATATGGTTAGGAGTAAATATATTTTGGGGGAGGGGCCCCAAAAGAGAGGAACTTGAAGAAATAAAAGGCCGCCATCGCCGCCATCAATTTCGTGCTTGCTCGACCATGGTATTTAGGCCTTACGGCTCCTTCTCAATTCGATAAGAATGGTTGAGTGATTTTCATTCCTCATTTTCCTTTCATCCCGAAAGAGAAACTTCCGGAAGGAGCTTGCAACATATACTTATATTAGAGAATCATCAACCTATCCTCCTGTACTTCTAAAAAGATATATCTGTTGAGCAGAAAGTTGAAAGAGGTTGAAAGGCTTCTTCTCAATAGGAACACACTAACTACTTTTAGTCATCAGTATTTTTCACCTGTTGTTGATGACTAGATTCCTAGCTGAGTTTTCTAGCAGCTGATCTCAAAAATTTGTCAAATTTTCCAACTAGAAAAACACCCATAAATATTTTTTCCCTCCTACCTGTTCAATCAGCCCATGACAAGATAAAACCTGATTTTCAAGCCCTATCTAGCCTCAGCCATACTAGCTTGTCCATCAGCTCCAAAGAGAACAATCCAAATCTGTCCAAGAAGTCCCCCCTAAGTTAGGTAGTGTTGCTTTAGGAATTTCTCCCTTAGCAAACTATCCTAAAGCCAAAGAACCTCTATCTATTATCAACTAGTCCTAACAGACCTTCCTATTCTTCAAATAAAGTTGGTGACACCCTGAAGTCGCGCCACTAACAAACCCTGAATTCTCAGCAATACATATGCCATAGGTCAAACTAATATTAGGTGGTTTTACAGTATTTCAATGGATATTTCAAGAGCAGAAGTGTACCAGTATTCCAAAAGATAATATTAAACTCAACATGAGAAGACAACTGCTTCTCATGTGGTTTTGAGCCTAGGATGCAGCTGCAGGATAGAGAGTTATTTCATTGAGCTCCTGCAATCACAGTCAAAGGTTAGTGAATTATAAATGACAAGAAATGCTTTGCAGATACTAGCCAAATTGCTTGTGATGTCTAAAGAGGTGCAAAGGTATTTGGAAAGCAGAATTACATGTCTCAGAGAAATGCCCATCATGAATTATTGTCAGTTTGTCATCTTCATTTTCTCAAGCATGAATAGGTAGTAAAGGAAAGATAGCACTGTTTAAAAGCTGATGAAATGGCATCACTGAGAAACCTCCTCCATACATGACCAGAGGGTTGAAGATTGAGAAAACCTCCTTCATTTTACAAGCAGAGGGTTGAAGACTGAGAAAACCTCCTTCATTTTACAAGCAGAGGGTTTGGCACTGTGATAATGGCCTCCTTCATCTAATAAGCAGAGGGCCAGAGACAGAGTTTGATTTTAGGGTTTTCACTAACTGAAAGGAAAATTTTAAGAGCAGTAGGAGAAAATTGAAGGCTTCTAAATAGAGAAATGGTGTTAAAAACAAAGAAAGAAGGGGTACCGTAATGATCAAAGAGGCTGACTTATCTTCTATCAGATTTTTCCTCCAAAGGCAATCTGAAGACAAAATAAACAAATTCTGCTGAGGTTTATAAGTGGGAAGCTGGGTCAAAAAAAAGCCAAAGAGTGATGCTAATACTCAAAGAAGGTTTGTTCTTCCTGTTCATGGAGGTATTTGTCAAAAACTCATCAAATGGACTATAAGGTAGCCTAAGCCTAATTTCTGAAGAAGGCTTTGCAAATAGACACATAGGTTCATAAAAGTGAAGAAAGGATATGGAAAGTGTTTCAATTTCAGGAACAATACTCGAAAAAATGAAGCATGATGCTGTCACAAACAAAGGACTTTAAAAAAACATATGAAGATACCTAGTTGTTGCATATAATTGTAGGAGAAGCCTTTAGAGGATCTTATTTTTAATGAGCATATGTTTGTCAAACCCAGGAAAATGTAGCTAAGTTTCCCCAGTAAAAAAAGCAGTGTCATTCAAAAGGCACATCTGTAGTCATTCACATGGCTCGGAGCAGAGTTTTCCTCTACAATATAGATATCAACAAAGGAAACAAAGTTTCATTCCTTAATGAGAAATAGTGGAAAGTTTTTGACTCTTAAAAGGGCTTCTTTACTTCAAAAAATAAGTCATGCTTGTAAAGAAGTTTTTCATGCCACTGTGTCATTTATTTGAGCAAAGATGAGTCTCTGATATGTTTTAAAAGGAACATTTGCTTTATGTGTAGTTATGACCGAGAAAGCCTTTTCAAAAGGACCTCCAAAACCCTCACAAAGCAACCTCAAGGGTAATAAGATCTTTCTAATTTAAGAGGTTGAAAGGACCATTGCAAACCCATTTGCAATCTTCAAAAGCATTCACAAACACCCTCTTAGCCGCCCATTGGAGAAAACAAGAAATTTGAGAAAAATTTGTAGAGTTTGAAGCTTTTAAGCCCACGCGGCGCGCCTGGAAAAGTGTACGGCGCGTTCAGAAGAAAAATTATAAGGAGTTTACATTACTGCGTGCCGCGCCTGCAGGTGAGGTCACAACTGACCGAAGGCCGACCCAACACCCTGTCTATTACGCGACGCTCTTCCATTTCAACGTACCGCACCTGTTTGAACGTTCAAAACACCTCCAAAGGGTCTTGAAACCTACTCAAATCATAAGGAAAAGGCCACAAAATATCTTCGAGGTATTTTTATTTGCCTCCTTGGTGCATTCGATTTTCTAAAGGGGTGATTGTTGCCATGTTTTTCAAGACTAAATGGTGATTTAAAAATGGAGGTCTTGGTAGGAAAATCAAGGTGATTTGTTAGATATATTGACGAAGATTGTTACAGTGGGAAGCCAGTGGAGTGTTTATATTGTTTTCAAAAGTCCTAAACTATTTTCAAAATAGAGTAATGAAACATATGCTAGTGACTAGACAGAAAGCACAATGTTATAGGTTTTCAAATGGTTGAAGGTGTCATGACGGTGATAAGAAAAAACTAACCTCTGTCAGCAAAGTCTAAAGTGACCACAATGTTATAAGGTGGAAACAGTTGTAAGGTGACATCAGTGAGCCTATTTTGAAAACAGTGGTCTTAGTCCGAATATCTTGTCACTTCAAAAATATCCCCTTTTGAATAAGTGAAATAGTGAAACTAGTGCTGCCTCCTTTGTCCCATAAAACAAAGTGTGGTGAGAGATTCTTTAAAGTCATTTGAGGGTTTTTTTGTCTACCTAGGCATAAGAAACAAGTGATCCTAAGGTGAGACGGTTTTGTAAAGAGACAACAGTGATCAATTCTGAAATACTATATCACTTCAAAAGTCCTCTCTGTGTGGAAAAACAGTGAAACTAGTGCTGCCTCCTTTGTCCCATAAAACAAAGTGTGGTGAGAGATTATTTAAATTCATTTGAGGGTGTTTTTGTCTACCTAGGCATAAGAAAAAAGTGATCCTAAGGTGAGACAATTTTGTAAAGAGACAACAGTGATCAAGTCTGAAATACTCTATCATTTCAAAAGTCCTCTGTGTGTGGAAAAACAGTGAAACCTAGTGCAACCTCCTTTGTTCCGTGAAACAGAGTATGTTTTGAAAAGCATTTAAATCAATTTGAAGGTGTTTTTGTTTACTTGTGTGTGAGAAACATTGAATACAAGAAGAGTGTTTGATTGGGGGAGGTGTTTTGTCTTTGTCTAAATACAAGGCTGTCTTGTTTATAACAAAACACAAAGGATCCTTGTGACCTTACCCAAACACAGTAACAATTTGACTGTGTTATACTTTATTTGATAACCACTTGTTGTTTGGCACAAAGGAAGACAAAACAGTGATTTGTAAGGAGCAGAGAGTTGGTGTTAAAGAACCATTTCACACAGCATTTGAAGTAGTTTTCCTTGGTCAAACAGTGACTAACAAGGAGGACAGAGTCGTGTGCTTGAGAAAAAATTCCAAAGGCCATTTGAGACAGCTTGGTGTTTCAGAGAACATTCAAAACAAGATGCCTCCCAGGCAAGACAGTAGGAGTGGCCTGCATAAGAGATCTGAGCCTGTTTCCACTGAAGAAGTGAATGCCCATCCATTAGTATTGTTTAATTTCCATGAGGTTGGGTGTTTAGATTTTTGTCAAAGAGTGCAAGAGGTGAAGAGCTTTTCCCCTTTAACACACCTTTGTGCTTTGAGGTTTCAAGAGAAGCATTTCCAACTGGCAGGCATAGATTTAAAATTCTCTCCAAGGTCCATCTCCAAGGCCACTAAAATCCCTTATGTCGGGGAGAAGTGGTTTAAACAAAGCCACCTGGACTCAAAAGAATACAAGCCCTTTCTGAAGCCTGAGCACAGAGATTCATGTCCATCCATTTTCCCCTTCTCATATCTATTGACTAGTTATGCCCCCTCATGAATATCATCATGAAATACTTCACTTGTGAGGGAATATTCTCCCGAGTCTATGCCTATCATATTTGATTTCTCATGCATTTCACGAGGGCCAAATTGCTAAATCTCCCTTTCTTCCTACATAGAAGCATTGAGAAAATGGCCTCCACTGTTCAGAAAAAGCCTCCTTCTCAGAAAATATCCTACCTCTTCCATCACTCCCTCATCAAAGTCATCATTCTTCATCAACTTGAGAAGAAGGAGGTCTCTTGGGATACTTTTATCACCCATCCGAATTTCTCCACTGTACCTTAAGTTCATAAATCTCCTTCACCTTCTACTCACCATCCTTCGCCTTCTTCTAGTAAACCTATTCCAAAGAAGCTCAAGTTTACCATAGAACAAACAAAAGAGCATGATGAAGAAGAAGAGCATGAGCAAGAAGAGGGAAGTGATGATGAGCAACAGCATGATGAAACAAGTTAGCAGGATGATGAGGAAGATAATGATGAGCAACATCACAGTGAGGTAGAACAACAATGGGAAGAAGGGCATGATGATTGTTAGGAATCTGTAATCAACAAGATTGGAAAATTCCGATCACAGAAACAACATTGTTTCAACCACTTTGGGATTCTAGAATCTAGCCCTCCTGAATCCAGAGAGGGATCTCTCCAATAAGTGCAAAGATGGATTTGTCTTTGAGGTTTTGGGTAATGATATTAGGCTAGTTATGAAGGCCGAGGGTTTTTTTTTTTTTTTTGGATGGTTGAGCATGATTAATGTTTGAGGTGGAAAGTTCTAAGTGCAAAGAGATTCAAAGGTGTGAAGTTTCAAGCAAATAGAACAAGCTTTGGACATGAAGATAGATAATTGCAGGTTTTAGTCCATTGGGCTATGGAGTCATAATAGGATTTAATTGAAACAACAAGGGGCAAGAGTGGTCCATGGGGCAAGTAATATATTTCTAAGGATCTCTTTAAAGTTTGATTTATGGAATTAAATGAGACAAAAGAAGGGGAATTAAACAGATGAATAACAAAGAGTAGCCTAGGATCTAGTAAGTACTTTGAAACTAGCCAGCCTTTAACAAACACTTAAGAAAGAAATGAAAGTAAAATAGGATCTAGTAAGTACTTTTAAACAAGCCAAACTTTGATACAATTTCAATAGAAAACATATGAAAACAGGGGGAAAAACAAATGATAACAAATGATGGTCTAAGATCTGGTAAGTACTTCTAAACTAGCCAGGTTTTAACACATTCCAAGGGAAACATTCAGACAGTCTTTGGGGATAAAACTAGGACCAGGGCACACCATATCTTTCTTAGTTCATCTCTAATTAACATGAAATGAAAGTAACATCCAAGAACAATATTCAGCTAAAACAATAAGACGAGGGAACGCCAGCATTCCTATGCTTAAACTGAATTAATTCATTCCTGAATAACACAGATTGAAAGAAAACATTTAGATAAATATTTTCAGTCAGAGAAGGGTACTGATATACAGTAGGTCCTAACTCTATGCATGTTGTTCTTTATAAGGGAAGATGAACACAGTGGAAACAGAAATAAAACAACAATTCACAATAAGAAATAACATCACCGTCGACATAGACCAGGATCCCATAAATCAGCTTGTATTGATGCTCCAAACCAGTTACAGCTTTAAGTCCAATGCTTTAGTTTAGAAACCATCTACGCTTCCCAGACTAACTTATCTATCACAAGTAGAGCTCCAAGAGCCATTGAATACTATTTACAATCAGAAGTTTCCAACTTCGTTACATTTCAAATTTCAGCAACCAAATCAACCAACCCGTCTCTCATATTCTATAGTAGTATTTATAGAAGAATGAGGAGGTGAGATCTGATAAAAAGATCTCTAAAGATAATTAATACAGACTTAATGGCTTCTTTGCCTTTGGGGGGATCAATGAAGAATATTACATAGGTGTCCTCTGTATTAAATGATTTACATTAAGATTTAAGCTCGGTGGGAGCTCTTTTTGACTTTTGAGGCTCTGTGTTGTGCAATAGTAACTCTGCTGATATTTTTTCATTAGGTTTGTTTGCAGATTTTACTCCCTGGCTACTCTTGAGACAAATATCTGATCCTGATCAATAACTTCAGCCTCTGATATGAATGCTTTGAGGCATAGGTGGCACTGTGGTAGATGGGAGGAATCGATTTGCCTCAGCTGTGGCAGTGGAGGCTTTCTGTCTGATGAACCTTTATGATTTTTCTGTTAACTGTGTTTTAATTTGGGATTAGGCTTTTGATAAACCATCTTAGATGTAATCCCCAAAGATATGTATTCAATCTTTTGTTCTGGTTTGTTTTCTGTCTTCGACACTGATACTCTTTGATTTGTGCTTGATTTACTGTGTTTGATGGTGTGCAGGGCTGCGCAGGGGTGATATGGCATCAATGCTTCATGAAGCACCGATGAAACGTGGAGTTTAAACCCTGCGAATGATTCTCTTTGATGAATCAAAGGCAAGAGAATCATCACCCTCAGCCTTTGAATTTTCTTCAGCATGGTGGAAAAACCATTTAAACCCTGCAAAATACAAAAAACACTATGAAATCCTACATATATAGGTTTACTGCTTTGGAAGGACATGTGGGGAGAGCGTAGTCATTGGATGGCATCATCCAACAGTCGAGATTGATTCGAGGAGGTGAAAGGAAAGGCGGAAGAAGAATTTAAATCGGAGCCGTCGATCGCGTAGAGATCGACGGTCGGGAGTGGAGGTGAAAAAATAACGTGAAGGGGTCACATTATTCGGAAAAATAAAATAAAAAGTGGAGAACAAGTTTTAAAACCTTTGTTTCGGCAAAAAATGGTTAAAACATGAGTGGGGAGCTCGAGACGAGCGTGGGCCGTCGGATGAGATCGGCCCACACGGTCAATGGTGGAGATCGGGTACCGCAAAACCTCAGAAACATTCCCCGGACTCCAAAACCTTTAATTAAATCACTCAGTATAACTATTTTAGGTCACAAAAAGGCTTGCCGACTGCGCGGGGAAACAATGAAGACCCGCCCCAATTAAATTCTGCTGTGTGGACGTTGATGTGGCACTGGGACCACCAGCATTGCTGTGGACGAGGGGACCGAGGCGATTGAGAGTGGACCATCGATCTGCAGATCAGATCAACGACGGAGATGTTTTCAGTAACCATGCCGTACCAGTTTTATCTTACGGGCTTCTTCAAAGCGCGATCACTGTCCGATGAGCGGCCTCAGATCAGACGGCGCGCATCGATATCGCACTCACTCCTCATTTGAACTTTAATGCGCGATGGGGGCGATTTTTCAACAGTGCTCAAGGCCACGCGTCGGCCGGTGGAGCTGATCGCTGCCAAATGGAAAAAAATGCCTCCCTCTTAAAAGCGGTGCGATGAATCCCGCCTGGTTTTGAATAGTTAATGATCAGAAACATATAAAACCCAAAAATGTAATATAAAAAATGTTTAAGATTTGGGGGTGGAAAATATATTTTCAATACAGCTCGGTGCTCGTCTGTGGGGCCGTGGGTTATATGGAAAGTAATATGACTGTGGGTTACAATGCGCGGGGCTAATCGGCATCAGAGCTTTTAACATGGCAAAATATTTGTGCGCTCGGCTCTTTGCGATGTGATAGGTGCTCAAATGGCTTAGCGCCTGGTTCCAGCACCAGGGCATATGGAGGGGAAGGGCTGAGGAGTTAGCCCAAGGGGGCTTAAACCTTAACACAAAATATGTATTTTTATGAGGTTTTGAATTCTTTTGAAGGGTTTTGAGGGTTTCGATAAGGCCAAGAAAGGGTCTTAAACCTTATCAAAGGGGTTTTGATGAAGGGGAAAAGGGAAAAACTATGAAAATGAAGGATTTTGATGAGAATGAAAGGGGTAGAAAATGAGGTTAGTTGTTTAATGGAGGAAATGGAAAAAGAGATTTTGCAGTAGTCTCTTATGAAATCAACAGAATTCCAGAGTGTAAAATGGGAACAGTCAATGAAGATTTGGACAGAGGCATGAGGCCTTCAAGAGTATTTAAGAGCCAACAGTTTTTGCAATAAAAATTGTTCCTTGAAGGCTCCAAAAATGATTTAGCCACCTTTTGGTATTAAAAATTTCATAGGTGGCTAACAGTGGCTCCACTTGGGGATGGTGCCTTCTTGAATGAATCAAGAACTTTAGACTTGCATTCTCTGGGAGGCTGATCAGTTGCCTCATCCATTGGGCTGCCTTTCTTGTTTGTATGATATTATTTTTCTCTGAAAACATATTAGCAGCCATAAAAACAATGGATCTTTCATCAACAAGCTGTCTACCTACCCAATCCTACAGATCTAACATTTTTTCTTCTTTAGAGTGCACTTGGATTGGAAAAATCTTTTACAAAATTTTATTCTTTTGAAAGCAGGAAATCTAATCTATTTCTACTCCTTATTTCTCCATGGACTCCGATTTGAACAGTTGAGCCCATATGATTCTTACCTAATCTACCATCTGTTGGGATTAAACTATCCAACAGACTTTATTCTCTAAATTCTACAACAAAAATTTAAAAAGAAATCAGGTTAGGATTGAACAATCTAACCTGATGCTGGTCTATGGCATAAAAACAAGCTGCACATAGACATTATTTTACACAAAATTTAAAACAAAATGGAAGGCTTGAGATCTGAAAATTCAAAGCATTTCCTTCACCCTTTTTACAACTCTGTTTTGACTTTCATTTTGAGCTGTTTTCCCTTTGTCGACTGGTTTGGATTTTGAACTAATTGGAACCAGATTTACATATTTCTTGACTCAGAATTTGAAACAGATTTGAGTCACTCTCTTTGGAAACTCAGGTTCAAATTTTGAGCATGTTTGAACCTTTAATTTCTATCCTAAACTATCTACTGATAAGCCAAGGTTAAACAGTTTGGCAAATCGAATTCACTATCCTATTAGCAGAAAATTTAAAACTAATTAGTCAAGATTAGGCTGTTTGACTAACTAGAAGTGTGTTTTTCAGGAGTGGCATTTAAGCTTGCACACTTTCAGATTTGTTTCTCTTTTTTGGTATGGGGCTATCCCTTTCTTGTTTTCACAATCTGCCCTCTTTTCTTTCTTTTCTTTGTTTTTGTATTTTGATTTTTTCTAAATTTGAATGCAATGGTGGATGAAATATTTATAGTGAAAAAAGAGAAAAAGGCTTTTAGAATATGAAATGTATCAAGAGAAGTAATGCTTAAGCATCTTGCCATTGACAGGACCCCCAAACAATTTTGCTCCAATCAACTCTTGCAAGAATTAGGCATTATTACCAGCAACTGAATGGATAGAGTAAGGGCCAAGCCATAAGTTGTCAAATTTTCCATGCTTGCCCTTGTCTTCCTTCCTTGAGTCCCACTTCAAAACTCTGTCCCCAATATTGAAATTGTTGGCCTTTGTTCTTCTGTTAAAAATCTTTTTAATGTTGTCCTGCTTCAGCAATGCTTTGTTATAAACCTCCTCTCTGGTTTGCTGAAGATGAATGGTCTGATTTATTCTTCTGATTATGTCATTATCTTCAGTTTGCAACTCTTGGATCAACTTCATCACTGGTACACCAAGGTTGTTTGGAAAAATTGCATCAGTACCATACACAAGCTGGAAAGGTGACATGCCAATAGATTTCTTCAAAGTCAATCTGTCAGCCCAAAGTGCATGAACTAGCTTTGTGTGCCAAGACTTTTTGTTGTCCTCCAGTAGTTTCTTGATTATGTTCACAAAACTCTTGTTTGAGGATTCTGCAAGTCCATTACCTTGGGGGTAATAGGCCGTGGAATGCCCCAATGTTATTTGATACTTGTGACAGAACTCAACCATCCTCTTTGATCCAAATGCTGCTGCATTATCAGTGATGATCTTGGTAGGATAGCCAAATATGGAGAGAATATTATTCTCTATGAATTTTATAATAACGGAATCATTGGCTTGTCTACAAGGTATGGCTTCTATCCACTTAGTGAAATAGTCTATGGCAGTGAGAATCCATCTATGCTGGGCAGAAGATGGTGGATGGATTTCTCCTATGAAGTCAAGTCCCCACTGTTGAAAAGGGGCTTCAAGAGTGATTGGATGCAGAGGTAGGGATAGCATTTTTCTTTTGCCTTCAAAAAGTTGACATTTATGACAGGCTATGATCATCTTGTGCACATCCTGAAAAAGAGTAGGCCAATAGAAACCAGCCCTCAAAACTTTGTTGGTGGTTGTCTTCCAGTACAAATGACCTCCACACTCTCCTTCGTGGAACTCGTGCTTAACCTTCTCTGCATCAAACTCAGGCAAAAATTTAAGCAATACACCACTTGCATTTTTCCAATAAAGACATATATCTATAATGCAATATTTTATAACTTTTAATTTTAGGAACCTTGCCTTTGTTTTTGTCAAACCAGGAGGTGTATTTAAATTAAGAAAAACATAAATAATGTCAACATACCAAAAGGAATTCATGAAATGGTCTTCAACAATGGGAGTTGACATTTCCTCTTGATCATCTAAAGCATTAATCATATTTATATCAAGAACTTCAAAATTTGATTCAGCCATTAATCTAGCTAGAACTTGGCCTTTGATCAGCTTAGTGGGTTTTATCTCTAAATCATATTCAATAATAACAACAATCCACTTACCTCTCTTACCATCTGGGTCCTATGTTAGAATGTCTTTAACAACTGAGTTTGGGACAAAGGTGATGATGTGTGAGTGCAGGATGTATAGTCTGAAGTCTTTCAAAGCTTTAACCAAAGCAAAAGCTTGTTTCTCCATAATGTTATACTTCAGAGGGGCATCCCTCAATGCCTTGCTAAAGAATGAAATGGGCTGCTCTTGTCCTTGTGGATTTTTCTATAAAAGGACAACAGCTATGGTATGTTCCGATGCAAACGAAAAAATATAAAAAATATTTTGAAAAATCAGGACTTATTAGAACCGGTGTTTTGGTTAACGCTTGTTTCACCAGCTCAAAGGACTTCTTTGCTTCCAAGGTCCACTTTACCCCTTGCTCCTTCTTCAACATGTTTGTGATATTCCTAATAAGCTCAGCCAAGTTGGGGATGAACCTTCTCAAAAAGTTAATCTTTCCAATGAAAGATTGCAACTCTTTGATGTTTCAAGGATAAGAGATCTGCAATATGGCTTCAATCCTCTTGGGATATATCTTAATACCCTCTTCTGAAATAATGTGCCCAAGAATTTTACCTTCTTGGAGACCGAATAGCGTCTTCTTAGGGTTTAAATATATTCCAAACTTTCTGCATTTCTCAAAAACCCTTATTAAATGTTCTAAGTGCTCTTCATCTATTTTTTAAAACACGGTGATATCATCAATGTATATAATGATGAAGAAACCCAGTTCTTCTGAGAATGCTATGTCCATGGCTCTCTGAAAAGTTTCTCCAACATTCATTAGACCAAAGGGCATTTTCACATACATGAAAGTGCCCCATGGTGTAGTAAAGGTTGTCTTTAATTGATTAGCAGGGTGAACTAAGATCTGATTGTACCCTGAGTAGCCATCAAGCAAATAAATTCTTCTAGACCCTACCACCCTTTGTAAAATATGGTCCATCTTAGGTAAAGGGTAGTTGTCTTTTAATGAAGCTTTGTTTAAGTCTTTAAAGTCTATACAAAGCCTGATTTCTCCAGTTTTCTTCCTAACTGACACCATATTAGACACCCACTCGAATATCTAATAGGGAAAATAATACTAGCTTCATTCATTTTCATGATCTCCTTCTGAACCAAAGGCAACTGAACAGGGTTTATTCTGCGCAGTTTCTGTTTGAATGGTTTTGGGTTTTCTTTGAGGGGAATTTTATGCTGTATTATTTTAGTGTCATAGGATTTAAGATCTTCGTAACTCCACGCAAAAACATCAGAAAATTCTTTGAACAACTCTATGTATTTGAGTTTAATGTGACCTGGTAAAGTTTTAGACAGTTTAATCATTTTTGGTTTAAGTTCACTGCCTATATTTCATTCTTCCACTTCAGTATCTACAGGTTCCAGTTTTGGCTTCTTGGCCACATTTTTAAAATCAAACAACTCTTCTAAAGGCGTTAGACCGCTTGGCAAACTTTCATCTTTGGGCTGCAAGGTTTCTAACTCTTCTGTTTCTAATTCTACAGTCAGTTCCGTTTTGTTTTTAAGTTTTCTAGATAGAAGATTAATATTGAAAAATTCAGGAGACGGTTCTTCTTCACCAAGGAAATTTTCTTCACTGTAGTCTGTTTCATAATCTGAGTCTGAACTGTATAGTTTGAATTCATTTCTGAATTGCATGAAG
This sequence comes from Pinus albicaulis, assembly GCA_034641835.2. Taxonomy (NCBI): domain Eukaryota; kingdom Viridiplantae; phylum Streptophyta; class Pinopsida; order Pinales; family Pinaceae; genus Pinus; species Pinus albicaulis. The sequence goes on along the minus strand of JAXQQM020091265.1, from coordinate 248,868 downwards.
TCTTTTATTTGTTTGTCTTCGTCAAACACCTGCCAATACTTTTCATTATCAAGCATGGTTGGTCTAAATTTTATCTGAGTTGTGCAGTCTTTGGTTTCATATGGCGTTAAGCATGTTCTAGCTGCAAAGGCTAAATTGTGGGCGGCAATATTTCTTTTTCTTGGGACAGAAATCAGTTTGGACTCCCCGAATGTTTTTAAAAGGTCCATGACATCGTTTCGGTAGGCCTTAAGTCTGGGATGATTTGCGTTATACTCCCCATTGACTTGCCTAATGACTAACTTCGAATCCCCATAGACACTGATTCTTTTGGCTCCTAACTTTTTCAACAAATGTAAGCCTAAGAGAAGGGATTCATATTCCGCTATGTTGTTAGAACAATAAAAATTTAATTTGCAGGAAATTATTTCTGTGTGATTGTTCTCAGTGTTTCATATCCAGACACCTGCACTAGCATTAGTTCTAGTGCAAGACCCATCAAAGTGCATACTCCATAGAGGACTAGTTTCGGTTTCATCTGTTTGGTGATTCTCCTCTTCAACTACTGAGCTTTTTGATTTTTCTTGAGTATCAACACTTAGTTGAATTCATTTAATTTCCTCATATTTATTATTGGGTTGAGGACTGCTTTCTTTACTCTCGATGTTTAAAAGCAAAGGACACATGATTTGTAGCTCAAGACCTGTGTTTTGTTTGCTAGAGTTTACAGGTTCAACAAAATATTCTGACACTCCTACATTATCCTCCTCTTCCTCCCTGCCGGCCATTAATTCTGTTAAAGTGACTTGTTCACTAAGTGTTTCATTGTTAAACATAATAAAGGAATCAAGGCCTGTGTTTACAAAATACAGAGGAGAGTTTTTTGGCCTGTCTTGGCTTGTAACTATGTATTTCATATGAGACTCCCTGTAAAGTCTTCTACTCTGATTGAAAATAGGGATAGTCGCAGAGGTCATGTCCATTTGCATAGTCCCTGGTAACTTAGCCCCCCAAGATCTTGATAATAGAATTCCATACTTTGGGGGTACATCAGCCACAACAATATCCATTACTAAGCATTTGGCTGGAATCTGGGCTAATTTAACGCAGAGGTCTTTGATTAATCCTAAACATTTTACTCTGCTTGAGTCAAAGGAGTAAAGGTCTTTGTAAGGTTTGGTGATTTCAAGGCCTAGGCTCTCCATGACAGCTTTGGGCATTAAATTATGAGAGGCACCCAAATCATGCATGGCGTTGTGCAAAATTTTTTCATGAATATTTAAACTTACATAAAAGGGAGGAACATGTCCCTCTTGATATCTACCTTCAATCTTAGGACCAAAAATAAGCTCTGGCTGGTCATCATTAAGATTGAGTGTGTCATTATTGTCCTCAATGTTTAAAGCCTTCAAAATTTGGATTCCATATACATGCTGGGCAACTAACTCAGTGAGGGGAACATAAATTTTAATCTTTGAAATTTCTTGTTCTAGGCTGAAAGAAATTTGGTTCTTTGAAGAACTTGTCTCAGAATTACTAGCTGCTAGTCTATCAGCAAAATTAGCTTGCTGATTTGTTCTATTTACATTTGAAAAGATGGTTTTAACAGGAGTACTAGCTGAAAAATTTGTACTACTAATGTTCGCACTCTGTTTTTCATTGTTTTGAGTGCCTTTCTGTTTACCTTTATTAGAACTAACAACCACTGTTTTGTCCCTTTGTTTGGCAATTTTAGGCTTGGTTGCAGTGCTATTTTGTGAGGATTTTTCAGAGGTTTTGGTGTTGGGAGTTTGTTGACTGGTTTTGCTTCTAAGGTCATATTCGCTTTGAGACTCTATGATGACATTTTCCATGTCTTGATAATAACTTTCATCATCATCTCTTTTGTCATCATAAGGTGTATAGAGACCTTGTTTTCTATCGTAATGAATCTCAAAGTCATCATCATCTACCCCTAGCATGTTGATATCATCTTCCTCTGTTATTCCATCTGTTTCCTCAACCTCACTTACATAGTTTTTATGAAAGGGAGGAGTGATATTTTGATCATCTTCCCTGGGTCTGTTTGGAGGTTGGTTCCTTCTAAAATTCAGATTCTGGTTCTGATTTTTTTTTTGAGGAGTAGTTTGGTTTTGGCTGGCTTGTGCTCACTCAAGGATGCTCATTTTATTTATCATCTCTTCCATCATTCTCTCCATCTTTGAGTTGGAATTGGAGGGTGTAGACTCCTCTCTAAATGACACTCTCTTTTCATTTTTCATTCTTTCTCTTTTCTCCATCAAGTTGAATTCCACAGAAAGAGCACCCTTTTGCATCTCTTCAAGAGTTGCAGGATGTCTTTCCCTCAGATGATAGGCCATCTCAGGGTCAAACCCTTCAGGAAAATTGTTTAAAGCTGAGCCTTGTGGAGGTTTTAGATCTGGGGAAAGTGCATTATATACACTGTTAAATCTGGTACAATAAGCTTGTACACTTTCCCCGGTGTTTCTATGGAGGTTCTTTTAATCAGAAAGGACTTGGAGAGGATTCTTCTTTACTACCCATTTGTTTAAGAATGTCTGGTGGAAAGCTTGGAGATCATTGATACTATAGGGGGTTAAGCCTTTAAACCATTTTCTTACTTCTCCCCCCAGACTTTGAGCAAATAATCTAAGCTTGAAAGAATCATCATCAATTTCATTTCTGTCGAAGTAGTCATTCATCTTATCCACATGTTGTGATGCGGTTGTAGCATTGCTAGCATCATATAATGGAATTTTGGACTGATAGTCCTGTGGAAGATTTACTAATGGTACAGGAAGGACTAAGGGAGCATACCATGTAGCCATGGTAGGAGGTGGAGGTGGATTTACAAGAGGGGGATTAACAAGAGGGAAAGTGGGCTGGAATGGAGTGGTTTGAACAGTGGATGTAGGGTGAGCAGAAGTGGATGGACCAGGGGTAGATTGCTGAGCTGATCTTGGATGAGAGACACCGAAGTTGTGAAGGAAATGTAAATCAGGAGATGTTGTTTCCCTACTACCAAGATGTTCACTTGTTTTAGGAGATGAAAGTGAAGACTCAGAATCTAATTGATCTAAATCATCAAGAGACCTAGTTCTAAAGGGAATTACTAAGTCAACTTGTGATTGTTGTAGAGCTAAAAGATTTTCAGGAAGTGAATTAGCTCTCAAGGGTGATCTGAAAACAGTTGATAATTTAATCCTAGGAGACTTCCTAAGGATACTTTCTGGGTTATCAACTATCTCAGGTGGATCAGGGTCAGGATAGGCTCTAGTGTGAATGTTTCTAGAAGCCACTATGCTGTGTTTTTTAGACCCAAATAAACAGAAAAGTTCAACCAGGTATGAGAGTCTTTAAAAGGTCAACCAATCTGTTTACAAAAATTTTAATCCTACAATCCTCTAACTGAGTTTGAATGATATTAAAATGATAAGGGTCCTTCCCAGTGGAGTCTTAAGGTCTGTTCAGGATTGTGGAGTCGCCAAGTGGAATTTTTTATCTCGTAAGGAGGTAAAAGGTTTTATGGTCCACCACCATGTTCATTTGATACCAATCTGAAATATTTTTGGTTTTTCTAAGTTATTTTTCAGTTGTGTGGTTTCTAAGAATGTGATAACTCTGTTTCAAAACTTAGCTATGGTCATGAGACAAAGACAGTTTACTTTTATGGCTAAGCCAGCTGATTTTTCAAGGTTAGATAAAACTTATGAGAAACCTAGGGTTTACCTAGTTTGTCACTGATTCACACAAGTTTCGTCATGATTACCATTTCTTGGCAGTGCTTGAAAAGGCTGCTTCTTACTCACTTAAACAATCTTTGTTGGCCAGAGATGTTATGCCTAACAGTTCAACGAGCTAACAAAATAAATGTTATTAAATCAAGGGATTTCTGAGATACCTAAAGTATTCAACCAGAGATTCTGGGTTAGTTCCCCAGCGGAGTCGCCAGAAATGTTAGGAATCTGTAATCAGCAAGATTGGCAAAGTCCAATCACAAAAACAACATCGTTTCAACCACTTTGGGATTCTAGAATCTAGACCTTCTGAATCCAGAGAGGGATCTCTCCAATAAGTGCAAAGATGGATTTGTCTTTGAGGTTTTGGGTAATGATATTAGGCTAGTATGAAGGCTGAGGGTTTTTTTTTTTTTTGGATAGTTGAGCATGATTACTGTTTGAGGTGGAAAGTTCTGAGTGCAAAGAGTTTCAAAGGTGTGAAGTTTCAAGCAAATAGAGCAAGCTTTGGATAGGAAGATAGATAATTGTAGGTTTTTGTCCATTGGGCTATGGAGTCATAATAGGATTTAATTGAAACAGCAAGGGGCAAGAGTGGTCCATGGGGAAATTCATCTATGTCTAAGGATCTCTTTAATTTTTGATTTATGGAATGAAATGAGACAAAATAAGGGGAATTAAACAGATGAAGAACAAAGAGTAGCCTAGGATCTGGTAAGTACTTTGAAACTAGCCAACCTTTAACAAACACTTAAGAAAGACATGAAAGTAAACTAGGATCTGGTAAGTACTTTTAAACTAGCCAGCCTTTGATACACTTTCAATAGAAAACATATGAAAATAGGGGGAAAAACAAATGATAACAAATGATGGTCTAAGATCTGGTAAGTACTTCTAAACTAGCCAGCTTTTAACACATTCCAAGGGAAACATTCAGACAGTCTTTGGGGATAAAACTAGGACCAGGGCACACTATATCTTCCTTATTTCATCTCTACTTAACATGAAATGAAATTAACATCCAAGAAAAATACTCAGCTAAAACAATAAGACGAGGGAACGCCAACATTCCTATGCTTAAACTGAATTAAATCATTCCTGAATAACACGGATTGGAAGAAAACATTCAGATAAAGATTTCCAGTCAGAGAAGGGTATTGATATATAGTAGGTCCTAACTCTATGCATGTTTTTATTTATAAGGGAAGATGAACAAAGTGGAAACAGAAATAAAACAACAATTCACAATAAGAAATAAAATCACCGTTGACATAGACCAGGATCCCATAAATCAGCTTGTATTGATGCTCCAAACCAGTTACAGCTTTAAGTCCAATGCTTTAGTTTAGCAACCATCTATAGTTCCTAGAATAACTTATCTATCACAAGCAGAGCTCCAAGAGCCATTGAATACTATTTACAATCAAAAGTTTCCAGCTTCGTTACATTTCAAAGTTCAGCAACCAAATCAAGCAACCCCTCTCTCATCTTCTGCAGTAGTATTTATAGAAGAATGAGGAGGTGAGATCTGATAAAAAGATCTCTAAAGATAATTAATATAGACTTAATGGCTTCTCGGCCTTTGGGGGGCTCAATGAAGAAGCTTGTATAGGTTTCCTCTATATTAAATGATTTACATTAAGATTTAAGCTCGGTGGGAGCTCTTTTTGACTTTTGAGGCTCTGTGTTGTGCAATAGTAACTCTACTAATATTTTTTCATTAAGTTTGTTTACAGATTTTACTCCCTGGCTATGCTTGAGACAAATATCTGATCCTGATCAATAACTTCAGCCTCTGATATGAATGCTTTGAGGCATAGGTGGCACTGTGGTAGCTAGGAGGAATCGATTTGCCTCAGTTGTGGCGATGGAGGCTTTCTGTGTGATGAACCTTTATGATTTTTCTGTTAACTGTGTTTTAATTGGGGATTAGGATTTTGATAAACCATCTTAGATGTAATCCCCAAATATCTGTCTTCAATCTTCTATTCTGGTGTGTTTCTTGTCTTCGACATTGATACTCTTTGATTTGTGCTTGATTTACTGTGTTTGTTGGTGTGCAGGGCTGCGCAGGGGTGATATGGCATCAATGCTTCATGAAGCACCAATGAAACGTGGAGTTTAAACCCTGCGAATGATTCTCTTTGATGAATTGAAGGCAGGAGAATCGTCACCCTCAGCCTTTGAATTTTCTTCAGCATGGCGGAAAAAGCATTTAAACCTTGCAAAATACAAAAAAAAGTATGAAATCATACATATATAGGTTTACTGCTTTGGAAGGACATGTGGGGAGAGCATCGCTATTGGATGGCATCATCCAACGGTCAAGATTTATTAGAGGAGGTCAAAGGAAAGGCGGAAGAAGAAATTAAATCGGAGCCGTCGATCGTGTAGATATCGACGGTCGGGAGTGGAGGTGAAAAAATAATGTGAAGGGGTCACATTATTCGGAAAAATAAAATAAAAAGCGGAGAAAAAGGTTTAAAACCTTTGTTTCGGAAAAAAATGGTTAAAACATGAGTGGGGAGCTTGAGACGAGCGTGGGCCGTCGGATGAGATCGGCCCACGCGATCAACGGTGGAGATCGGGTACCGCAAAACCTTAGAAACATGCCTCAGACTCTAAAACCTTTAATTAAATCACTTTGTACAACTATTTTGGGTCACAAAAAGGCTTGCTGACTGCGCGGGGAAATAATGAAGACTCTCCCCAATTAAATTCTGCCGTGTGGACGCCGATGTGGCGCTGGGACCACTGGCATTGCTGTGGACGAGGGGATCGGGGCGATTGAGAGTGGACCGTCAATCTGCAGATCAGATCGACGGCGGAGATGTTTTTAGTAACCGCGCCATACTATTTTTATCTTATGGGATTCTTCAGAGCGTGATCACCGTCCGATGAGCAGCCTCAGATTGGATGGCGCGCATCGATATCACGCTCACTCTTCATTCAAACTTTAATGCACGATGGGGATGGTTTTTCAACAGTGCTCAAGGCCACGCATCGGTGGGTGGAGCTGATCGCTGCCAAACGGAAAAAACCACCTCACTCTTAAAAGCGGTGCAATGAATCCCGCCCGATTTTGAATAGTTAATGATCAAAAACATTTAAAACCCAAAAATGTAATATAACAAAGGTTTAAACTTTGGGGGTGGAAAATATATTTGCAATACGGCTCGGTGCCCGTTTGTGGGGTCGTGGGTTATAAGGAAAGTAATATGACTGTGGGTTACAACGTGTGGGGCTAATCGGCATCGGAGCTTTTAACATGGCAAAATATTTGTGCACTCGGCTCTCTGCGATGTGATAGGCGCTCAAATGGCTTAGCGCTTGGTTCCAGCACCAGGGCGTATGGAGGGGAAGGGTTGACGAGTTAGCCAAAGGGGGCTTAAACCTTAACACAAAATATGTATTTTTATGAGGTTTTGAATGCTTTTGAAGGGTTTTGAGGGTTTCGATAAGGCCAAGAAAGGGTCTTAAACCTTATCAAAGGGGTTTTGATGAAGGGGAAAAGGGAAAAACTATGAAAATGAAGGATTTTGATGAGAATGAAAGGGGTAGAAAATGAGGTTATTTTTTTAATGGAGGAAGGGGAAAAAGAGATTTTGCAGCAATCTCTTATGAAATCAGCAGAATTCCATAGTGTAAAATTGGAACAGTCAGTGAAGATTTGCACAGAGGCATGAGGCCTTCAAGCGTATTTAAGATCCAATAGTTTTTGCAATAAAAATTGTTCCTTGAAGGCTCCAAAAATGATTTAGCCACCTTTTGGTATAAAAAATTTCATAAGTGGCTAACAATGATGAGCAGCACGATGATGAGCAGCATGACAGTGAGGCAAAACAACAGAATCCTGAAGATGATGAAGGGTAGTAGCATGAAGATGTGCAGCATAGTGAGGGTGAGTGGTCTCATGATGAATAGAGGCAGCCACAACATGATGAACAGAGGTAGCCTCATGAAAAAGGTGAGCAGTCCCATGAAGATGATGAACAGAGGCAGCTACAGGACGATGAACATCAGCCTCATAAAAAGGAACAGCAGCCTCATGAAGAAGAAGGACATCATGATAAAAAGGTGCAACACAGTGAGGAGGACAGCCATAAAATAGAAATTCACAAGGACAACCAAGGCATACATGAAGAAATCCAAGACAGTGGCAAGAATGATGAGCAAAGTAGCAAGGGTAAAGAGCCCATGGAGCATGTGCTAGCTGCCTCTCCTAGGCAAGGGGCCATGCTCTCTTCTCTGAAAGTGGCCAAGCCCCGGACATCAAGGAAAATGGTGCCTAGATTTGTAACTCCAAATGTGACTAGGACCCTCCGAAGCAAGGGAAATTTTCCCAGAAGCCCATTGTCGAATTGCCCAAGAGGAGGAAGACTAAAAGAGCCACCCACAGCAAAGGGAAGGACAAGGAGGAAGGCAGTCATGAAAAGGAAAGGGAAATTGACATCATCCAAATCCAAAATGATGATAGTGATAATGAGGCCCGGATCCCAGAAAATCTATTGATTATTAGAGAAAACCAAATTGATGCTTTCAGGACTGATCTTGATAGGGCTAGGAACTTCAATCACTTTTTGCAAATTCAAAACAAACAGATGAGTGTCCATATGGCTGTATATGAGACACGAGCCATCAAATACAAAAATGAGGCCTCCAAAGCACAAATGAGATTAGAAGAACTCATGGGTGATTTCGATGGGAGCGAAGGCGAATATCAGCCCAGGCGAAAGAGGCCAAGAACCATGGGGCTCAAAAAGGCCCCTGAGAAGAAAAAGGAAGAAGAAGATGCCCTTCTCCAGTCCACTCCTCTCACTACATTGTTCGAAAAAGAGATAGAGAACAATCGGGAAGCATGGCTTGAGAGAGTTAATGATCACTTGGAGAAGAAATTGGAGAAGGAAAATAGGGACTTGGACCTTCAACGGAGGATGACCGGGCATTATAAAAAGCTCAATCAATTTGCCCGGCGGAAGTTGAAGGCTACTTAGGAAAAACTCAAGGAGGCTAAAGGGAAGCGCCCGGCACCAAAATTGAGGAAAGACACCTCAAGGCTTCAAATTTTGGCCTCAGCTTCACAACATGTCTCTGAAAACCATTGAGGGTCATGCTCGCCAAGTTTGGGCGAAATTCGACAAATTTTGGTTTTTTGTCATTTTTGGGTTTTTGGCCAAAACTCATGGGCATCGCCATTTCAGTTTGGGGCATCCTCAAAGGATGAAAATGGTATCATTGGATGCCATAATTTTAGGGGCACATACTCAGTGATTTTCAGATCAATTGAAGATCATTTTCTCCCCCAAAATGGCGAAAAACACTTGCTTTTTCTAAACTCTGCCCTGTTTATCAGCAAGGCCTATTTTTTTGGTTTTTTACACACAAGTATATTTTTGTAGGACTTCTAGTGGTCAGTTGGGTGCAAAATAAACATTTTCAGAAAGTAGACACTGAGAGCTTTCCAATGAGCCCTCATGGGCCTTGTTTCGACATCGGGAAGGCCTCCACAATTTTCCGGCAAGTCAGGGGACCTTTTGCTGATGTATTTTTTGAGTATTTTTGTAAAAATTGAACCTTTCAAAAGTGACTTTTCTTCATGTACGTTTAGCTATTTTTGTACATGATAAGTTATGAAAAGTCAATATATTTCCCTTTTTTAGCATTTTTTAGATATTTTATTAGATATTTTGTGCCTTGGGCTTTGCAAAGCCTCAAGGACAAAATCAGATATTTTGGATAGCCCAATGAGATTGCAAGTTGAACTAAGAGGTTTTCCTCACTTTGGCCTATATATTCCAAATGCTTTCATTGTAAAAGAGGCTGAAATTGATGAATAGAAGCAATATATGGTCATATAAGCTTTGGAAGAAAGACTTGTCTCATGCTTTTGGATAGTTTCTTGGATGTTCTTGGATGATGAAAGAGGATTGTTGTTGGATTCCATGACTTGGTAGAATGGTATAGTGTCTCTCTCTCTGTTTTGTTTCTTAGTTTTCATTCATAAATCCATGTTCTTGCTTGCTATAAGATAGTAGAGAACAAATTTGAGACATGTCCTTGGAGGCACCTCAAATTTCCTGTTTCTTTATAGCTTCCATGTTTTCTTCATTCTTAGTCACATTAAAGAATTCTTGATTTCTCTTTAATAACTTAAGAAAATTGTTTGCTTGTATCATTCATGGTTTTATGCATGCTAAGTATGATTTATGGTATGCCCTACTTACTCATGGCTAGCCATAGCTCCACCTATGAAACTCCTCTTTGATTTATTATATTGTCATTTTTTGAACCAAGGAGGTCTTGTTCTGATCTTTCCCTTTGCCTAAAACTATGCAATCTTGTTTTCAAAGTGCCCAATAGCTTGAAGTACTGTGTTTAGGCATTTCGACATAGTGATTTGAGTTGTTTTTCTATCTTAAATGTGTTTTCCCAAAAGTATGATAGCCATTTCACAAATTTAGAGAGTCATATATCTCTATGCATGGCTTGAATGTTTATTTCTATGCATTGATCAGCTTATAGTTACATTTATCATGATTAATGGTTTTCCCTACCATGTTTATGTCAGCTATTAAACTATTTATGCTTGAAATCCTTTGTTATTCACAAATTTAATGTCCATCTCACTCCATTTTGCCCAAAGATCCATTTTACCTCGAATCAAATCGGCCCTTCAACAACCTTGTATCACCATCTGAAAGCTTTCTTGACCTTTTCGACCCCATATCCCAGTTGATCTGACATATTTTTACCTTTATTATATATTTGATCAGTTCATCCCTCACAACCTAAAAACCAAAACCCAAAAACCTACTTCATAACTAGCCTAAAATCAGAGCACAATAAGCGAACACATAGATATCCCTTAAACAGATAGAGAGAGCCCTCTCTGAGTCCAGGAAGGCTAGGTCCTTGTGCTCCAAAGATTGGTTTGATGTTACACTGTCATTTGGCTTTCCAATCAGCCAAATCACGGGACCCTAACATAATGGCGATCACGGTGGGACTTTTCTGAGTTCATTTTAATCTAAATACCTTTCAAGACTCATGGAAAGCCCCCTTTTGAACCAAAACGCAATGTACTATTGAACCACCTCATCGCCACACTAACATAATGGCGATCACGGTGGGACCCTGAGTGATAAACCAACTTAGATTCCCTAAAATTTCCAGCAGCCTTAAGAATAATCTCTGATTGACTTATCCCACCGCTCCCTAACATAATGGCGATCATGATGGGACCTTCCGAGTTAGTGAAAATCTAAGTACTCCTTAGTAACTCCCGAAGTCTCAATCAAACTTAGAAAACTTAAGTGTTGTTTGAAGAGTAGAAGCTAGCTCTGTCAACATCTTAGCAAAGTGATGATTCAGTTATAGGAAACTCTTCCAAACCTCATAGGCTACATGAAACTCTAAAAACCCCAAAATACATCCCTAGATTGGTTTTTCCTAGTTATTGGTGGTGGACCATAGCTACATCTCTATAAAAACAACCAAGTTCCACCAGGTGACTCCACAAATCTCAATATACCTAAAAGACTCCACTGGAGGAAGAACCTAAAACATGACCGGTCATCCCAAAAATAAAAAGCACTCAGGCCTTAGTTGGATTCAAGAAATTATTTTCTTTATCTATAACTATGTTCTATCCTACTTTGAGCCTGATCAAGAATACATTGATGAGATCTACATTTATCATTGGAAAGATCTCAAACCTCGAAAAGCGAAGCCTCAAATTTCAGACCATGAGCAGGCTTATACACCTGTGCTTACCCCAGATTCACCTATGGAAAACCTAGCAAAACATGAGCCTCATGCTACCTTTCCCACTCTGGCTGAAACCTCAAATAGTCATAAATCTCTTTTTACACTACCTGTATCCACAAAGGTCCCAGAAATATACAAGCCTCTAGTTTTACCTCCCATCTTTCAAGCCCTCCCTGCAAATCTTCAAAATAAATTACCCAGATTTGATGGAGAAAGCTCCAAAGTCACCGCTGAAGAGCATGTCCAAAATATTGAGGATTTACTTGACCTTTATGAAATAGAAGAAGATGATGTGCATATTAGAATGTTTGCCTTATCATTACAAGGAAAAATTAAGAGTTGGTTTAAAGACCTTCCAGCTGCAAGCATTACCAATTTTTATCAGTTCACTCAAATCTTCCTAGATAGGTGGGTGGTCATGGGTAATAAAGTTCTCAACATAAAGGAATACAATCAGTTAAAAATACAACCAGGGGAGACAATACAAAATTTTCAGCCAAGTTCAATAAAGTATACCATGCAATGCCTGCTAACATAAAGTCACCCCTCGGATGTGCTCTCTTGCACTACCCAGATTCTTTTAACCCAGATATGGTTTTCTGGATAAGAAATAAAGATCCTTTGACCCTAGGAGAAATTAAAAGGATAGTTGTTGATGTAGAATTCAACATACTAAATAGGGAGGTACAACTAAGAATAATAGAGAAAGACAAAGAAAATCAAGAGAGACTAATATCTTCAGAGGAAAAGTTGGAAAAATTGGTATGTATGTTTGGCAAACTAGAGCATCTACTTGACAGGAAAAGAGAAAAACACAAAGTTAAGGTTAAAACTGCTTATTCAAACCAACTGGCACTTCTTCCTTAGGATGAACACACTCAACTATTACAAGACAAAAGTTATGAACAAAATTTGCCTAATGAGAAAGTTGCAAATAAAAACATAGAGGAATGCTCTAAAGAGACTATCAGCCATTTTGAAATCACAGATTCTGAAATGGAAGAAGGATCAAAACCTTTAGGATCTCTACCCTTATGCTTTAAATCATTCCAGACTCTGAAAGAATATTTGCATCCTAAAGATCTCTTAGCAGTTATTTAGGAAAACCCTGCTCAATTTAACTCTCACCTAAATCAAGAAGAGTTGATTAAGGATGAATTCAAATCTGAAATAGAAGACAAATCACAACCTGTAGGATCTCTACCTTTATGCTGGGAGTCATTTGAGTTCATAAAATCAAATTGGCCTCCTAAGAATCCATCAGAGGAAACTCATGAATCCCAGGTTTATTATCCCAAGCATCAAGAAGAGTTGAGTGAGGATGAATTCAGAACCGAAATAGAAGATAAATAAAAACATGTAGGATCTCTAACTTTATGCTGGGAGTCATTTGAGTTCATAAAATAAAATTGGCCTCCTGAAAATCTATCAGAAAAAACTCGTGAATTACATGCTAACTATCCTCAACATCACAAAGAATTGGTTGAATATGAAAACAAGCAGCAAATGAAAGAGAACCCACAGGATCTCTCTAAAGGCATAAGTGATGATTCATCATCTCTCATAGGTGAAGCCCAAAAATACATTCATCCTTCAAATAAGATTTCCCAAGAGAAAGAGGATTATTGTAGTTATATCCGAAGAGAAATGAAAATGCCTCCCTTTTTAACTGAAGAGGAAATAGATCAACTCATAAAAATACAGTTAGCCTCTCTTGATTCTTCTCTTGATCTTAACTATCACATAGCAGTAAATAGATTTAAAGATCAATTCAAAGAAAAAAAATCTGATATTCCAATATGTATGGTTGGTGACATTAATTATAATGATGATTTTCTAAGGTTTGATCAATATGTTGATAATGAGGATGATTTCCAAACAGAAGCTAACTTTGCAGAATACTCAGTTTTTGATTTTTGGGAGGAATCTCAGCTTCATAAACTTGAGGAAAGTAACCAAACAAAACATAGCAGCTATGACAGTGATGAGGAAAGCTCAGAAAATTTAGAAGCAAATAAAGGCTTGAAAATTATTGATCACAAGAAATTTGCTGCTCTTCTTTCTCAAGAAGATTTGTTGCCAAAGAGTATCCTTGCCCATCAAATTGATGACCTTCACACAGTTTTCATCCTGCCCTATCAAAACAAATTAGCTTGGCAAGAGAACTACATTGCAATATATGATGAGTCTGACAGTTCAAGTGATCATGAGAAAGGGGAAGAGTTGCTTTACCAGGAGAGTCCCAAATATAGCCAAGTGGAAGAAAGAGTAGTCCTGAATGAAGCCTATATATAAAATCCTCTAGATCAGGTATTATTCCAAGATCCATTTGTTGTTTTCCTTGAGAAATATGAAGGAGTAGTGGGTTCTATCATGAACAAGTTGCTACCAAGAATGAGAAAAATCTTAAGCACTACTGTCCGAAAACAAGCCAAATGGAAGTGGCCTTTTCATTACTTCAGCATCATGAAAGAACTAAACTAGAGTCACCCATGTAATCATCTACTTGACTGGTTACATTGGAAAAGAGAGTTCACCAAATAAATGTCTATTGTATATAGATTAGATTAGGATAGATAGACACCAGTGGAAAATAAGCTCAGCCTTGTGAGCATCTTTTCAGTTCTAGATTGTTTGAAGAAAAAGTGAAAAAGAAGAAAATACAAAAACAGTAAAAAGTAGAAAAAGAGGGCAGTTTCTAAAAGAAATGGTAAAGCCCCATGTTCAAAAAATAGTCATTCGGAAAGCACGCAAGTCTAAATGTCGCTACTAGTGCTCAAATGTCTTGTTCAGTTATCTAGCCTAATCATAACTGAACATGTTTTAAATTTATTTGCTGATAAGTTAGTGAGAGGAAAAGATAGTCAACATTGTGTAAGATTGACTTATCAAAGAGAGAAGATTAGGAGAAGATACTGGTTCCACACGCTCAAAACAGAACCAAAGAGGAAAGCAGGGATGAAAAACAAATTGTGTATCCTAGCCTTGTTTTTCTAGATTTCATTTTATGCAAAATAATATTTGTGTGCAGCTTTTCTTTCGTGCCACAAGTACATGACAAATCAGACTATCTAATCCTGGTTTAGTCATTTTTCAATTTCATGTTCTAGATTAGAGAATAAAATCCTGTCAAACAACTTAACCTTGACAGTCGATCTAGCATAGGTAGAGAAACAATGGAGTTCATCAGCTTAATCTGAACTCCCGGCAGATATAAGTGTATAACTATATAGGTTAATTTTTCGAAAAAAAAATATATTATTTCAAAGGGTTGCTAGTCCAAATGCATCCAAAAGAAGAAAAAATGTTAGGAAATATAGTGGGGTAGGTAGAAATATCATTGATGCTAATAATGCTGTCAATTTTTAGAAATAGCATCAAGGAAGAAAGAAATTTGTGCCAATGGATAAAGGCAATGGTCTTCATAAGCCAAAGATCTGCAATTCTGGACACCTCCTGAAAAGGAGCTGCCCTCCCCAAATGGAGCCACTGTTAGTCATCAGTATTTTTCACCTATTGTTGATGACTAGATTCCTAACTGAGTTTTCTAGCAGCTGATCTCAAAAATTTGTCAAATTTGCTAGCTGGAAAAACACCCATAAATATTTTTTCCCTCCTACCTATTCAATCAGCCCATGACGAGATAAAACCTCATTGTCAAGCCCTATCTAGCCTCAGCCATACTAGCTTGTCCATTAGCTCCAAAGAGAACAATCCAAATCTGTCCAAGAAGTCTCCCCTAAGTTAGGTAGTGGCACTTTAGGCATTTATCCCTTGGAAAACTATCCTAAATCCAAAGAACCTCTATCTATTATCAACTAGTCCTAACAGAACTTCCTATTCTGCAAATAAAGTTGGTTACACCCTTAAGTCGCACCACTAACAAACCCTGAAGTCTCAATAATAAATATGCCATAGGTCAAACTAATATTAGGTGGTTTTACAATATTTCAATATATCTTTCAAGAGCAGAAGTGTACCATTATTCCAGAAGAAAATATTAAACTCAACATGAGAAGACAACTGCTTCCTATGTGGTTTTGAGCCTGGGATGCATCTGTAGGACAAAGATTTATTTCATTGAGCTCCTACAATCACAGTCAAAGGTTAGTGAATTATAAATGACAAGAAATGCTTTGCAGATACTAGCCAAATTTCTTGTGATGTCTAAAGAGGCGCAAAGGTTTTTGGAACGCAGAATTACATGTCTTAGAGAAATGCCCATCATGACTTATTGCCACTTTGTCATCTTCATTTGCTCAAACATGAATAGGTAGTAAAATAAAGATAGCACTGTTTAAAAGTTGATGAAATGGAATCACTGAGAAAACCTCCTCCATACATGAGCAGAGGGTTGAAGACTGAGAAAACCACCTTCATTTTACAAGCAGAGGGTTGAAGACTGAGAAAACCTCCTTCATTTTACAAGCAGAGGGTTTGGCACTATGATAATGGCCTCCTTCATCTAATAAGCAGAGGGCCAGACAGAGTTTGATTTTAGGGTTTTCACTAACTGAAAGGAAAATTTTAAGAGCAGTAGGAGAAAATTGAAGGCTTCTAAACAGAGAAATGGTTTTAAAAACAAATAAAGCAGGGGTATTGTAATGATCAAAGAGGCTGACTTATCTTCTATTAGAGTTTTCCTCCAAAGGAAATCTAAAGACAAAATGAACAAATTCTGCTGAGGTTTATAAGTCGGAAGCTGGGTCAAACAAAAGCTAAAGAGTGATGCTAATACTCAAAGAAGGTTTGTTCTTCCTGTTCATGGAGGTCTTTGTCAAAAACTCATCAAATGGACAAGAAGGTAACCTAAGCCTAATTTCTGAAGAAGGCTTTGCAAATAGACACATAGGTTCATAAAAGTAAAGAAAGGATATGGCAAGTGTTTCAATTTCAGGAACAATACTCGAAAAAATGAAGCATGATGCTATCACAAACAAAGGAATTTTAAAAAACATATGAAGATACCTAGTTGTTGCATATAATTGCAGGAGAAGCCTTTAGAGGATCTAATTTTTAATGAGCATATGTTTTTCAAACCCAGGAAAATGTAGCTAAGTTTCCCTAGTAAAAAAAGCAGTGTCATTCAAAAGGCACATCTACAGTCATTCACATGGCTCGGAGAAGAGTTTTCTTCTACAAAACATATATCAACAAAGGAAACAAAGTTTCATTCCTTAATGAGAAATAGTGGAAAGTTTTTGACTCTTGAAAGGGCTTCTTTACTTCAAAAAAGAAGTCATGCCTGTAAAGAGGTTGTTCATGCCACTGTGTCATTTATTTGAGCAAAGATGAGTCTCTGATATGTTTTAAAGGAAGATTTGCTTTATGTGTAGTTATGACCGAGAAAGCCTTTTCAAAAGGACCTCCAAAACCCTCACAAAGCAACCTCAAGGGTAATCAGCTCTTTCGACTTTAAGATGTTAAAAGGACCATTGCAAACCCATTTGCAATCTTCAAAAGCATTCACAAATTCCCTCTTAGCCACCCATTGGAGAAAACAAGAAATTCGAGCAAAATTTGCAGAGTTCGAAGATTTTAAGCCCGCGCGGCACGCCTGGAAAAGCGCGCGGCGCATTCAGGAGAAAAATTACAAGGAGGTTACTTTACTGCGTGGCGCGCCTATAGCTGCAGTCACAACTGCTCGAAGGCTGACCCGACACCATGTCTATTATGCGACGCTCTTCCATTTCAACGTGTCGTGCCTGTTTGAACGTTCAAAATGCCTCCAAAGGGTATTGAAACCCACTCAACTCATCAAGAAAAGGCCACAAACTATCTTCGAGGTATTTTTATTTGCTTCCTTGGTGCATTGGATTTTCTAAAGGGGTGGTTGTTGCCATGTTTTTCAATATTAAATGGTGATTTAAAAAATGGAGGTCTTGGTAGGAAAATCAAGGTGATTTGTTAAATATATTAACGAAGATTGTTACAGTGGGAAGCTAGTGGAGTGTTTATATTGTTTTCAAAAGGCCTAAACTATTTTCAAAATAGAGTAATGAAGCATATGCTAGTGACTAGAAAGAAAGCATAGTGTTATAGGTTTTCAAATGGTTGAAGGTGTCCTGACGGTGATAAGACAAAACTAACCTCTCTCAGCAAAGTCTAAAGTGACCATAGTGTTATAAGGTGGAAATAGTCCTTAAAAGGAAAACACAGTGTTGGTAAGGTGACATCAGTGAGCCTATTTTGAAAGTAGTGGTCTTAGTTCGAATACCTTGTCACTTCAAAAATATCCCCTTTTGAATAAGTGAAATAGTGAAACTAGTGTTGCCTCCTTTGTCCCATAAAACAAAGTGTGGTGAGAGATTCTTTAAAGTCATTTGAGGGTGTTTTTGTCTACCTAGGCATAAGAAACAAGTGATCCTAAGGTGATATAGTTTTGTAAAGAGACAATAGTGATCAAGTTTGAAATACTCTATCACTTCAAAAGTCCTCTTTGTGTGGAAAAACAGTGAAACTAGTGCTGCCTCCTTTTTCCCATAAAAAAAAGTGTGGTGAGAGATTCTTTAAAGTCATTTGAGGGTGTTTTTGTCTACCTGGGCATAAGAAACAAGTGATCCTAAGGTGAGACAATTTTGTAAAGAGACAACACTGATCAAGTTTGAAATACTCTATCACTTCAAAAGTCCTCTGTGTGTGGAAAAACAGTGAAACCTAGTGAAACCTCCTTTGTTCCGTGAAATAGAGTATGTTATGAAAAGCATTTAAATCAATTTGAAGGTGTTTTTGTCTACTTGTGTGTGAGAAACAATGAATAAAAAAAGAGTGTTTGATTGGGGGAGGTGTTTTGTCTTTGTCTAAATACAAGGTTGTCTTGTTTATACCAAAACACAAAGGATCCTTGTGACCTTACCCAAAAACAGTAACAATTTGACTGTGTACTACTTTATTTGATAACCACTTGTTGTTTGGCACAAAGGAAGACAAAACATTGATTTGTAAGGAGCAGAGAGTTGGTGTTAAAGAACCATTTCACACAGCATTTGAAGCAATTTTCCTTGGTCAAACAGTGACTAACAAGGAGGACAGAGTCATGTGCTTGAGAAAACATTCCAAAGGCCATTTGAGACAGATTGGTGTTTCAGAGAACATTCAAAACAAGATGCCTCCTAGGCAAGACAGTAGGAGTGGCCTGCACAAGAGATCTGAGCCTGTTTCCACTTAAGAAGTGAATGCTCATCTATCAGTATTGTTTAATTTGCATGAGGTTGGGTGTTTATATTTTTATCAAAGAGTGCAAGAGGTGAAGAGCTTTTCCCCTTTAACACACCTTTGCACTTTGAGGTTTCAAGAGAAGCATTTCCAGCTGGTAGGCCTAGATTTCAAATTCTCTCCAAGGTCCTTCTCCAAGACCACTAAAATCCCCTATGTTGAGGAAAAGTGGTTTAAAGAAAGCCACCTCAACTTAGAAGAATACAAGCCCTTTCTGAAGCCCGAGCACAGAGATTCATGTCCATCCATTTTCCCCTTCTCATATCTATTGACTAGTTACGCCCCCCTCATGAAGATCATCATGAAATACTTCACTGGGAATATTCTCCCGAGTCTATGCCTATCATATCCGATTGCTCATTCATTTCACGAGGGCCAAATTGCTAAATCTCCCTTTCTTCCTACATAGAAGCATTGAGAAAATGGCCTCCATTGTTCAAAAAAAGCCTCCTTCTCATCAAATAGCCTGCCTCTTCCATCACTCCCTCATCAAAGTCATCATTCTTCATCAGCTTGAGAAAAATGAGGTCTCTTGGGATACTTTCATCACCCATTCGGATTTCTCCACTATCCCTCCGTTTCATACATCTCCTTCACCTTCTACTCACCATCGGTCACCTTCTTCTAGCAAACCTATTCCCAAGAAGCTCAAGTTTACCATAGAACAAACAAAAGAGCATGATGAGGAAGAAGAGCATGCACAAGAAGAGGGAAGTGATGATGAGCAGCAGCATGATGAAACAGGGCAGCATGATGATGAGGAAGATAATGATGAGCAGCATCACAGTGAGGCACAATAGTAAGGGGAAGAAGGGCATGATGATGAGCAGCACGATGATGAGCAGCATCACAGTGAGGTAGAACGGTAGACTCTTGAAGATGATGAAGGACAGTAGCATGAAGATGTGCAACACAGTGAGGGTGAGCAGTCTCATGATGAACAGAGGTAGCCACATCATGATGAACAGAGGTAGCCTCATGAAAAAGGTGAGCAGTCCCATGAAGATGATGAATAGAGGCAGCTACAGGATGATGAACAACAGCCTCATAAAAAGGAACAGAAACCTCATGAAGAAGAAGGGCAGCATGATAAAAAGGTGCAACAAAGTGAGGAGGACAGCCCTAAAATAGAAATGCACAAGGACAACCAAGGCATCCATGAAGAAATCCAAGACAGTGGCAAGAATGATGAGCAAAGTAGCAAGGGTAAAGAGCCCATGGAGCATGTTCTAGCTGCCTCTCCTAGGAAAGGGTCCATGCTCTCTTCTCCGAAAGTGGCCAAGCCCTGAACATCAAGGAAAAGGGTGCCTAGAGTTGTAACTCCAAATGTGACTAGTACCCTCCGAAGCAAGGGAAAATTGCCCAAGAAGCCCATTGTCGAATTGCCCAAGAGGAGGAAGACTAAAAGAGCCACCCAAAGCAAAGGGAAGGACAAGGAGGAAGGCAGTCATGAACAGGAAAGGGAATTTGACATCATCCAAATCCAAAGTGACGATAGTGATAATGAGGCCCGGATCCTAGAAAATCTCTTGATCATTAGAGAAAACGAAATTGATGCTTTGAGGACTAATCTTGATAGGGCTAGGAACTTCAATCACTTTTTGCAAGTTCAAAACAAGCAGATGAGTGTCCATATGGTTGTATATGAGACACGAGCCATCAAATACAAAAAGGAGGCCTCCAAAGCACAAGTGAGATTGGAAGAACTCATGGGTGATTTCGATGAGAGTGAAGGCGAAGATCAGCCCAGGTGAAAGAGGCCAAGAACCATGGGGCTCAAAAAGGACCTTAAGAAGCAAAAGGAAGAAGAAGATGCCCTTCTCCAATCCACCCCTTTCACTACATTGTTCGAACAAGAGATAGAGAAAAATCAGGAAGCATGGCTTGAGAGAGTTAATGATCACTTGGAGAAGAAATTGGAGAAGGCAAATAGGGACTTGGACCTTCAACGGAGGATGACCGGGCATTATAAAAAGCTCAATCAATTTTCCCGGCGGAAGTTGAAGGTTGCTCAGGAAAAACTCAAGGAGGCTAAAGGGAAGCGCCCGGCACCAAAATTGAGGAAAGAAACCTCAAGACTCCAAATTTTGGCCTCAAATTCACAACATGTCTCTGAAAACCCTTAAGGGTCATGCTCGCCAAGTTTGGGCGAAATTCGACAAATTTTATTTTTTTTGTCATTTTTGGGTTTTTGGCCAAAACTCATGGGCATCGCCATTTCAGTTTGGGGCATCCTCAAAGGATAAAAATGGTATCATTGGATGCCATAATTTCAGGGGCACATACTCAGAAATTTTCATGTAAATTGAAGATCATTTGCTCCCCCAAAATGGCAAAAAACACTCGCTTTTTCTACATTCTGCCCCGTTTATCAGCAAGGCCTATTTTTTGGTTTTTTACACACAGGTCTATTTTTGGAGGACTTCTAGTGGTCAATTGGGAGAAAATTAAACATTTTCAAAAAGTAGGCACTCAGAGCTTTTCAACGAGCTGTCATGGGCCTCGTTTCGACAATGGGAAGGCCTCCAAAAGTTGCCGGCAAGTCAGGGGACCTTTTGCTGATGTATTTTTTGAGTATTTTTGTAAAAATTGAACCTTTCAAAAGTGACTCTTCTTCATGTGCGTTTAGCTATTTTTGTACATGATAAGCTATGAAAATTCAATATATTTCTCTTTTTTAGCATTTTTTAGATATTTTATTAGATATTTTGTGCCTTGGGCTTTGCAAAGCCTCAAGGACAAAATCAGATATTTTGGATAGGCCAATGAGATTACAAGTTGAACTAAGAGGTTTTCCTCACTTTGGCATATATATTCCAAAGGCTTTCATTGTAAACAAGGCTGAAATTGATGAATAGAAGCAATATATGGTCATATAAGCTTTGGAAGAAAGACTTGTCTCATGTTTTTGGATAGTTTCTTGGATGTTCTTGGATGCTGAAAGAGGATTGTTGTTGGATTCCATGACTTGGTAGAATGGTATAGTGTCTCTCTCTTTGTTTTGTTTCTTAGTTTTCATTCATAAATCCATGTTCTTGCTTTCTATAAGACAGTAGAAAAAAAAATTTGAGACATGCCCTTGGAGGCACCTCAAATTTCCTGTTTCTTTATAGCTTCCATGTTTTCTTCATTCTTAGTCACATTAAAGAATTCTTGATTGCTCTTTAATAACTTAATAATATTGTTTTTTTGTTTCATTCATGGTTTTATGCATGCTAAGTATGATTTACAGTATGCCCTGCTTACTCATGGCTAGCCATAGCTCCACCTATGAAACTCCTCTTTGATTGATTAGATTGTCATTTGTTGAACCAAGGAGGTCTTGTTCTGATCTTGCCCTTTGCCTAAAACTATGCAATCTTGTTTTCAAAGTGCCCAATAGCTTGAAGTATTGTGTTTAGGCATTTCGACATAGTGATTTGAGTTGTTTGTCTGTCTTAAATTTGTTTTCCCCAAAGTATGATAGCCATTTCCCAAAGTTAGAGAGTCATATATCTCTATGCATGGCTTGAATGTTTATTTCTATGCATTGATCAACTTATAGTTACATTTATCATGATTAATGGCTTGTCCTACCATGTTTATGTCAGCTATTAAACTATTTATGCTTGAAATCCTTTGTTATTCACAAATTTAATGTCCATCTCACTCCATTTTGCCCAAAGATCCATTTTACCTCGAATCAAATCGACCCTTCAACAACCTTGTATCACCATCTAAAAGCTTTCTTGACCTTTTCGACCCCATAGCCCAGTTGATCTGACATCATTTTACCTATCTTATATCTTTGATCAGTTCATCCCTCACAACCTAAAAACCAAAACCCAAAAACCTACTTCATAACTAGCCTAAAATCAGAACACAATAAGCAAACACACAAATATCCCTTAAACAGATAGAGAGAGCCCTCTCTGAGTCCAAGAAGGCTAGGTCCTTGGGCTCCAAATATTGGTTTGATGTTACACTGTCATTTGGCTTGACAATCAGCCAAATCACGGGACCCTAACAACTACAACAACATAGTCATTCTAAGAGCTACACCTAATTAGAACTAAGGAAGGGGGACTTATTCTCTCACTTTAGACACTTGCATTGGGCGAACCACCTCCATAATAAGCTGGCATCAACACAACCAGAAGACTACTAGCTATTGGAGACCCCAAATGCCTCACTAATGACAACTAACTTGGGTTGTAGGAAGAAGCTACTAGTAAGGGAGAATATGGGTTGCACCTGCCCCCTAGCCACCTGCACAGAAACAACCATTACGTGATAAAAGCTAATGGGTCACCCATCAGATTTAGCCAGAAGATATTAGAGTTTCTAAAGTAAAGAAAGGAACTAGTTTCTTTTTGAAAGTTTTACTTGCCGTGGAAAGGTTCAACTTATAAAGGCAATATCATATAGTAATAGGTGTTGTAGTAGTTAGATCTTATAACAATTAGACCTGTGGTGTGCTCCTCAATTAGACCTGAAACTTTCCTTTCTCTCTCGCCTCAACCTCAACGCAAAGGGAGATCTGAAAGGGTAAGGAGAAAAATAAATATACTCTTTATCCGAACCCCTAAAGAGGAAATCTTCTTTCAATAAAAAACTAGCGAATTAGGAGGTTTTGGAAGATTTGATCGACCCTAAATTTCCTGCTCCGAACCAACTTGGAGAAACACCTGGAATTTACACAGGACATGGACATGATTAATTTCTATCTTATCTCCTTATGAATGGTGTTTGAAACCTACTAAATGGGTGCATCGCATATATAAAGAAGCATATTAGTAACTCTCCCTTGGTCTGTATCGAAAAAAAGCCGTGAGACAAAGCCTGCACCACATGTTGTAAACTATTTAAGTAGTGGCAAAGACGGCATCATTAGCAGCACTGCATGTGGGAAAGAGACTGCTGGTCAGTAACAACCAGGCACATGTAATTTGAAACTGTTCACGCAGGTTGTGTATTTAGGGAATGAGTGTTAAGGATCGATCACCTCTTATAATGGACAAGTTCATCGTATGTATGTGAATCTCACATGTACAGAGTAGAATCTGTATAGCTATAATTAGCTATAGTTAAACTCTGAGTCCCAATATAAGTTGTTTCTAGGTGGAGTGAACTAGAATAGAAAGCTGGCATGACTACACAATAATAGAACTGGCCTTTAGACCTGCCATAGCATTGGTTGTTCGCTCTACTTTCATCTATGTGAAGCTGAACCTTCTTCTTCCATAGCAGAAGCCAAATCCATGATTCTTTCAACTGTATTTCAGCTAGTTGTTTCTTTAGGGGATGGGTGGTGCTAAGGATCACTCAAATTGAAAAGGTAAACGTATATATGCGAGTATCTTATACTAGTAGGGACTATGCCAAGGGATTATAAGAAATGTCAACCGGCTTTGGGACTATGACAAGGGGTTTCTCAATAATGAGAAAATATCTGACATTATAAGTTTGGTTGCAATGGAAAGGTCTCCACCAGACTAGGGTGGTTCCTGTCGCTCATTCTTATTCTAGTAGGACACACTACCTATTGATGATTAAGGCCATAATATTTTAGGTTATGGAGATAAGTTGTGCTCCCTTTATCTAGAACTCCTATTCTATCAGGTATACTCTATAAGAAAGACTCTCTCTAGGTCTCCATACAGTGGTGTCCCCTCCCTAAGCTACAACGAAGAACTAATTCTAGCTCTAATAGTGTTCCATATGCTATTATTAGTAGTGGGGAGAACTAGATCTTGTTTGCTATTTGAAAATATGAAATTATATTTCTATCTCCAGTCTCCATTCTTGCACGTAGATATGCGATTTAAGTGAAACTTAGATATGCGAGTATAATAATATGTATTAGTTCATGGACTGCTCTATGGAGACTAACTCGAGTGGAAGCCAATTATTGCCTCTTTTTCTTATTGGATCGCCCTAAAGAATGCATTTTCACCTGTCATTGACACTTGGCATGTAGTGCATTTGTTGGATCACCTCCTAGAATTAACTTTAGACCCTCGTAATTCATTGTGATTCTTGCAATAAGTGGAGAAGTCAAGCAACGACAAATACCCTCTCACTTTCAAAATTGAGGCATAGTAACATCAACAAAAAACCCACTGGCTTGTGTGGAGGATTAAAAAACAAACAAAACAAATGCTTTAAAATTGGTCTTAGGAGAGAGACTGGTCTTATCTTATGGAGAGACTAACGAGCAAGGCCAAATTACCACCACCTCATTCGTTCAGAACTACTACTAGCAGCTGAAGAGTCCTCCATCAATGATTGGCACTAACTGGTTGATTTCCCAATTGGTGGTGGGTGGAGATGATGTCATCCAACCCCCTAAAAACTATGTTTCAAGGTTTTCTTGGATCTATTCTAACAATGGAAAAGTGGAAACGTATATATATGATCTCCTCTTTGGATTATTCCCCTTGTTGATTCCCCATTAGGCCCCTCCTTTCCCTTGTGGCAACGACCTTCCTAGGATGATGGTGGAATGAACCTGCACTAAAAACACCTCCTGTCAATGATTTTTGGAATTATATTGACTATGTTTACTAGGGGAAATTATTTCTTCTCCTTCTTATCAGCTATGAAATTAATATCAACTATGTAAGTGGGAAAGGGTGCAGGGGCATACCCCAGCTATGATGGGTAAGATCTCCACTTGTCCATAATACACTCTCTTACTTAGTCCATTGATAACTACTAATTTTGATAAGGAATGAGGATAATATCCTACCTCTATTGGGTATGTTGGCAAGAAGAAGGGGGAAACTTGTCTCCATAAACTTGATCCTGACAAGTACTCCTCGTCTCTATCTCGGCAATGCTGACTGGGTATTGAGAACTCAATGTTATTTTTCCAGTGGTTCATTTTCATAAAGAAAGGAAAGTAGTATATAGTTGGTATACATGAACTTCTCTTCTTAATAATTAATGCATGGACTAAGATAGGGTCCTCTATTAAGTAAGGCTATGGGACTACTCCACTCTTAAGAGTAGTTGGACTACAGCTTGAAGAAGTATCACATTACATAAATTGATTCTTGCAAAAGAAGTGGAGAAGTCAAGAAACAAAACAATTAACCTCTTTATGGGGGTGTATCGAGAACAATTGTTCACCTCATCCTGGGCACGTGGGAACCTGAAGAGCTCTAGTCCCCTCTCCCTGATAGGTCTGATCTACCTCCTCAGTCTCCCCATTTGTTGGAAACTTGGGTGGGATTTTCTACTTCCTCTTGGCTCTAGCCCTGCTGGGAAATGCCTTCTTCTTAAGCTGTAAAGAGAGAGCCTTTCACTAGGTTTATAAAAATGAAAACATTGAATGGAGTGAAATCCAAGAGAGAACTACTCCCCTTACGAGTTTCGCATTGTTGAAGGAATAGTGGGAATTTCATTCCAATAATCTCATTCAAGAACTAAACTAGAATAACCTTCTTAGGTAGGATAGTAAGAACTTACACTCCCTATAATAAGGAAAGGAGAAAGTGTACACCGTTTCTTTTTCTGTCCCAACCAAACATGGTGGATTCAATTCAAGTTGTTGTGTACTACTTAGAGGGAATGGGTGGGTGCTAAGGAGATCACCTACCTCTTTGAAATGGAAAAGTGAAACGTAGATACACGTGTGATGATATGCAATATCGTTATCGATGGCTTATTCCCCAATTATTTTCCTGTTACTTATTGCCCTCCCATAGGAGTATCAATAGCTTATTCCTCCCATTGGACAATATAGGAGAGTCCCCTGGGGTTGGATTAGTCCCAATGCTATTTTAGATTTATCAAGGACATCAAACCTACCCAGGCTGCTCCTTACTACCGGGGTGTTACTACCAGGGTGCTAGTACCTTATTATGGCTTTCACTCTTTATTTTTTTAAGAATGGAGACTATATAGCTAGTACCTTTTTTTATTGGACAATAACTACCCTTTGTATAAGTGAATGTAACCTATGAATAATGTTGTGATAGTATTCTCGCAAAGTTTCTCTTTCTTATTCACACAAATTGAACTCCTGTCCATAGAGTAAGGCTGTCTATGCAAATAGGTACTAAGTTACTACTAGCCTTACAGACACTTTCTCTTTTACTTGCCGTAGTATAGCTCGCTTATCTTATTTTATTTTTTTATGGGAGACATAGAAACTTGGAATTTCTGGACATGGATGGATGACACAACCTATAGCTGATTTGCTTACGCTCTTAGAAGTTAGGTTTCTTTCTTTTGTCTTTTTCAAAGAATGGATAGAGAAGCTTCACTCTATGGTTTGTCGATAGAGCTAGTACCAGAAGTCTCTATGGTCAGCCAGTCCAAAGGCACTGGCTTTCACTATTACTTTCTTTTTCGGAACTATGGTGACAAGTGGGATTACTTCTCTACTCTGTGAGTAGTATATGGCCTAAGACCTTATGGAAGTCCATATGGCTAGTAAACTTTTTGGAAATATGGAATGGAATAATTACATCTACGAATGGGTGGAGAAGGAAATTTAGGGGAATGAGGGGTGCTACCTACAACCTCACATTGGAGGACTACATCATCTACATATTCAGATTACCACTTACAATGGAAAAGTTTCAACCTCACACTCATAACCTCGTATGAACCCCTTTGGTCATTGAGATGCAAGTTTGTTCGAGCCTCAGCGAGGTCCTTCTCTAAAGTGTGGGATGCCATATATCGTCTGTCGGTAATAATTCCTTCATATTTCCAAGGCAAGATGAGCAAGAGAGCTTCGGCAAGGAGGTTGGATCGATGATAGGTTCACAACTTGAGGTGTTTCCACTGTTTCGACATCCATATCTAGGCTTTTCCACCTCATTCAGACTATGTCTGAGGGTTCAAAGTTGAGGAGGTATAGGGGTAATATGTATGGTTGCTGGTATGGTAATTATAGGTACTGACGAGGGCTATCAAAAAGGACTACCTCCTTATCGGTTCCAAAAAATACAAGAAAGCATCGACACCTGGATCTAGTACTAGTGACAAATAATCTTGGGCCATCACTAGTTGTTGTCAATGAGGCACCCCTTACACACAGGTGCATTGTAAGTAAAAGCATTGCCATGAATACATTATAGGTACAAGTGGTAAGTGAGTTCAAGATAGAGGGTAGAGTAAGAGGAGGGCTAGGTTAAGCTTCTATGGCTTACAGAATGGAGAGGTAGGTACACTAAAGAAAGAAAAAGAGCCATTTTAGCTCAGCTAAGGCCAAGGCTAATGCAAATAGTTGGACTAAATCCTAGAGATGTAGATTTATTATAGATGGATTTCACATAACATCAGACTAATGGCAAGGACGTATAGATGCGACTCTAAAAATTCTTTGGAGACATGCACTGCAACAACTCACTCACTATTTGTTCCCCGGTCTCGGTGGCTATTCGGGGGGGTTGTCCCCTTGGCAGTGCTACCTATGCCGGTGGGAACGAATATCATGGCAGTTATCTTCGTTGTATCGCCTAACCCCGTATGTGTTTGATGAAGTGGAATCTATCTAATCAGTCACTTATAGGGCTTTCACTCTGCTATGATTTGAATGGAGACTTCAAACCGTGTACTGTGACAACCATACCGTAGGTTAAGTGTCCATGGGAAGAGATGCATGGACTAAGATTCTATTAAGGCATGGAACTAAGTGAACTAAGAGATTCTATCTTAAGGCTAAGTTTAGTGACATGGACTATTCCATGGACTAGGCAACTAGAGGGAAGAGGGCTTACTAATAAGAAGCTAAGAGTCTTTATGGGAATGGTTATAAAACTAACTACAACGGACCATAGATAGGGCCAAGACCAAGGGAATAAAGAGATACCAGGGCCTAATACTAGGGACTAAGAATAGGGATAGCTAATTCATACCGTAGACAAGTGGGACTGAAGCTAGATCTAGTAGGAGTAGGAATGGTTTTATCACTCTAGTATATATATATATATATGTGGGTGAGTATCGACTGTACATCAAGAGGGACCCTATTGGACATTGGACAATGTGACTGGGAAGACACTGGTTATTGGCTGACCAGCTAGCAGCAATGAAACCTCCTGGGCACTCACTGACTTACTTACTATTGGAAGAATTATTCTATAGCCAATTTTTCTCCATCCCCATTATGAACTGGACTGTTAAGGTCTCTCTTTAGTCGTCCTAGTACAAGTGAAATGTAGAAATGCAAGTATCAAATAGAAATGGATTTTTTTTCTTAATGAAAAGAGAATAAGCTATAAGTTGTTCCTATTCCCTATTAGTTACTCTATGGAGGGGTAGTTGTTTAGGAGCAACTGAGGTTGGAACTTGGTAGTGCATGAAAAGGTCGTGCTTGGATCACCACGTTCGTGAATTTGGAGGAGAAATGGTTTGAATGCAACCCGCATTATACAACAGGGGGCTAGGGTCTCAAAAAAAGATTCTTATTTACACCTTGGTAGCCAAGAGTGTATGGAGGCTAATAAATTCCAATGGATTATGGACAAAGGTTATTTGATCAAAATCTATCCAGACAGACTCTATAGTGGATTGGTTGAGGCGTCCAAATCCCACAAAAAGGCTCGCTATTTTGGAAAGCTCTTATTGATGCCCTTCCATCAGTTCATTAACTGCTTTTTTGGAATGTTGGTAAAGGTGTCCAAGTGAAAATGGGACTTGACCCATGGGTGGGGTGCACTGAGGTATATCATCTGCTTGATCATATGATAACACACCTTCAGGCCAATGGATATTACACCTTATCTCAAATTGCAAATCCTCTAGCTTCAATAGCATATCTATATGAAGATAAATATCCATACCCATATCCTCCAAATTGCTAAGCCATTACCTTGTCTAGTTCCATATCCATAAGATCTTGAGAGTATAAGGATGATCTAGTGATTCAATTTCTGACCTGATCCATACCTTCGTTTAGAGCTGAAGAAAATGATGTTCTAGAGATCTTTTCTAACTAATCGTTGTCCATATGTTCATGAAAACGGATGTAGATGCTCCAGTTCCAGGTGAATATCCATATCTAGATAGTGACCCACTCTTTTCACTCGATCTGAAGGTTCAGATTCTTCTCCACTAAAAATGAAGCTCTTCATCTGTTTCAAAATTATAGTGAGTGTGGGATCTTCTGATGCAAATCTGAATGTCATGAAGAACTGCTTAGATACTATGTCCCAATCTCCTATCTGTCTCCTGGTCTCTTCTTGAACATACCAACTCCTTGGCACAACATCCAGAGTGTGAATGAACTTGTGAGTCCACTCATGTTTGGGAACTTGCTTGAACAGATGATCACTCGAACTATTGCTTGGAGGTATGGATTATAACCAGCCCAATAGCAGCACAAGGTCGGGATGATGACCAGCCCCTCAACTATCGTACAGAGGTTTAGGCCCTAATGATTATACCTTCACTCCTTGCTTGGACAGATGGGGACTACTTATTTAGGGCACATTATATTATATAAGCGAGCATGGATGTTTAGGAGCTCAAGGTTTAGGTGATACTAAAGATATTACAGTAGGATATGATGAGCCGTCACCGAAGAAAGGTACGGGGAGCTATTATAAATTTACCTAGTAATACTACATACCATACATCGAGGAGAGTAGCAGTGTAAGATCACTACTGCGGTTTCTAATTTGGGCGTAGATTTAAGTTATGAAGTCTATGCGTGGTAGCACATAACCGTGAGGTAGGAAATGGCATGGTACTTAACACAGCCGTGAGGCAGGTCATGGTAACATTTGTCATGAATTTTATAAACAACGCATTCAATTAAAATGATACCAGTTTGACATCGTAGCTTATGGATTTTTGGTGTGACTATTGTATAGACTATAGGCTCAAACAGAAAAGAGTAGCAACGAAATTTGTTCTATTTATATATATATATTTACCAACGATCCTTTCAGGATTTAGAAAGAGATTTGTTTAAATAAATAGAACTGCAGTAAGGATCATTGGTATATGTTGTAACTAGCATGGAAATGAGACTGACGGTGGTTCTGTGTGGAGACCCTGCGAGCATTGAAGGTGGCATCTCGAGGGACATCTACTATGTAATTGAGGTATAAAACAGTGAGTCGAGTTTTTCATAGCATTGAATTATGGAGTAATTATTGTGATGTATCACCCAATCCAAAAAGTATAACGAGATTTGGCATGACTTCTTTGCGAGATCATTGAAAGGTAATGGTATCATATATGATAAATTTTGTTGTTGGGAAGTTTGTGAATATGTGAATGCAGGTATGATAATGTATGCAGAAGAAATGGTGTATTCCAGAGTCTACGTTGGTAGCATAACAAAAATTGGGCAATTCATATGAAATCGAACTATGTATTGGCATATTGAAGCAAGGCCGACATTGATGGTAGCATTAAAATGTGAATTGATTTGCAGCGTGAACCATAAGTACACCGAGTGACATCGATATGAAGAGATAGTGCAGATGGAAGAGGATGGAACATCGTTAGCAACCCGATGTAAGTAATGCTTGGTTTTAAAAGTTCGCGTTTGATGTGATTTGACCGTAACCTGTGGAATTTGGCACGTTAACACTCTGATTTCTGATGTAAGAAATGATAGTTTAAAGTCTGCATTCGATGCAAGTGATACAACATAAATTGCAATTAGTTTTGTAATTGGGTTTGATCATGATAATTAGGTTGCTGTGATGTTTGATGTGGCCAACCATTTCAAACATAACACAGAGTTTATGTTTGTCTACAACCGATTCTGCATTCAACAATGTAACGAGTTTTAATTCCGCTGTTATATATAAATACATACGCTGACCATCAAAGGTATTAATAGCTGTGGAATGAAGTTTATATAATCAAACAACACTGCAATAAGGATCACTATTATATGTAATTAATGGACATGGAAATCGAAGCTGCAAATTACAACAGTGCCAAGCATAACACAACTCATGCGATGAGTGTGTAAGTATGAAGGGTTTGGTTGGTTTTTCACAGTGAAATCAACATGAAATTTGTATGTGAAACCGTCCATTTGCAATGCAAGTGAGGTATGGGTTTAAATTGAAATTATGTGGTGGTGCATAGTTGAAATGGTCCCTTGTGAATCTGATAAACATAGTGTTGAGAAAATGGTTGTGTTGAATTTGCAATGTTAAATTTAGAATTTAATCAATTTCATGTTGAAACAAGATTAAGCCTAGGCCTTCAACCAATGTGATGATTTATATTTATGGCAACTTCAAAACCAATGCAACATTTTCTTCCAGATCAATGATTCATATGAAAAGCATGAATTGGA
This sequence comes from Pinus albicaulis, assembly GCA_034641835.2. Lineage (NCBI taxonomy): Eukaryota > Viridiplantae > Streptophyta > Pinopsida > Pinales > Pinaceae > Pinus > Pinus albicaulis. Next base: position 216,906 of record JAXQQM020091265.1, on the reverse strand, counting down.
GTAGCATAGATAAATTATGAGTCAAGGGAAAAGGTATGACTGAGCATGTTATGTGTTGACATTTGGGGATTTTATTAATTGAACTTATAAATAAGTATTTTGTGGAGATTATTTATGTCAACATACTGCAAATGCGGAGATATAAGGTTTTTTCACCACAATAGTTTTAAAAGAAATTTAAGTTTCACTTGAATGAATGGAAAGGGAGAATGCGCTAATCCATGGGTGATATAGAGAGCAACATGAGTTTTTATGTGAGGTGGTTTTTATGCATAATATGTGGGTTTTGACATTTGCGTGAGTGGCATTTGTGTGAAGAACTGGGAATGATGTACCATTTATAATATGCAGTTGTATGGTGCATGAAAGTACAGGTGAGAGATGAAACAATATCACACAAAGATCTTGAAGGTGAGTTAATATGTTTTATTTTAAAATCTGGTGAAGATAATATTGCAGAATTCAGGTTGCAGACAGTTGAAGGAAATCTCAGCAAACAAAGATCACATTTTTAAAAGTACTATTGAAAGAGACTAGAAATAGTTTCTGAATGAAAGCAAAGTGTGGAGCATAACCTTGAAGAATTCCAACAGAGATTGGATAAAAAGTGCAAATGCGTTGAAGCCTAGGGGTAGAAGAGAGGATGCTCAAAGAGGTTCCAGAGAATAGAGAACTAGTGCTTGGCAACGACCAAGTCTAGAGAACCAGTGCTCACTTGATGCTGATTTCAAAACATTATTTCACTTTTTTTTAAGTGACATAAGGAAATTGAAAAGAGAGTGCTTATATCATATTTTTTTCATGATTTTCATGGAACTATGTTTTTATATTCGAGATGACTTTATGAAATTGATATAAATGTAAGTGTCCAAAAATTCTAAGAAAAAAAAAGGGCAATGTGTGCCAAGATAAGTTTTGCATTAAAATTTTTGTAATTCTTGGAGTGATAAGTTGAATGTTGAAGTAATTTTGTGGAGTCATAAGGATTGATTTTTTGTAAATTTGGAATGATTAGTTTTTCAAAGGAAATCTCATTGTTGTAGGAGGTTGAGTTAGCTTTTGAAGAAATTTTTTCCAAGAAGTTCTGGAACTTTGATTCCATGAAGATGTTGTGAAGCTGCAAGATTATGTACTCCAAATTTTAATAAAGCATATATATATTTTTTTGGTGATTGTGTCCTAGATCTGCCCGAAATTGAATAAGGGGATCGTAGGTACACGAAGAGTGTGTTGATGATGGTGCATGCTTCATGCTTTTTTCTTATGATTTGTGTCTAGTTTTGACACATAAATGATCTCATTTAATGCACACATAAAATTCAATGCCAGCAAGAACAACACCTGTAATGAAGTAGCTGCAAGGAAGGATAATTAAAATCAACACATGAATTTGCGCCGCTACAACAAATAATCGAAGTTTTCAACATCATCATTCTACCTCAACAAGCAAATTCACTTAATACAATCAAGTTAATGAACCTGCAAACTCCAACATTTCAAAGCAAAGTCTACATCACTACAATCAAGTTAATGAATATGCAAACTTCAGCGTTTCAAAGCACAGTCTACATCAACATTCTTGAAAATAAATTTAGGAACTTGTAATCTGATTTGGATTGTAAGGGTGCACTTTCGGTTGAAACCGACATCCAAGTTTTGATTTGATAAGAAGTCAAGAGTGTCAATTCTCTTCAACTAAGTCAAATTAAGACACGTGAATTAATTTTTTTATGTGAGTCATTAAAATCATTGTAAGATTGTTTGGGTGCATTTTCGACAGTGTTCGACACCCTCCATTTAAAAGACAATCAAGTGAGTAGCTCAAGTGGGCAAGTTTTAAACTCTAAAAACAAACAACAAATTCACATCTCCTGCAAGCGAGTGTAAGTATTCATTCAAGCAATTTGCATCAAGTCAGTACAAAGTTCCAACCATCAAGCGAGCCAACAACAACCATCAAAGCAACCAAAAAAGTTCAAATCTAACACCAATCAAGCAAGTTAAAATCTATAGCAAGTGAGCATGAGTTCCAGTAAACTTGAAACAAGAGAAACAAGTTTCACCAAGAAAGATATAAAGCGAATTCTGAAGAAAGCGAGCATGATAAACTCAAGCAAGTGAGCCAGTACAAGCCAACATGCTATTCAATCCACAACGCAAGCAAGTTTGAGTATTCATTCAAGTGAGTGTGAAGTAATCAAGAAAGTAAAGTAAGCGTTTGTCATCAAGCGAGTGTGAATTCAAGAGTTTAAGCAAGAAAATTCTACAACTCTAGTAAGTGTTCCAAGCAAGTGCAATAAGCAAAAAATCAAGCGAGCATGCCATTCCAGTCACATAGCAAGTGAGCCTATCATTCAAGTAACAAAATCAAGTGAAACAGTTCAAAATACGACATCTACAACATGAGAGCTTGAATTCAAGAGAGCAAGTTCAAATGGTGCAATACATCAAGCTGATAGAAGTTCTTCACAATTTGATCATCTCAAGTGATGAAGACATGGTGCACATCAGCAAAGAAACTCTTGTTGATCTTTCACGGAATCTACAACAAAAAAATGAAACCATTGAGTTTCTTCAAATAGAGTCACAACTACAAAGAAATGAGTTGCAAGAAAAGAGTGATACTTTCAAGTCTTTGAACCATCCAGATGATAATTCATTCATCCAAACAACTTCAAGTCTCGAGGTTGTTCCAGTTAAAATTTCTTCCAAGCCCATCATCAAGCCATGGGAAGAAATTCAAAGTAATAATAATTGACGAGGCTTAGGATATGTCAACGATGACACCAACCTACATATCACAGATTATTCCAAGCCAATTAAGCTTTTCAATGCATGATTTCTTGAAAAAATCACCTCATCAAGTTCTGAGAAAGTTGCAGACAAACAGAAATGCACAAAACCTGAAGTTGCAGTCAAAACGACATGTTCTCATTGTCAAAGAACCGGTCATATGGAAGATCAGTGTTTTTATCTTCATCCTTGTCACCATTATGGCAAGCCCAATCATTACTCAGAAAATTTTTGCAACCAACAACAATCAGCCAGATTGAAGATACATTTTGAATGGATCGATCCTTGGGAATGGTCATCCACAGTCAAAAGATTGTCTCAGTTCTACAAAAAAATACAATCACACATAGTGTAGCCGAAAATGAAAAGAAGATGATACTCTCATGCAGTTGAATGGGGGAGTACACTAGTGTAAAAATCCTACACCTGAGGGGGGAGTTTAGGAATAATTCACAGAGAATTGTCTCTACTTTCAGCTGACAAAGGGGGGAAAATGTCAATGAAATTGACGGTGGTTTTCAGACAGAAAGTCTTGACAAAACCAGAAAAAGTAGCCAGTGGGCATCTTCAACAGCCAGTGGGCATCGAAAAATTCACCATTGGGCAGTCAATAGCAAAGAAGCAGTGAGAAGTTTTGAATACAACAAAAGCAACAGAGAGTTGTTTTTGACATCATCAGCCAGTGGGCATTCAAAAAATTTTGTCAATGGACAAAGGATGCTGATTTCACACAAAGGATAGATGGATCCTTTTGCAACTTGGCACGTTATGGAGTTGTCCAGCAAAATTCAGAGATGAATCAATCATGCAACTGACTCATGGTCTCTTCAGATTTCAGTTTTTCAGCATCCAGCTTTGGCGGTTTTTCAGGCAATGTTTTTGAGGATCAACATGAGAACTTGGAAGATGGTTCCTCGTTCTTATTTTGGATTTATCATTGAAGGGGGGAATTTTAGCCTCTCTAAAAAAACAATAATAAATCCAAAAATAAAATAAATAAAATAAATATTAAAAGTTAAGAATTTATGCCTAACTAATTAGTTTGGGTTGTTCCTCTAAGATAGGAGTTAGTTTAGGTAGCTCCTATATTGGTGTGTGTTTGGTTGAGAAATTATCTCAACCAAGGTGTTCAAGATAGCACGTACTATCTTGAGACATTGTCTCCTCATCTATTTAATTGTAACACTACATTCTTTTAATAAGGAGAAAATATGTGAGGAAGTCGTGAGGCTGAAGCCTTTTCTGCCATTATTTGGTGTCTGGTTTATTATGTGTGTTTTATATATTTGTCTGAGTTAATTTGATTTTCAATAAAAAATCTAGATCATGTGTTGTCAAGGGCTGCAAAGGACCAGAATTTCTATGGCATCAAAGAAAAGCAAGGTGCAGCATAGGGTAGCATGACAAGAGTTGCAACCAAGGTGTAGAACAATAGTAAGAAGTTCACCACATGAAGTCTTCAAGTGGGTAGCACTGCATACAATCACTGTAAAGGTATCATTGTACTAAGTCATTATAAATACATTATTGTAAAAATTGTTCTAGTGTCTATCTGCCAAGAGTTGAAGAGGCAGTGTCGGGAGCTCTAGGATCATCATTAGGTGGTTGTGTCATAGTTGGGGTTATGGTCTAGTGTGTCTTCTTCTTCTACATCAATCTATATCATTGTAAATTGGACCATTTTCCCTGGTACAAGATTCCATTCTTCTTTTATTCTTCCATATGGTGGTAGGGTGGTGCTAGGGTGAGTTGTAGCTCATTGGGTGTTAGGGAATCCGTTCAGTTGACTATTGAAGAATCTCGGGCATTGGAGCATCCATCCAGTGGGAGTTGGAGAAGAATTATTTTCTATATTCTAAGAATTTGGAGCTTTATTTTCAATTGGAGTTGAATATTAAAGAATTATTAGAAAATCATTAGGTGGTTTTTGTCCCGGAGTGGGTTTCCACCTTAAAAACTATGTGCATTTGTGTTCCTTTTGTTTGTTGCTATCATTGTACAAACACTGATAATAATTGAAGATTAACTAATGCTCTAACTGAAAGGAATATTGATTCACCCCCCCTCTCATTATTTCCAATACTAATCAGCAGAAGATCATTCCACTTGGAAGGATCCCACAGGTTCTAGTAGAAATTTTTGGAGTAAAGGTTCATGCAGATTTTGAAGTAATACAAATTCTGGATGATGCAGATCCTTACCTCGTGCTGATGGGGATATATTGGGCCATCGATATGGGAGGTATCATCAACTTGAAGCATAGAAGCATGATCTTTGAAAATTATGGTATGCGAGTTATAGTACCTCTAGATCTGGCAAAAGGAGAAATATATATATAACCAGTGCACGAAGGAGACAATGTCGATCATATCTACAAGATAATTGTGTGGGATGAAGATTGGATCAACCCTACAAATGATGGAATGTTGAATTGGGAAAAAGATAGATTTTTTTTCTTAGATTCAGATGGGGAAATAGAGAATTGGAAGAATCAGTTGCATGATGTTTCTGCACTGTGCTACCTCAAGATCACTAAAAATTTCTGATGCATTTCCTCAGAGGTAATAGAATAACCCTATTTTGATGGTTTTAATAGTGTTGTAGTATTTTTGGAGAAATTGGAAAAGGTTGTACCAGAAGAATTAAGGTTTTGGGCACTTGATCTGGCCATGCGCGCAACCCCAACATGTTGGTGGGATACGTACGAAGGAAGCTTTAAGGACTGGGAGGAATGCAAAAAAAAGATGAAGTTTCACTTTGAGCCACCCTTTACCCCACAAACTAAGCTTTTATATGGTCCAGGTGACCCGTGCAAACACCTGGCTATGTGGATGGAGGTCTGGAACTAGAAGACCTGGAACAAATGGGTTCATATGTTTGTCCATTCGTTGGGATAGATACCTACTACATGGTATTTGGAAATGGAGCTGTGTCGAGGTAATAGCCATTGGATTATGATGACTGAAAATTTTCTATCAACCTTTGGTTTGGTCGGGGGATCAAAAGGATTGGATGAAGCCCTACAGGATGTAGAAGCACTTGTATTTGATGACTCCCGGCCTCAGATAGAATGTTCTGTGCCAACATGGGAAGCGCAGATGTAAGATATTTTCAATTGTAGGAACCTGTCAGTAGAAGATAATGAGGAAGATCCAAGAAATATCAACATCCATGAGTCTGAGGAGGAGTGCGCAGTAGCATGAGCCTCCCTGGGAATGGTAGATGTAACTAAGCCTATGAAGTTAAAGGAAGTCAACATTGCGATAGAGGAACAACCCAAGTTGGCCAAAATAGGGGATTATTGGGATGATGACATAGTAGGGAAGGTTGCGGAACCGCTGACAGAATATTAGGACCTATTCCTCATGAATTTATATGAGCTTAAGGGAATTTTCGGAGATTTAGGCCTTATGAATATTAGTATGAAACTATATGCGGGCCCTGTCAAGCAGTGACCATACCGATTAAATCCTAAGTATAAGAAGAAAATGAAAGAAGAATGATAGAAAATGGTTGTTGTAGGAATCATCGAGCCTGTGGAGTAGTCTGATTGGGTGAGCCCCATGGTTTTTCAAGAAAAGAAGACCAAGGGAGAGATAAGGATTTCTATATATCTGCACAAGATGAACGATGCATGTGTGCATGACCCCTTCCCTAACCCATTTTCAGATGAGATCTTGGATACTGTGGGAGGACAAGAGGCTTATTATTTTACTGATGGATTTTAAAGGTATCATCAGATCAGAATTGTGCCTAAAGACTGAAGCAAGACCACCTTTGCAACAAAATGGGGGTCTTTATAATGTACATTATTGCCTTTTGGATTAAAGAATGCACCTTCTATCTTCTTGTGCATAGTAGTAGCCGTGTTTAAGGAATTTATGCATAAGTTCTTGGAGGTGTATTTTTATGAATGGACTATGTTTGGGTTGGTAAAGAAGCATGTGTCTAGCTATGCATTATGCTTGACACTTGTAGGAAGCATCATATTTCTCTTAACTTGAATAAATGCAGATTATGTGTTCCTTTTGTAATTTTGTTGGGCCATATTAAGTGTCAGCAAGGGTTGATGGTAGATCCAACCGAGATTGTAGTTATCATCAATATAGAAGTCCCCACTAATGAGAAATGGTTGTGCTCCATTCTGAAACACGTCAGATATTACAAAAAAAATCATTCAAGGCGATGCTTTGATCATTGGGCCTATGGAGAAATTATTGAAGATAGATGTGTCATTTTTATGGGATGAGGAATGTCAAAAGAGCTTTGAGTTTTTGAAGGAAAATATGGTTACTACACCTATTCTAATATTCCCAGACTAGTCCAAGGTATTCCATGTACACGTGGATGCATCCGATATAGCACTTGGAGTTGTTTTAGCACAACCAAGAGAAGGAGACATTGATCACCTCATTTCTTTTACCAATAGGAAGCTCTCCAGTGCAAAGCACAACAAATCAACAACATAAAGAGAAGGATTGGCCATGGTCTATGCTCTACAAAAATATAGACACTATCTGCTAGGAGGGCACTTCAAGACGTTCACTGACCATTCTGCTTTGAAATACCTGGTCAATAAGCCTGTGTTGGGGGGGAATATTTTTAGATGGATGTTGATATTTCAGTAATATGATTTTGAAATCATTGTGAAGCTTGGTAGATTGAATGCTGGACCTGATCATTGGTCACGTATCGAAAATGGGGAGGAACCAACTAGTCTGGAGGAGGGACTACCTGATGCGAAAATATTTTCTATAAAGGTGGTTTATGAACACTTTTATGATATTATTCAATTTTTGACCACTGGAAGTGAACCTGTTGAATATTCGGTGCAAAAAAATAGGGAGTTGGTTTTGCACGCAGCTAATTTTACCCTGATTGCTGGTCAATTGTACAAGCTAGGAGCATAGGAAGTATTAATAAGGTACATTTTGGGACATGAGAGATAGGAAATCTTGGTTGAGGCTCATGGAGGAGTTGTAGGAGGCCACTATGCAGGGAAGGCCACTATGTAAAAGGTGTTGTGTGCTGGTTTATGGTGGCCCACGCTGCACAGTGATGCACAAGTGTACTTTTAGGTTTGTGATGCATGCCAAAGAACAGGGAAGCCCTCGCACAAAGATGAAATTCCATTGCAACCACAGATGGCCTTGCGGGCCTTTAATAAATGGGCTATAGATTTTGTTCGACCTATCAATCCTCCGAGGAAGAAGACTAGCGTGTGCTACATCATTACTGCCATGTATTATGTAACCAAATGGAAAGAAGTTAACTGATTCAAGTATTGTACCGCAGATAATGCTACACATTTAATTTTTGAACATATTCTAACTAGGTTTGGGTGCCCAAAGATATTGATGAGTGATAGGGGTACGCATTTTGTTAATGAAACCATTGAAGCTTTGACAGAGAAATTTCAAATACATCACTAGAAAATCACTCCTTATCACCCTCAGGCAAATGGTGCAGTAGAATATTTCATTTTTTTTTGGAGAATGCACTCAAAAATATTTGTAATACAATTCAGAATGATTGGGATGTGTGAATCCCTTCTTTTTTATGGGCTTATAGGACCACATGAAAGAAATTGACTGGAAAAACACATTTTAGAATGGTTTATGGGAAAGAAGCAATAATGCCAATGGAATATATTGTCCCAAGCATGTGCATTGCAACATTCACTAATATGGCTGAGCCTAACATCATGGAGGAATGTCTTGCACAACTGGTTGCCTTAGAGGAGGATCGATTCATTTCTAACTTTCATCAGCAAGTGAAGAAGGCATGTGAAAAGGCTTGGGACGATAGACACATTCGACATAAGGCATTAAGAGAAGATAATTTGGTTTTGTTATATGGCAGTCAGTTTGCGCGCCACCCACAAAAGTTCAGAAAGCACTAGTTGGGGCCATACTTTGTGAAAGAAATCATTGATGGAGGTACGATGTGCTTGGCCACGCTGCAAGATGAGAGCCTCCCCGGGTATTTCAATGGAAGCCAACTGAAGCCGTATAGGGATAACATTGTGCCTACCAAATGACTATATGTCCGGAAAATGGGAATTCACTTGTCTGTGCGTTGCGTAGGGGGAATGCGCAGATAGGTGTGACAAGAGCATAGAGGTAGTGCACAGTAGGAGAAACTAGCCATTGGAACAATAAAACTGGGTGAAAAAGTGGTTTTACTATTGAATGGAGTGGGTTTTTTGCATTTAATGAGGCAATATTACGGGATTTTTGACCATTTTTATGGGGGTAAGATGCATTTAATGAAGATTCAATCGTTTTCACCTTAGAATTCTTATAAAAGGAAGGGTACGGGTCACATTTGGTTCCTTTGTTGTTTAAGTATATTGCACCTTGAGATTATCTCTGAATTGTATTGTGAATTTGTCTCTAAGCACTGTATGTCTAGCCGAGAGACCCCCACATCCGACGTAAGTAATATAGAGTTCATTTTTCAACCAGAAATGACAACCACTAACCCTAAGAGCATGCCATCTGAAGAAAAATATGTGCCTCTCATAGTGTCTACAGAGCCAGGATTAGATGATGTTCATGAAGTCATACCAGAGGTCCAAGAATTGGTGTCAACGCCAGCTAAGGGAAAGGGTAAGATAACCAAGTGGTCATATTCCAATTCGTGGACATCAACTATGTAATTCACATCCCTGTGCCAAGCGATGAAGGATAGATCCCCTACAAGTGATCCATCCAAGCAACTCTTCGTCGAGCCCATCTCATGGCTCCCGAAGTATTTCAAGCCACACATACCCTCTGTAAGGGTGCCCAAAGATTTGGATACAGTGTGCCCATACCTGCATATGCCACTAATCCCATAAGAAGTTACGTTAGAGGGGGACATTTTCAGAAAGCTTCCCCTGGTCAAGTTTGATGATTATGACTTGGCGAATGAGGAGACGTTCCCTGAGCTCTCACCTGAATATTACCTGGAGCACGTCTTAGATGATGCAGTGATGAAGGTAGAGCCTATGTCATGGGCACGTGGGCTCAGAAAAGAGGGTATTCTCAAACTGCTGAGGATTCCCTACTTTGGCAGGTACCCAATCATCAGTATCTGTGTGCACCAGCTATTGGCGATGATCCATGATGGATTTTTATGGATCAAGAATCAAATCCCCATCGATGATGCATTGATCCACCGAATCACCAGCCTGCCCAAAAAGGGGCCCCATCCGATGTCCAATTTTGGAAAAAGTAACGAGAAAAAGGTCGTCGCCAAATTCAAGAAGGATTATAAGGTCGGGCACGACTCTAGGGGGTTATCAACCTATAAGTACACCTTGGAATCCTGGTCTTGAGATGAAATTTAGTATGAAAATTCCAACCTAAGGTGGTCCCTGCGCATGTTATTTCATTGGTGGGAAAATGTGAAAAAGGCATAAATTATAACTATTCACAATATGTCTGCCAAGAATTAATGGAAAATGTGCGTGAAGCGCAAGAAGAAGGGAAGAAGTTAAGATACTCATGGATGCTTTTGTTGATCGCTATAATTTCATGAGAGACACCAGAGGGCACAATCCTCCCAGAAGTCGAATCTGGTGTGTGCGAAGGGGCGCGCTATGCTAATCTGTGGGATTCGCCAGACCCGCAGAGAGTGAAGGAGAACAAAAATTTTTGGGTTCTATATGAGGGTGCACTGGCAGCAGCTATCCACTCGCAGCCCCAGTTGTCCCCAACTGTGTATGAAAAATACAGAGCCATTGTGGATTTCCAAGTCATGACGCATAATATACAGATCCGGTCATGCAAGGACACATTTTGGTAAAACCTGCCTTACATGGTCATAGAGGCTAAAATTGACCAGGTCCTTAAAACCTGGCCTGAAGCATGGAAGACCAAGCTAGAATCTACTATGCCTGTCAGAGCCTCCGTGTCTGGAAAAGAAGCAACGAAATACAAGGACACAGAGAAGGAAGCCAAAAAAGAAGCAGAAAAAGACACTGAAAAAGATACCAAGAAGGAAGAAGCGAAAGAAATAGAGCAAGAACCTAAAGGAGAAGAAGAATTGGACCTTGGAGGCCTATATTTTCTGGATGGCACAGGAGAAAAGTCTCCTAGAGGCACTAAACACAGTGTTGAGACCTCTAGGGCATGCGCAAGAAGAGGAAAATCTCGAAGGTTGGAGGAACATAGGACATTACCCTGACTTAGGAGGACCTGGTAAAAATAGCAGATGCAGTCCCATCTACCTTCAAAGATAGGTGGACCGTGATGGAAGAACAATACAAGGCTACTATAGAAGCATTTCAGTCAGGGTTTCAGGTGTTGTAGTTGAAGATCGACAATATCCAGGCGAGCATGAATCAAGTGAGGCCAAATCAAGCGAGCCAACCTACAACTATGACCATCAGCACGATGAACAACAAAGTTTTCCCCTTCTCGGGCGCAATAGTCACTGTCGAACAACCCGAACTGCGCGCACACGTGCAGAACTACCCAGAGGTTGGGATAGAATTTTCAATGTTTCCTAGTGGTAAGATGCATGCAATACAAACCATTATGACATACGATCTGCAATGCAAGGAGGCGTGTGTGCACCAGCAGTTGAGTGAAGTAAGTAGAAGATCGCAATGAATACTGAAGAATATCTCCAAGCTCAAACAAAATAGCAGGTAGTTGTAGCACAACAAGAAGAATTAGAACATTTGATCGATATACTATGTGGTGATCTACTCGAAGTAGCCAATCCTGTGTCGGTTGCGCCGCAAGTTAAATTGAAAGTTTGGTAGAAGTGTTGAAATCCTCCTTCTCCAAAGTGTAGGTAGTGAAGGCAGATTTTGAGCAAAAAATCATAGAGTTACAGGCCAATCTCCAACTAGAAACTCCACCAGAGGTGCGGGCGCAATGAGTTGCACTAGTCAAAGAAGCCTCAACAACTATTTCTGCCACAGTCGACAAGGGAACCACATTGCTCGAAATATCTATGGGACTATGGACATTCATGCTGATGGATCTAGTGGTTAGGAAGATTTCATAGGAATTGCGCGCCAAGGAGTAAGAATTCAATGATATCTAGTATGCCCTGCCTACTTTTGTCCCTGCTCAGTGTATGGCCTAGTTACAGACAAGCCGGATCTTGTGCGAAGAAATGGAGGAGCTGAGAAGAAAGAAGCATATTGTGACAGACCACATGAAGCCATGGGCTAATGAAGTGATGAAGTTGTCCTAGGATCTAGATTCAGCCATAAATAATTTGAACCAAACTTATCAGAGCATAAATCTCGCCGCAGAAGGGTTGACTTCATAGAAACTGGTGGACATAGCGCATAGTGCATCTGAGCAGAGCACAAGCATCCTGGCACCCTTCATTGTTTCCATTGAGGAGCTGTAGAACAAGATGAAGACCCCAACACCACTGTGACTTGGGATGAGTCACAAGATTCTGTTGGGGGCTTGTGAGAGCGAGGTCCCTTAAGACCGCAATTTCGATAAAAATATAGTATTTTTGTAGTTTTGAGTTGCGTGCACTAAGAAATCCACAGGTCAAGGGGCTTTGGGGCTAGTCAAAGTCCCTTCATGATTTGTAATAGGAAAAAGGTTAGAACTAGGAGTCGCAAACCATAGTTTGTGGACCTTATATGAGCGCAGGATAAAGATATAAATAAGAGTTTAGATCGAGTTAGATAGATAAGTTTAAATTATAAGTTTTGACAATATTATGATGTTCTAAGTTGTGAAGCGAATTTTTCTGGGTCTAGAAGGCTCCTACTGGTTGTGTGCGCAGAGACCTTAGTCCTGTTGTGTGTAGACCCCACTGGCTGTGTGCGCAGGTGGAAATGAAGTATTGTAAGGAAATTACGAACTGTGAATGAATAAAGGATTATTTTTGGATAATTATGAGTATCAAATTCATCAGTGTTTCGCTTTATGACCTATTTTTGTGTATTATTTTCGATTACTGCGTCAAATATATGGTATGTGTTTGGGTTGGTTGCATACATGCTTTTCTGTCTTATATTAAATTTTAATTCATAGATATGTTACTGTAAGAGCTGAATGTCTGCCTTACTAAGACTATTGAAGGATTGTGAAGCCTTATTTTGTGCGTGCTTAGGATAACTTGTGTAATTTGAACTAGATATGTCTGGTTAGGGTTTTTGGTTGGGTTTTCTATTGCGAAGGGTTGTCTACTAGTATTATAGATCTGAAGACACCCACATCATTTAAATATCTCTCAGGGAGTGGAAAATTGGTTCCAGCACCCCCCCATACAGCTTCGGGTGAGACTTTGACCTGCGCAAGTAGGTCATTGCTGAAAGGGCTAGTAGTAAGAAGGTTTTTTTGGTTAAGCTTAACTTTGAACTTTGGTCAGGACCATTTAAGCCAACAGGTAATTTCTAGAAGTCTTAAAATCTTTAGTGACACAATTTAGTATAACATTATTAATAAATATCATATCTTCATGGAAATGAATAAAAAATATATCATTTGAAACTAGATTCAAATTTGAATCCAATGGTACTAAAGGAGTGAGATAACTCTTAAAATTGGCAAGGATTCAACTCCTATGAATTTATTATTCCTGAAAATCGACGATTTTCTTTTAATTTTTGTTGACCAAAAAATTTCGGCAGAGAACATATTTCGGCTGAGAGTTTAAAAAATCTCAGCCGAGAAAATTAAAACTTTCAGACGAGATTTATTTGCAACTCTAGTTTGTGTTAACTACACAAGGTTAACACTACAAATACTCTCGTTCGAGAAAATTTAAAACTTTTTGCCTAGAGTTTGAGTACAGAGTCTTTCCCTTCCCATTCTCTTGACCAGAGTTTGGACAAAGAATATTTTCTTCCAATTATCTTGACCAAGAGTTTTATAAAATCTTGGTCGAGAGGTCTGCTCCGAGAAAAACCTTGGCCGATAGTTTGGGCAGAGAATCTTTCCCTTGACATGCATGATTATTTTATCAATCGATGCCAGTTTCAATGGACAATTCTTTCGACCGAAATTTTTCATTGAGAACAAAATATTCAAAGTGAAAAGTGCAAAGTGGAAAGTGTGAAACACAGAGTTCATATTTGGAGAAAATTTCTAATGAAGGTACTATAAACACCTTTTTTTTTATATGGGAAAAAATAGATGATTTTTATTTATTTTATTATTATTATTATTTTAATTTAATTTTTTAACTTTTAATTTTATTTATTTATTTTTTCGATTGGAATAAAATGACTTATTATTATTATTTTGTTTTGAAAATCGAATATTGTTATTTTTTGCTATGGAAAGAAAATATTACCTTTTTTTCCTATAGAAAAGGATATATTGATTTTTTTTGTAAACGTACAAATATTTTCTTTTCGATAAGGGGGTAAATATATTTATATATATATATATATATATATATATATATATATATATATATATATATATATATATATATATATATATATATATATATATATATATATTTAAATTTGATAGGACTGCATCTTCACCATGTCCAATATATCACCCCGATAGGACTGCATCTTATTCTAAAGGAGAAGATATATAGAAGTTTGTTTTATATTAAATTATGAATCACCATAAATAATTACGCTTTGAGATATTTGAATTTGTCTTGAATCATTTGTAGTATCAAAAGCTTGAACTCACTTGTGTTGTTTTGGAATTAGATTTTAGATTTCTAAATTTTAGAAAATGGGAAACCAAAAGAATTGTAAATGAAAGTATGATCACATTAGAAATGATTTAAAAAAAAAAAATGAGAAAATAAAAGAAAAGAGGAGAGAACTAAGGGAAAATAGAGAGTGAAAAGAAAAGTGGAGATATCAAATAGAGAGCCCGAAGGAGACATGGGCGTACCAAATAGAGAGCTTGAAGAATATGTTGGGGTACAAATCAGAGAACTTGAAGGAGATGTGGAGGTACAAAATAGGGAGTTTGAAAGAGATGGGGATTTACATGGAAATTATGAGGAAATGAGATATGTCAAGGAACTTATCAATGAGAATAACGATAGTATTAGTGAGTCAATTAATGTTTTAAATTTTAAATAAATTGTAATATTTAGATTAAATTACATTTCAAAGTCATCATTATGATAAATATTAATAATGTTCAGTGTACATACATGTCAAGTAGAAAATACATACACACACACACACACACACACACACACACACACATATATATATATATTATTATTTTATGCAGGGACAACATCCAACCCACAAAAAAATCCTATCACATCTAGAAAAACACAAAAATTAATTGGAATATACAAGAACATTGTCTTTGATGATAATTTTATAGAGAATATGGATCCAACTACAATGGAATAAATTGGGCCATCAATGAATGAACATACAATTCAAAATAAAGAAAATAAGGTGATCAAAATGTTTTTTGAAGGTAAATATATCATAGCACAAGCTCAAATGTTATATAATATTTTCAAATACAAATCTCTAAGAGATTCAATTCAATTAATGGCCATTGGAGATTCCAAATAGGTGCAGGTAAATCATTTGGTATAAAAAAAATGACATCAACCCTTTGCACACTTACAAAAAATCGATCTCGAGATGGAAAAACTTCCCGTAGATAATTGTTAGCAGGGATTATCAGAAAAGGAACTGTATCACATTAGTTGTTGTTAGTGGTAGCAAGAATATACAAAAATTAAGAAAATTACCATGGAGGCATAAGTTTTTGAGGATTCAAGTAGATGAGACTGATGAGCTTTCATGTTGGGTTAATATCTATAGGAAATCCTATTAAGATAGAATTCTAGATAATGTGAGAGACATGGTGAAATAGTTTTGGAATTTGAATTCCCATGTTACACCAAATGAAAAGGATGTTTTGAGACATCCTATATATATAGGGAATTATGAAAACTATTGGAAACAAAAAACAAAGGAAATTCAAGTGGTTTTATTTCAAAATTTTATGGAGTGTAATGTTGATGTGAAGTTTCCCTTACCACATTTGTGAATCTTAAACCATGGTATGTTAGGCCCGTGACTATTCATGACACATGTTATTGGCATTACCATGTAAAATTCCAATTATATTATATGGAATTTATAAACTTTGGCATAAAATATTGGTCCAATGATACCCGTCCTTCAAGTGTTTGTGAATTCTTATCTAAGATATTATGTGGTCAAGAAATGACCAATTATTTTATAAGAAATAATGCGCTGCTGTAAGAAAATGAAAATAATATTCTCATTTGGAACTCTTTGATGCTAAGTATCCCATTGATATAAATGATTCACAATTTTCAAATGTCATTATGATGTGAAGACGATATGAATATGTTACATACACTGTTGTTGCAGATTTATTGTTAGCATCAAGAAAGATTAATTTCCTTGAAGAAGACATTTCTACGAAACCTTTTTTGGAGATATTTAGGGAGAAAATATATAAATACATTAAGCACTCTCATATAGAAAAATGGAAGGACGTATAGTTCAAATAATCATGTAATGTGTTCCCAAAGGGAACAATATATCGATTGTTGATTTTGCTGATAATTACACGTTCACTCCACAAATGGAAATAAAATGTGAATATATCACTTAGACCATGTCTCTATACTCTTGTAAATTTTTTATATGCATGCAAAGCTTGGTATTGATGGTTATTATAGTAATTAAAATAATTGAGTGATGAAAGAGTACCATTTCTACATCAGTGATGATCCTACAAATGATACATGTTTTGTTCATCATTGTTTTGATATTCTTTATAAGAATTTATTGGAATGAAATATCTCTTGTAAAGCACATTGGGTATGGTCATATGATTGTGATGGTCAATTTAAATCATCACGAGCATTCCTCTAGTTTTCTTGCCTTCGTAAAAAAATGAAATTCGTAATACATGGAATTTCTTTGATATAGGGCATGGAAAAGGAGAGCATGAGTGTGCTAGGTAGTGCATAAAATATGCACTTAGAAGCCATCAATTGAATTGAGAGGCTTCCCGAATTGTAGATTAAAATGATGTTGTTAATTGGCTCAAACAAAATATAAGCCATGTATCAAACCAAGGATGGCTCATGTGCATAGGTAAGCATATATCTAGATGTATGTGTATATATATAGTTCTAATATATTTGTTTTTATATTAAAATTATATATTTATAAATCACTAAATTTAACTTACATGGGTTTTTTTTGTTTTCTTTTTTCAAGCAGGTACTTTTGGAAAATCGCGTTGGGTGAAGTTAATAGATCGATGTCATGTATTTTTCAACAAATACATGGAAAAAGAGGCCTGGACTCCATTAGAAGTTAGACATGATAAATATATACTTAATTCATAAAAAAAGTACTTTTGATTTTGTCCCGCATGTATGGATGATATGGAATCTACCATTGACTGTGTAAACCACGATAAAAAATATGTCAAACCATGGATACATGAAGAATCAGAACTATTTCCCCCACATCCAAATTTTACTAATGAGGAAATGGATAATAAATTGGCTATGATTGGAAATGATTCTAATCATCTTTCTAATATCCTTAGAGAAGCTAATGTATTTATTGTCATTGCACGAGAAGATAATCCAAATAAAGTGCATTATTTATTATTGCGATCCACTAAGTCGAAATGTACATTGTTACGAGGGTATAAAGGTCCATCAAATTATACATATCCAGTTGGTTTAGTGGTGTTATTAGGGAGTTTCTTTGAAGAATTAAAGAAATGTAAAGACCACAATGTTATTTTTGAAGACTACCAGCCATATGTTATATGTGCCCAATATAGTCATTTGTTCATAGTAACTCGTTTGCAGTTGAAAGATCCAAAGAGTAGGAAAAAGATACAATGATGGAAATTATAGATAAAAGGTCACGATACCCTTCTTGAAAATTTTCCACTAACACATTTCAACTGAATGTAACACATGCAATTATATTAAATGTAGTTATTTTTCCTAGATAGTTACAATATTGGACCATAAATTTATAACCTATGTATTATGTTGTCTTGAATTGAAGGAAACAAATACTTGTACATTTTCGAATTTTTTTCTTTATATGTATCGATTCCATTATATATGTGGTTAATTAAGCATTGTTAGGTTAAATTTCTTGTGATATTGTTGTATTTTTATTGTTATGTTATGTTATCTATATATTGTTATTGTTACGTTATATTTCTTATATGAACTAGATGTTTTGTTATGTTATATTTCTTGTTATGTTGTTATATTCCATAAATATTGTTGTATATTTCATATATTACATTATGTTATTTCTAATATTTCTTATTGTTATTGTTATTGTTATGTTATGTTATATATTTATTATGCTATGTTATTACAATGTTGTATATTTCTTATATTGTTATGCTATAGGTTATTATTATGTTATGTTATATATTGTTATGCTATATATTATTATGTAATATATATTGTTATGTTATATTGTTATATTATTTTTATTATTATATATTGTTATATTATATTACAACATGTTATTTCTTATGTTTCTTATTGTTATTGTTATGTTATATATTTTTTATGTTAGGTTATTGTTATCTTGGATATTTTGTATATTGTTGTATATTTCTTATATTGTTATGTTATAACAATATTTCTTAAATTGTTATGTTTTTTTAATGAACTATTAGAAAATTCCAACCTTTCCTTTAGATCTATATGGATTTTAGATATATTAAATTGACTAATGTAGTTAAGGAATCATATTTACAGTCTAACTCTTCTTTACCATTCAAACTTATTTCTAACTAATACAAATGTTATTAATACTACATTTTTAAAAGATTCAAATGGCTAAATAAGCATGTTATAGCATGAAAAGGGAAAAAATAAGTCAAATTTTCCAATAAGAAACATTTTGCAACAAGAAACAGTGAAAGTGGCATTCAGAAACATCATCTTTGATCCTAGTGAAAAATAAGCACCTAAACTAGGTGGGGCCCACGCAAGCTATTTTTAGGTGTATGTCTATTTTTAGAATGGTGAGCATATTCTAAAATTAGTAGGATGATGATTCTATTGGTTGAGAAAATTCTATATTTGTATGAATTTCTATTTTTAGAAGATTGGGCGAAGTCTATTTATAGATCTCTAATCTAAAAATAGATGCGTATCGATTATTATTAGCCCTTAATAATAATTAGACAATAAATAGTAACTTATTCTCATGGAGCACTTTATTTCAGTGAACAGATGTGGCACATCAGTGGACTGAAGGAATTATGCAATTCCTAGGGTGGTTGGTGACTCATGCATGGAGGACTTCATTATAATTGATAATGACAAGTTGTAACAGAGTTGGAAGAGTAGTTATGTGAGTTGTTATTTAGTTTGACTCAGTTTAGTGAGTTAAACTCAGTTGTGCTAGTTGTAACTAAAGATAAACTAGTCAAATATGAGTGAATTAATTATTTAATTAATTCACAAGTAGTGCCTTACTTGGAACTGAAAAAATACAGCAGTTAACTACTTGCATGTCGGATCTAGTGGAGACCCAGTGGAGAGATAGGTGAAAGGGTGAGATGGACTATCAGTTGTGACTATAGTGATGCATTCAATAAATCTAAATTGACATTGGAGATGCCAATGAGGATTGCACAGTGCAAGCAAGGCAAGGTTTAATTCATTCAAGGGTCTTCTTTAACAGGGATTGAGCAGTGGAGATAGGCTGTCAGGAGGCAATAAATTGGTGCATAGATATGCAAATTTTTGCATGATAGTGTGTGACGATTGTAGATTGTACTGAGAGCTCTATGAGCTAGGATTTGTATGAGATTGTTACATGTTACATTGACATACATAATATATGATAGTTGGGGTTTTTAGCTTTAAGATTTCCCAGTAAAACATCTTGTTATGTGCGATTGATTTGCTTCATATGTGTTTTACAATTGGCGATTTAATTTCCACAAAGAATTAAGTGGAAGGATTCTGTATTTAACATCAGGAGAGTCTGGTAATATACATGCATATTATATAATTTATACATGGTATCTGAGTAATGTTGATCATTGGAGATTGCAATAGTGAAGCAGTGTTGAGTTTTGTGCTGGTGGACAATTCGAATTTGCTGAAATAATTTCTTGGTGCGACAGTTGAGTGAACATTGAATTGGATTTCAATGGGTTGCGATTGGAGTATGCACTTGAGGGAATCTCGAAATACATAGCCTGGAAGGATAGGATGGAGGCGGTGCTTGAAGATAATGGCTTGAAGGAATTCATCGAGAGTGATGTTCCTAAGCCCACTTCGGCGGATGTTGTTGTACTTGATGCATGGAAAAAGAAAGTAGAAAGGGCGAGGAGGATTCTGTTGGAAGGTGTGAGAGACCATATTGTGTAAAGCCTTCATGTGAAATCCACTCCATTTTCAATGTGGAAGGCTTTGACAAATCTTTTCCAAAGCAGTAGTGACCATAGGAAATTGGCACTGAAGAATAAACTCAGAAAAATCAAGATTGAGAAGAATGAAACTATTCCAGTATACTTGACAATTTTTTTCCAATCCAGTGATGAGCTTGAGAGTGTAGGAGTCAGTGTCACGGATGATGACTTGGTGAGTTTGGCTCTCCTTGGGCTTCCGAAGAGTTGGCACAGTTATGAAGACTCTGTCAATGGACGGGAGAAACTGTCGGATTGGGAGCGACTATGGTCGGATCTAGTGCAGGAGGAGGTAAGGTGGAACACCAAGGATGGATCTTCATCAAAGAATGATGATGAGGAGGACTCTGCTTTGGCTACCAAGGTGAAGAAGAAGAAGGGGAATAAATTCCATTCTAGATATGAGGCCGGAGAAGATGGCAAGGAGCATAACATGTCCAAAGTGAAGTGTTTTCACTGTCACGAGTTTGGACATATTGCCACAAATTATCCACATAAGAAGAAGAAGAAGATGGCTGCTGGAGCTATAGCTAGTGAGGTTATTTCCTCGCAAATTGAGATTGACTTCTCATTTATCGCATGCATGGTGTCTAGTGCATTGGGATCGGGGTGGTATTTTGATAATGGTGCTTCCTTTCACATGATGGGAGATGAGAAAATTTTCAGTGACTTGGTGGAGAAAGATCTCCAGATGCATGTTGAGTTGGGCAACGATGGATGATATAGTGTGACCAACATTGGTACCATTACCTTTCAGAGGGCATCAAGTAAACTCTTTCATTTAAAAGATGTTGTGCATGTTCCAGGTTTAAAGAAGAATTTAATCTCAATTGCAATTTTAGAGGATAGAGGCTATGATGTTGTCTTTAGTGAAGGAAAAGTGTTCCTGTGACACAAAGCAATAGGGAAAGCCAAGAAGGTTGGGATTCAAGTTAAGAATCTCTACAGAATTGAAGTAGATGGGATTTCTACAGAGCTTCCTATTGTTGGGAAGTGCGAGAAATCCATGCAATTTAAGCTTGAGAGGGAGTAAGATTGGCATGCAGGTAAGAGTGAGTGTTAGGATCTGGAGCAGCCACAAGATGAGGATCATGGAGTGGGATCAACCACTCATGCAGAGAAATTTCATGCCAGATGGGCAGAGGGAGTGCATGCAGCTATACCACTAGGTGAGAGGTGGGGCAAGATGCATGAGTAATCCTAGGAAGAGATTTATGGGTAGGCTTCATTGAGATGGTGTGGATCTCATGAATTGAACCTGGCTACAAGGAGCCCATAGAGCAGTAGTAGCATGATAAATTGAATTGATGCAGTCATATAAAAGTGATAGTGTCAGATACTGGAGCGCAGATCAGAGTTGACAGCAAGTGCAGAGTGCATGGGTGCAGAGTTCAACAACGCAGTGGTTTCTAAAGACATGTGCAGTGGCTAAGAAGAATTCAGAAGAATTTGATGACAGATAAATTTTACTGATTCAGTTGTTTGGAGGCCTTTCAGTTTCAAAAGTGTTGCATTCAAGAGTTGCAGGGCAGATGCATGGAGTTGCAGGGTTCTTGCAAAGGTTGTAGGGTGAATGCATGGAGTTGCATGTCGCTTGCAAAGACAACCCTTTCTTGTTGAGAGGGAGTGTTGAATTTTGCAACAAGAAACAATGAAAGTGGCATCCGAAAACATCATCCTTGATTCTAGTGAAAAATAAGCACCTAAACTAGGTGGGGCCCACGCAGGCTATTTTTAAGTGTATGTCTATTTTTAGAATGGTGAGAATATTCTAAAATTAGCAGGATGATGATTCTAGATGGTTGAGAAAATTATATCTTTGGATGAATTTCTATTTTAGAATATTGGGCGAAGTTTATTTATAGATCGCTAATCTAAAAATAGATGCATGTCGATTATTATTAGCCTTTAATAATAATCAGAAAATAAATAGTAACTTATTCTCTTGGAGCACTTTATTTAAATGAACATATGTGGCACATCAGTGGGCTGAAGGAATTACATAATTCCTAGGGTGGTTGGTGACTCATGCATGGAGGACTTCATTATAACTCATAGTGACAAGTTGTAACAGAGTTGGAAGAGTAGTTATGTGAGTTTTTATTTAGTTTAACTCAGTTAAGTGAGTTAAAATCAGTTGAGCTAGTTGTAACTAAAGATACACTAGTGAAATATGAGTGAATTAATTTTTTAATAAATTCACAAGCATTTTCTTACTTGCAATTGAATAAATACAACAGTTAACTACTTGCATGTCAGATCCAGTGGATACCCAGTGGAGAGATAGGTGAAAGGGTGAGATGGACTATCAGTTGTGACTATAGTGATGCATTCAATGCATCTACACTGACATTGGATATGCCAATGAGGATTGCACAGTGCAAGCAAGGCAAGGTCGAATTCATTCAAGGGTCTTCTTCAGCAGGGATTGCACAGTGGAGGCACTCTGTCAGGAGGCAAGAAATTGGTGCATACATATGCAAATTTCTACATGACAATGTGTGACGATTTTAGATTGTACTGAGAGCTCTATGGGCTGAGCTTTGTATGATATTGTTACATGTTCCATTGATATACATAATATAGGATAGTTGGGGTTTTTATCTTTAATCTTTCCTGGTAAAACATCTTGTTATGTGCAATTGATTTAATTCATATGTGTTTTGCAATTGGCGATTTAATTTCCACAAAGAATTAAGTGGAAGGATTATGTATTTAACATAAGATTAATTTGTTAGATGAGGAGATTCCGGTAATATACATGCATATTGTATAATTTCTACAATATTTACCGTCTAACTCTTCTTTACCATTCAAACTTATTTCTAACTAATGCAAATGTCATTAATACTACATTTTTAAAAGATTCAAATGGCTAAATAAGCATGCTATAGCATGAAAAAAGAAAAAATAAGTCAAATTTTCCAATAATTTTATGTTTGAATCATTAATTATCATGCTCAATACAAAAATATCTAGCGTACAATTTCATTAAAATATATACTAGCCCTCCCAAACTCTGTTCGGAGCTAAGCTTGCTTGTTGGAGTAGAAGAGTGATGTTCCATATGATCAATGAATTTAAAGCTTGGTTGGTCAATAAACCTATGCCCAAATAAAATACAAAACAAGAATACTTACTATTTTATAACTGGTTTTCCATTGCCAATTTTATTTAATAAGTTTAAGGAGAATGTAGGCACATATAAAGAAACATTTCAAATTGTTTATTGCAAGATGGTAATTATATTAAATTAGCATAGATATAAAATTCTATTTGTGTAAAGATCCATTACATAATAAAAGAAAAAAAATCCTCCAAACATGTCCAATTTGTTGTCTAATGGTTCAATTGATCAGCATAAAAGGATTAAATATTGAATATAATACAATATTATTCAAAAAAATAAACCATAAATAAAGTTAGTTCATGTCTAAAGACAATTATATGTAGTCAAAATTGTCCAACAATCCATTCTTTCAAAAATGACAGCACACGATACTTAACATATATATAATGGAACATTGGGACCAAAACTAGAAAATAATGACACATCATGCCAAAGGCACATAATGGTACCTTGTACCCAAATTAATACATATGTGCCAAGATACATAATGGATTAATCCTAAAATCATATCTTGTCTGCATATGAATAAATAAAAAAACATATCAGTTTATGGCGCAAGACACAATGTTTCTACTTACATAAGAATATAAAAAACCATAAAAGCATATGATGCCTGCATACCAATATAAAAAATCATATTAGTACTAGTATAATCTAGATGGGTAGAACAATATAAAAAATCATATTAGTACTGGTACAGTTAGATGGTAAACAACAATAAGAGATAAAATATAATGTAAGGAGTGGAGATGCTAAAGTAATTCTGAATTCAAATTTATTTTTGGATAGGAAATACATTCCATTGTAACCATAAAAGGCAATAATCACCATTGTTTGAAGCAAGCACTAGAATAACACCTGACAGATTGGATATAAATGTGTGAAAATGAATCTTCATATGAAAAAAAATAACATATTCCAGTAGAGATATAAGAAAATGAGTACAAGTAAATTCCAACTCAAGATATGAAGAAGTGGAATATTTGAAATCTAGTTATATCAAATTTGCATTTCCATGAGTAGTATTGAAGAAGTATTTGTGACGTAGAGATCAAAGTTTTTAGAATACGAAATCCAGATGCAAATTGAAGGTCTATGCAACAAGTCCAAACTTGTGGATGAATGATCCAAATTATAATTGACTGAAATACCTTGTTTATCTAAATTCATCTAAAGAGATCAATATTCATTTATGAGTAGAGTTTGAACCTATGAAAATCAGGGACAATGAGACAACATTCAAGGAATTTTGAAAGACCAAAAAAGAAGTAAAAATCAGAGACATTATAACTCGCCACTGTGAAAGATATATGAAATATGAAGAATTATCTCTATGTATCTTTGAGACATATACAAATTATATTTCTGAGCATAAAAAAGTGCTAAGTATATTTGAGATATAAAAGATATGAAGTAGGCTCCCAATGAATTAATATTTCAAGATATTGTGGTAAAATCAAAATCTATTTAGCATCCTTGAAGAAACATCCTAGTTTCTATGTGTCTTCTAAGTTTCTCTAACTATGGGTAGAGATATGTGTTTTATCCTTGTTTGTGTTGAGATCTTCCTATGGAAATATTTTTCTAAGTTCCTATGGCATTTTGAAGGATAAGTTAAATTGAGAGGCTTGTCTCTATGGTTGAGAAATATCTTGTAAAAATATACTTTTAAGGACCAGAGAATAGTATTATGAGCTCTTGGAAGATCACCTTGCTATGATTGTGACTGTGAAAATCCATGTGAACCGAGAAGAACACTACCATCAACTTGAAGGAATCTCTTTGGTACGATGACTATAAGTCTGAGGTGTCTCTATTAAAGGAAGATGAAATTCATCTGCTGAAGAAATTGCAATTATATTGACAGGTTCTGAGTATTTGGATACTGACCCTTTTAAAGTATGATTAAGGAAACCTTCAATTCTATTGAAAGAATCCCTAGCTGCCAAGTGTGGAAAAATGATCATGTAGCTCAAGTTGTATAGGAAGCTGGTTTTTCTTGAAATGATAAGTATTTCATATTTTTGATTTATCTTGGTATTGATAGTCTATTGGATATTGAACCTGATTGATTAAGCTTGATGATGTCAAGTTCATATATTGGTTGAATTTAGGGTTTTTTCATTTGGGTTATTTTTTATTATTGAATCTAAAATCCTAGTGTGTTGAGAGGAAGATGAAAGATGAGATATTAGTTATTTGAATATGCTGATATGTAAACCCTAGAAAAGGGTTAAACTAAAGAGATTTAGGGTTTGTATACTCAATCAAATATGGGGATAAGATTCAAAAGTATGCATAGTCAGCAAGGTAGAGAATATCTTATAAATAGAGAAAAATTTAGACATTGGTTGATTGTAGTTGGTGAAATAAATTTATTATAGTTAATGACAAGATTGAAAATGGGGATTCAAACTGGTGCATTTAATAATTTTCCTCCATTCTTTGAAGTGCTTATCATAAACCTATATTTAATACTCAAAATAGAAGATTAATGTTTGATGAACTTGGATTAATTCTATTCTAACATGAGAAAACTAAAAATCTCTAGAGTAGTAGGGATTATGAGCACATATTGGAGAAAATAAAAAGGGAAAAGGAAAAGAAAACCTTGGATAAAGAGGAGACAAAATAAAATGTCAAAAAAATTCCTATAGTAGATATCTCCCTTTGAAAACACATTTTCAACAATTGCATTTGAGGACACCCTTGCAACAATTATATCTCTCTCTACTAAAGCAAAGAAAAAAGGATTGGTTGGGAAAAGAGTCATCCAAATTTACTGTAACAAAAATTATGTGGCATCATTTCTAGTTTATATCTAAGACATTAAAAGAGTATATCTTATGTGGCATCATCTATTCCTATGATGAAAATTTACTTTCTCTATGTGATACAAAGACTCATGAGAAAAAAATTCAAACCATTCCAACACATACATGTTATTTCTATGGTGTACTGATAGTGACCTATGAATTGTAAAGATCAAAAGAAAAAAAAATATTTTAAAATCTGTGACATTACTATGGACATAAGTATCTGAAGCAATATGAGAGTAATTTGAGGCACCTTCTATGGAATGTGAAAAAGTTAAGCCACCTATTTTTTCAATAAAAATGAAAGTCTCTATGGTGCATATATTTCCATGTTCATACGAGTTACTATGATGATGATGTATCTCTCAATGATAAAACAAGGAAAGAAAAAATCTGGGCATTGGAAATGAAGCAGATCTAAACCTATGATGGTATTTATGAACTACGACG
This sequence comes from Pinus albicaulis, assembly GCA_034641835.2. NCBI lineage: Eukaryota > Viridiplantae > Streptophyta > Pinopsida > Pinales > Pinaceae > Pinus > Pinus albicaulis. The sequence continues at coordinate 190,342 of JAXQQM020091265.1, read as the reverse complement.
ATGTTATGTGAGGAAATATGAATTATCTAATGGATTAAACAAATACTATAAGACATATATCATACATAAATATTCAAGAGTATGTTTGATGTGAGTTCTGATCCAAATACAAATTTTGTTCTTACAAATCCTATTTCTACACAAGTCCTATTCCTACACATGATGCAAGTTCCATTCCTATATATGATACAAAGCTCCAATTCTATGAATATGGTTTGAATTCCTGTAGAGATGCAATCCAAGTTCTGCTATGAAAAAATGAAAATTCCTATGGACATCTCCTATGTTATCTTTATTTGAAACGAAGCTAGTTTTTCTACTGTGGTTTAATTAAATTTCTTTGATTGGCCAAAAAAAATTGCACCAAAATAACCACACACAACAAGATAATTTCCATATCGATACAAAAATATCACTACCATATCATGTTATCACTTTCTTGTAGACATTCAAGATCACTTGTCCATATATAGTCATACTGACATGAATATTTCCATACAAGAAACACACATGGACATATATATATTGTGCCACATAATTTAATATAGTATAAGTAATTCCATTGTAATGAGTCTCCATAGAGTATAAAGTGTGATGTCACAATGTATAAACAATGCTATTGTAAGAAGTGAGATGCCACAAATTCTAGGGTATGTTACTCTAATGAAATACTATGCCACTCTGTATAGGGTATGCCAATGAAATCAAGTGATGCCATTGAAATCAAGTGATGTCACAACCAAGAGATGCCACATTCAAGTGATTCCACAATCAAGCAATTCCATAGGCAAGTGATGCCACAATCAAGTAATGGAACACAACTTATATAATAAAGCGAGTCAATAAAGAAAAGCGATCCGATAGAGAAATACGAGATACAGGGATCATAGAGCGATCCACTCTATGATCATAGAGCGATCCACTCTATATGAAAATTAATGCGAGATACAAGGATCATAGAGCGATCCACTCTATAAATAAGCCAAAGAAATTGTGTATCAATGCAATTAGAGAGACTGCGTATCAATGCGACCAAAGAGACTATGTATTATTGCAACCATAGAGACTATATTAATGCAACCAAAGAGACAATGTGTTACTGTGACCAGAGAGACTATGGTTTAATTAAATTTATTTTATTGGCCAGAACAATTTCACCAAAATAACCAAACACAAGCCATCTATTTTAATGAGATGGACGTTTATAGCTCACCCAACCCCAACATTGTGTTTCAAACTCTCAACCCTAGCCTCAAGGTCATAATGCACCCTTAGGAAATTTCAAATTGTTTAAAATATTTTCCACTCTATCACAAAATCCAAAACTGATGGTGATACCACACTTGAACAGTTAGATAATTTCTATGAGATAGAAGGTCTATCTCGGTCACCATAGAAACAAGCGAAAACTCAGTCTTCCTTGTTGCAATGACTAGAAATAGGTTAAAATATTGGACCTCCATATCGATACTTTTAAATATTTCCCCATTATTATCCCAAACCATAGACACATCCAATGGTAAACCAATGTTTATAATGCGGAAATTTATGATGGAACATTGATATATTATACTTCGAATTTTTTATTTTTTTTATTTTTTATGTTACAAACTTCAAAGTGGATTTTTTCTTAAGTATTAAATAGCTATGTTGATTGGGGAACTTCAACTAAACTCTGGTAGATATTTCTCTAGTTCGTTCATATTGGTAGAAAATATACCATCAAAGCCTGACCACCTAGAAGCATCTAGATTGTCAACTCCAAACAATGACAAAACCTAGGAAGAAAAGTCACTTTGGCTTCATAGCTTGCCTATATTACATGAAGGCATAAATTTCTCACTAATGTAATTTTCCATATTTATCTAAAGTTTGAACTGCTCCAGAAGTAAAAGGTGATCTTTAAAGTAATATAACAAGAACTTCAAAATTTTTTCTACATATACAATATGATTTCTCAAGCCTGTCATTTCAATAAAAAATCATCATAAATGAATGTGATGCATGTAGAAAATGTATGATATAAGGTTAATAAATGCTTGAAAAAACTATGAAGGTGAGAAAAATGACTTGGTATTCTTGTTATTACAACAATAATTATGAGATAAATACACATATGGACCAAGCTAGTAAATTTAAAGCCCCAGCTGATATTATTCGTTGAAATTTTTTCAAATGTGTAGCTAGGAATATTTTTTCATGATGGCTTCCCAATTGGAAACAATAACAACATTTTTAATGAGGGAATTTGAATACTCTCATAACAAAAGCTACACTTATAACCAAATCTATGCTAATAACCAACCATATTTTATTATTGCAAGCACCAACAAACATTAAAAGAATATTTTGAGAATTGGTCAACAATTTGTTGACCATAAAGGTAGAAGTACAACCATCCATAGTGTTTGTGATTTATAATCCATAAGGATGCGAGACAAGGAGTATATTCTTTTTCTCGGGGATGTTTACTAGTTCATGAAAGGTAGGATCCATGTATGTCTTGGAAAGTCCATAGGGTTTTAGGTAATCAAGTGAATACCTAGGTTGAATATCTAGGGTTGTAATTTTAGGGATTGTCAACCCAAAATGAGTCAGAACATGAAAATATAAGGTTTGTGGAAAAAAAACTAGGACTATTGAAGATGTTATGGAACTTCTAGGGTTTATTGAATTTAGGGTTCATATTGCCCATGTGGTCCCAATTCTAGGTGCATAAAAATAAGCCTTAAGTTGCATAAATTGATTACAAGAAATGTGAGATCTATTTATTTCGGTAAAGGGGACCTCAAGAACCATTTCCATGTACACTATGTAAATGGCAAGAGTGGTAGATGAATCTCAAAATAAGAGGAGCATTTTCAAGGAAATGCATTTTAGAAGTGTCGAGAAAAGGCCTATCATTTGTGCAAGGTTAGAAGTAATTGTAAGTGAAATCCAAAAATATTTTGATAGGTGCTAAATCACAACCATACATAGTGTTTGTCTAGAATCCAAAAGGATGTGAGACAAGGAGCAATTTATTTTTCTCAGCGATGTTTACTGGTTCATGAAAGGTAAGATCCATGCATGTCTTTGAAAGTCCCTAGGGTTTTGGCTAATCAATATTGAATACCTAGGTTGAATATTTAGGGTTTTTAATTTTAGGGATTGTGAACCCTAAATGAGCAAGAACATGAAAATTTAGGGTTTTTGGAAAAAACAGTAGGACTATTGAATATTCTATGACACTTCTAGGGTTTGTATGAATTTAGTGTTTATATTGCTTATGTGGGCCCTATGATAGGTGAATTATAACAATCCTTAAGCTGCAGAAATTGATCATAAGAGATGAGAGATATATTCATTTTGGTAGAGAGGACCTTGAGCATAATTTTCATGCACACTATGCAAATGGAAATAATTCTAGGTGAATCTCAAAATAAGAGGAGCATTGTCAAGGAAATGCATTTTAGAGGTGTTAGGAAAAGGCCTATCATTGTGCAAGGTTGAAAGAAATTGTAGGTGACATCCAAAAACATTTTGATAGGTGCTAGGTCACAACCATACACATTGTTTGTGATTTCTAATCCACAAGGATGTGAGACAAGGAACATCTTATTTTTCTCAAGGATGTTTACTAGTTCATGAAGGAAATATCCATGCTAATATAGGGATGGGAATCTGTGCTAAAGGAGTTAGTGAATTCCAGAATCAAATACAATGGGAAAGAGGTGAAAATGATGTTAATTTACACCATGAATCTCTTCTATCTAATGCTAATTCCAATTCATGCATTTGGTAAGAATTTCTAATTCATATATAAGAGAGTGTCAATTTTACTTCCAATGGAGATATGTGATTGCACAATGTCAAACAATGATTCCTCATCAAACGAAGGAGGATTTAGTGAAATTTTACATTCATATACAGAAATAAATCATAACCACAAAGTGCTAAATTATACTAGGGTATTTAACTCCCTAAAAGAATATTAAACATAAACATGACTTTTAAATGCCAGTAATTCAATATAAAATGAATGTCACAAAACAATTGGCTTGCAACCATGCATATATGAGATCTAGATATATCAATGAACTACAACAAAAATTTGTGATTAACATCCATTTTTTCTACCTTTTTGAGTCTAGAGCCCATTTTTGGTGTTATTTGCACCCATTTATCAAATATGGTGCAAAACTTGATACAAAATTTGCACCAAGTTTTGCACCAGGTCATACATCAAGTTTAGCACCAGGTATTGTAATAGCTTTTGCACCAGGTTTTATGCCAAGTTTTGTGCTATCCGTTGCACTATGAATTGCATCAAGTTTGAAACCTATTTTTGTTTCACCTACTTTTTTGTCCTCTATTGCATCCACTTTTTGCAGCTACACTTGCATCAAAATTTGCATCATATTTTACATTAATCATCAATATATTCTAATCATATTTTTCACCTACACAATTATCTCTAGAAGAAATTAATAATCAATATATTCTAATTAAGTCAATTATATTTTATATAAAATATATATTTACGCCGTAAGGTGTCTTTATTTGAAAACAACTCCCCTAGCTGCCTTTCTGTCATAATATTTTCTATTCGATCTTTTTTTAGATGATTGAGTCAAGATTAATCATTGATTGGAATATAACCGCAACAATGACTGTTAAGATAGTTGCAACTCGCTCTCGAAGGTTTTAATTTAGTTTTCCATCCGCCCAAACTACTCTAGCATATGCATGCCATGGCTTTCGTGCGTCCTACAGCATTGGCCACGATTCTGGTAGATGCATGCCATGGATTCCAACGAAGAGAAGAGAACCAAACACCATTTAGAACAACTTCATTGAAACAAAGCGAAGCTCTAGAGGGTTTCACCGACAGTTTCAATTTTAGGCATTTATTGCTTCAATTGTTGACAAGGATTGGGGAGATACACAGAGGCTTGGCTATGCAAAAGTTAAATGTACCAATAATTGGACTTACGTTATCTGCAACTATGAACCACCTGATAAAAATTGTTGGGCAACGACCAGGAGAATGTAAGTACATAAATCATCTTGTAGACCACTTTCACTGGCATTTTATTATGAAGGCTCTATCATATAAAAGATCTATAAGTCATCTGCATTTGGTTGCTAGAGTATAGGAAAATTACATATCCTTGTATCTTCTTTAAGGAGTACGTTGTAAAATATTTAATGACAACTAAAAATTATAGATCGTTGTACCTACTTGAAGTATGTTCTAAAATTTTTAATGCCGGCTACAACATGCTAAGCTAGTTATGATAATTCTCTCTTGATAAATGATGTGAAGGCCAGGAATAAACACTTATTCCTTAAATTTTCAGAAGTTGTTCCTATCCCTTTCCAAAAGATTGAAAAGGTAGTGATGAGATTTTAGTGGTACTTCTTCTCAAATGAGTGAGTGCCTGTTTCAATTAAGTTCTTTATATCTTCACTTTTCGTAAATTATATGATGATCATTTATCACATTGTATAGCATGAATATTCAAATGATAATAATTCATTCAATCATCGTTGTTGTCCTCGTTATAGGTGAAACACGCCCACATATATCTGGCTATGCACTCTCTTTAATCCACTACTTGATTTTTACATAATAGATATCTAAAACCATTGGGTTACTGGATTTTTACCCTATGTATTATATCATTTTATTTTCATCTAACGAACGAATAATATGTAAAAGCAATATACCCCAAAACTAGAATCTCTAAAGGTGAAACAAAAAGTAAATTGTTGGAGATGAGGTATGCATATTTTAAAATTTAAAAAATATATATATATATAAAGGAAACCATGGTTTCAGTAAATGACACTAAGAATAGTTTGAGTATGATAGTAATAAAAGTGTTAAGAAAAATTTTGAATACTATAATAAATAATAATAATTTAGTTTTAAAGTTATAATTAAATTATACATTAAATGTATAAGAGTTTACTAGTTTTCAAATAAGAAAGGATTTTTTTGTAATTATTTTACTTTTAAAATAAATATATAATTTTGGGGGAACTATATATATTTATATAATTTTAGAAGAATTAGTAGCATGCCTTATACATTTAGAATATCAAGTTATCAACTGCAGAAGGATAACTGTTCTAGAGACATGGAAATTTCCATTTTTGATTCCTTATTGGGATTCCCATTCTTCCAATTTCATGATTTGTCTGAGAAGCCCAATTATGTATAGAAAATAATTCTTGAATTAGACAAGAAAATGAACACTAACAAAAAATGGGGATTTGAATTCCTGTGGAGAAACATTGTTGGTTCATTAATCCCAAATGAAATGGAGGCATCGTCACATAGTGATCGTGTTGAAGGTTGCATTATTTTTCATGCTCCTGCGACAAGAAAATTACTCATGATTATAAATTTCCTAAAAAGTTATATTTATTTCTTTCCAGCATGCAAACCATTAATCATTGCCCCAAAAAGCATGCTGTATACATGGAAAAGGGAGTTTAAAAAGTGTAATGTTAACATTTTCATTTATATTTTGAGCCCATTAAGAGACTTCACAAAAAGGGAGTCCCCTTTTAGAGGATTTGTAATGTTTATGTCATGTTAAGTACCCATCAGTGTTTATCTTAGGCAATGCAACCAAAAGGATGGAGCAGTTGATTTGTTCTTTGGAATCCAACAATTTTTTCATAGAATATCTAGATGATATCGGTACACTATATATTCTTCAAAACTAGCAGAGAATAATATTATAGAGACTCAAGCCAACATTGATAGAATTTCAAGCTATCCAAAAAGGTTAATACAATTGTAACCAATTTCAGACATCCCAAAGACTGTAACCATTTGTGAGGCACAAAAGAGCTCCATGAATTTCTTTTAGAGTGCACAATGATTACAAAATACAGGGGAAAAATGGTACATTTCACACTACATAATATAAGGGAAAAAATGGTACACTCTCCACTACATCTAGCCATATTCTGAAATAAATTTTGCTAGAGGTCGATATGAAAAAGGGCATGCTTCCCTTGCTTATGTTGGGAGCAGTACCTCTATAGCCACTCTCTTTAGCATCATGTATCATTTTATATGCATTTAGAACAATGACGATTTATTTTTTAGGTGATGAGCTCCAATTTGCAACACTTACTAAAACAACACAATCTAACTAAACAAACTTCTTGTTTCCAAATACACTTAATAAGAATCATATTTTAGTTGTCTCATTATTTTTATCACTTCATAGATATGCCACTGGCAATGGATACTTTCAAGGATTTAATGTCTCACATGGAATTTTTTCTTATGATTTAAGATAAATGAATAACACTTTGTTTACTAATTTGAATTTATATCTTACGACGTTTACTTTACAACATCTGGTACAATTGCTAGTTATAATTTATATTATAATTTACATATACAAGAGAGTTAAGGAAGCATAGGGCTTGGTGGCTACCCTAGCTACCTCGATCCTTTATCTCATGCCTCACTCCATCTATGATTTTGGGGATTTTTCATCAATTAGTATTCCTTTGTTCTCCATTTGGTGCTCTCTCTGGTGACATTTTCTTGGGTATATTTTTGGTTAGGTGTGTGCTCACGTGTGGTTCTTACAGAGGTCCTATTTTCTACCATCAATGCCTGATTACTGCTCGTGGTTCTCCTCGGAGCTATTATTTCCCTCCTTTTTCATGCCACCACCATTGAAACTCCCACTTTAGGTGCAACGTTTCACGTGATTTGTGTTACCTTTTTTTCGGGCTCTTTTATTTTGTTGGTACTGGTTTTTAGATACCTTGTTTTTGGGCTTGACGTTAGGGGTATGGGTGTCTTGTGCCCAATTTTTATGGATTATTGTAGGCAGTTCTTACCGAGGTTTCTTGCTTATGCAACACCTCTGTGTCTCGGGTCTATTTGTGGGATTTTATTTGTGGGAATTCACTGCTTTACTAGGGTTTTTTCCCTTTTGAATCTATGCACTCATTTGGGTTATACAAGGGGCCTTCATGCCTTGATTTTTGTTTTATATGTTCTGGAGCCTATGCGCCCCCCTAGGGTTTTCATATTAGTATGTAATTTATAACATCTCTCCATAGATTTCTTGTTGGCCCATTTGGGCTTCTTTGGTTGACGAATGCTATTCTTCTAAGTCTATATTATCTAGAACGTGTTTACACATATGCAAAATGTAATTTTTTCTTCTCTCATGAATAAAATTACGTGTTATTTTTATATGGAATATATATATATATATATATATATATATATATATATATATATATATATATATATTTTTTTTATTACTATTAAGTTCATAGGTGTGTCTATATTGGAAAGAAAGTTAGATTTTAGAGTTTTTTTTTTTATACAAATATTATTTATATCTTTAAGATTTAATAAGAAATAATATTATTCGTCACCATTTAATAAAAGGTTGTGATTAAATTTATTAAATTATTTACATTTTATAAATGGATATTTGTGATTATTTGCACTATTATAAGTATTTGCATTTTATTTTTTGTGAGTATTTATCACCAAGTTTTTTTTGTTTAATTAAAAATATTATGTGTATCTTTAAGATTTAATAAAAAATAATATTCTTTGTTACTATTTAATAAAATTTCGTAATTAAATTTATAAAGTTATTTCCATTTTATAAATGGAGATTTGTGATTATTTGCACTATTGTAAGTATTCATATTTATTATTATTAGTATTATTATTATGTATGTTTATCACCAAGTTTGTATTATGACTATACATTTATCAATGATATAATATACAATTATATGTTATATTATATATTATACACATCTTTATATTTATATTTCTTTATTACTATTATGGTCATAGGCATGTATATATTGGAAAGAGAGAGTTACATTTTAGAAGTTTATTTTTTTTTTAAATTACAAATATTATGTCCATCTTTAAGATTTAATAAAAAGAATATTCTTCTTCATTGGTTGTGATTAAATTTATTAAGGTATTTACATTTTATAAATGGAGATTTTTTATTATTTGCATTTTTAAGGATCTTTATCACCAAGACACTTTTTATTACAAAGATTATGTGTATCTTTAATATTTAATAAAATACAATATTCTTCATCACCATTTAATAAAAGGTTGTGATTAAATTAATTAAGTTATTTACATTTTATAAAATGGAGTTTTATGATTATTTACATTATCATAAGTATTTGAATTTGAATTTTTTATGAATGTTTATCACCAAGATTGGATCCTTTGGAAGTTTAGTTTCACCAAAGTGGCTTCCATCCTCAACCCCTCCCCATAAGGAACCTACGACCTAAAAATGACTAAACCCAACACACATTTGTATTATTAATTTTTTTTAACCACATAGCTCATTTCCAACATTATTACAACAATTGCATTTCTTGTTTGCATTGGTATTCTATTCCTATAGAAATTCATCAACCCTTTAAACCTATGGAATTAATTAAGAAATATATCATATCATCACAAATAATTATATAATGATATAAACTAATAATTAAAAATATAAATAATTTATATAATATATAATTAAAAAATGTATTCTATTATAAAATTAAAATATAAGTGATTAGTGGAAAATATATAACAATAAATGATGGGAAATATATAACGATAGACGATGATGGGGGTGTACTCTTAAGACCTTTTTTGATGTAAAGGTTGCCAATTTGAAATTTCACGGGGAAAAATTCAACCATGTTAAGGACTAGTGTGGCCCACGTAGGGTGTGGTCCCTGGGTGATTTTGATGACTTAGATGTCCCCGAGTCATAGTTGACAACTTAGATGCCCCTGGGTCATGGTTTCTTGAGAAAAATATTAAGCATGCAATCATCTCAAGGATCACATAACTTTGCAAACCAATTTTTTTATATATTATAGAAATAATAAATATATTATATAATAATGTGTATAACTCATTTTTATAATAAAATAAATTAGCACAACCATAAAACACTTCATCCTACATCTCAAGTTTCTAAATTAAAAAAATAATAATAAGAATTAACTAAATTATATCTTTATTTAAAATTATCATTATTAATATTAATAATGATAAAAATGATTAATATAAAAGTTAAAACATATATAGCCTCAAGAGTTAGCTCAATTGACAAAGTTATCGTCGTTAAAAGCATATTTACTATTGATAGATCACAGGTTCAATTATCTCAGAAGTCTTATGGTTAGGATTCATGGTTGTGCCTATTATCACTCATTAAGTTGTGAAACATTTCTTGATAGGTTCATATAGGTCACTCACCAAATGCGTAAGGTCTCCTAAGCCATTTCAAGGTGGTATAGGAAATATTTTTACATTTTTAGCCTATCCTAAGTTTCATGATCACCTTCATTTATGCCATTTCAGTCAAATCATTCCCATATCATGTCATTTTCCATTCCCCATGCATTAAAACTCAAGAGGGCACATTCTCAGTTTTTCAATTTTTCGTAGCGTTTTACACAGGAAAACAACATATTTCGCTATGAAACTACCTAATAGTTTCGTAGCGAATATGTTAGAGGCTTAATAAATTTTGCTATGAATTTTGTTTTTAACCTGGCTTGTCAGAATTGTATAAGGTGTTATTTTCTGATGAGAGCAGAAGGGGTAGAGGTCATTCAAGGTTTTTATGGTAAATTCAAATGTACATAGTTGTGTTTGATGTCACCATTATCTTTTTTGGCTTGTATGTGTCATGATTGAAGCTTGAGGTGTCAGTTAAACCATTAAATCTTACCTCAATTAGCCTTTTGTCATATTGTGATTTATCCTTGCATGTGAGTCGATTTCTGGAGAGCTGCATCATCGAGCCAAGCAGGTGGCTGGCAAGTTCGAATTCTGCAGGTGTCATCAAGCAAGCGAGGTTGTGAAGACTATAATACATCCATGGCTATAAGAAGAAAAACAAATAAGGGTGGTAATTTTCACAGGTATGGGCCCATGGATATGAATTTACTCAATGAAGACCCTACTGCCATGGAGGTTTTCAGAAGAACTTGCTTCTTGCAATTATTTCAGAGGTTGTAGGGCTTTCATTTATAGGTTTCAAAGGATTTTTCCACCATATTCACAGAAACATCTTCAAAGGTTGGATTTTTGAACCTTACAGTGACACCAGAGAGCATCTCATCAGTTACAGGAATCCCTAGAGGAGGTGGAAATTGGTTTAAAGGTATCAAATTCACAATGCAGGATTGCAAAGAGTTCTTCAAGCAAGAACACAGTGAAATTTGTTTGAAAAATGCTATCCCTAGGAGTTTCAAGAAGGAGAATTATGAAAATTTGTTGATGGTCATTCAAAAGTATTTTACCTGTGAAGGAAGATTTCACATGGTCTACTCCTATCATCTAAGACTTCTTCTACATTTTGTAGGTAAGAGGTCACTTAACTTGCCTTTTTATTTATACAGAAGTCTGGGGAAAATTTCAGATAAGGTTCAAATCAAAACAAAGGGCAATGAAACTTCTCTTTTTCATCATGGTTTAATTAAACTGTTAGTGTTAGAGGAATTGAGGAGGTTAGACAGAGATTTAACTTCCTTCTTGTTCATGAGTGGTTATGAAATTGATGTGGTTACTCCTAAGAAAGCCTCCAAACCTATAACTACTTCATCACTAGCTGTGGAAAAGGAAGTTGAAGAAGAAAATAGATCATCTCCTCCAGAACTAGTGAACTTGGAAACAGAACCTTTGCAAGAGATTGACACACCTAAAACAACACCTGAAAAACAGAAGCAGATAGTGAGAAAACAAGTCAGTAAGAGAGTCACTAGAAGTTTGACATTGGTTAAAGGAAATTTGGAGGATATCCTGCATGAAATTTACATTGAAGAGTCACCCATTGTGCAAGTTGAAGACATTGAAGATGGAGGAAGAAAGCTAAAGAAAGGTAAGACTGCTAAAAAATTAGATTTTGTAGGTGATGATGTTGGTTTCATTTTTCAGCCTAGGAAGCCAATGACTAAACATGCAAGGAAGGTCATGGAAAGCAAAGAGACTGAGAAAATAAATGAATCTGCCCAGCCAACAAGCATCATATATTTGTCTTCACCAACAAAGGAGGAACTGGTTATCAAGCAAAGAAAGGGCAAAGAGAAAATTATTGAAAAATCAGAAAAAGAAACCCTCAAAGAGAAGTTGAAGGAAGCAGGTAAAGAGATATTAGTGTTGAAGCAAGAGTCAAAGAAACACAGATCTGAGAAGGTTCAGTTTGAGAAGATGAGGAAAATATGGGAAGATAAAATCACAAGTGTTTCAAAAACTTTGGAAAATACAAAAAAGTTGTTGAAATGGACTCAACCATTAAGAGGGGACGTTAAACATGTTAGGAGGATGAACTTGCACTTACAAGCCAAAAACAGAGCATTAAAATACTAAGTGGAAGATCTTCAAGAGCAGTTGGATTTGATTCAAGTGGAGTTAGAAAAGAAAGAGCTGAAGATGAAAGTGGTTGAAGAACCCATCAGCCAATTGATTGTAAATGAAGATGAAACACCACAGGAGTAAAAAATTGAGTTGGAATGTGTTTGATGAGGTTCATGACTTAAAAATAACCTAAATTTTACCCTTGAAGATCAATTTTTTAAGATAATCTTGAATTCAACAAATTCTGGTTTTTTGGACAGTTTCGTAGCATACCTCAGGCTTGACGTCAGAAAAATTCTACGAAAATTCTTGTAGGTGTATGTTTTCCTTTAAATTCAATTTTTTCAAGTATTATAGAGGTAGATTGATTTTTTACAAGGTTTCATGACATATTAAAGGTATTGGAACAACAAAGGTATAAAAACGATAGAGGGAAAATCAAGTTTTCATACGCTACTAAAACTCTCTACGAAACTGCTTAAAATTCCCTGTTTCGTAGCGAGGAGATTTTTGAAGAGTTTTGAGCATCCCAATAGCACATTGGCCAGTTGGAGACCTCCAGCATGTTAGTGGACCATACTAGTGGAGATTCATGGCTCAAAAGGAGTGCCACACAGCTAGCTCATCAGTAAAAATAGTGTTTAAAGTGAAGGTCATCCATCCCTAAAAAGTAGGATTATTTTCCACGGATCTAGGGGTGTTTTGAAGATGTAAAGTGGTGGTTAATTATGGTGAATTATCCCTCAAACATGTGACATCAATTACGTAACTTTTTCACTATTAGGAGAACCGAATGTAACAAATAGAAGATAGAGTCCTATTAGGAGTTTGTTTTCTTTAAGGATAGATGTCCTTTCTCCGTTTCAAGTTAGTGGTTTCAGTTATGATAGGTGTCAGAGTAGAATTCGAATATCTAGCCAACTGGGCAGATCATCTACATTATAAATAATGTATATTTATAGACTAAACATCGAAGAGAAAAGGGTTGGAGAATATTTCACCAAATTGTTGCATGTATGTTTTATCCATGACTAGTAATATACAGTGACATTATATTTCTAGACTTGAGATTCTCACGAGGTTTTTGATGTGTTATTTCTTTGTATCTTTATGTATAATCACTTGTAGTGGATTTTATCTCTAATTACTTAGAATTCATAATATTATGCTCTGACTTCATTTAGGGGTGAAATTACTGGGTTTTCCTTATGTTATGTGTATGAATTATCTTTGTTAAAAACCGCTATCTGCCTCAACTTCCATTTGAAGAACCACCATCACTAAGAGTATTGATGTTGAATCCATAGCCTAATGGTAGAAAGCCTTCATTTTTCAACCTGTAATCATACAAAACCAATTCAAAATTCATAGAGTTAGCCATCTAGTATTATCTTTATTCAAAATCATAAGCCCCCCTTTGAGAGAGCACTCTCAAAATGAAGAGGCTAATATTCAGTTAGAAGTGGTTTGAAAGAGTTACATTGAGTTTATTGATGAGCATCCAATCAAGAAAATTTTGGTGATAACATTTTGGTGTGTCTATTAGGAGATTGAAGACATATTTTCCGAAGTTTTTGTGCAAACAGTGAAGTTGAACTCTTGGAGGTTGTAGGAGCTCATAATTTGTTCGAGGCTACAACTACCTTGGTGACTCCATTACAAATTTTCATGTTTAAAGGTGGCTTAGATAAGAATATATACAAGGAGAAATCCAAATCCTAACCCACCTACAATTGTGGATAATCCAAACACAATTTCCAGAGGCATTCAAGGCAGCTCTTCAAAATTAGGTATTCCATCACACTCAAGAGCTTTTTCCTTTGTAATTGTAAGAAGTCCTGAAGATAATAAATTTGATGATAATATTCAGGAAGTTTTGTTTACATCTGAAAGAAAAAATGAATTGAATGAGATTTTTATAGACCTACAAAGATGAGTTATTGATACATCAACCCTAGTGACCAAAAAAGAAAAAGAAGAATTTTGGGAGGCAGTTACATCAGAGTTACTGTTAGAGAGGGAGTATTTTGATAAGTTGAAGGAATTAAACCCATTTTAATTCTTGCTAAGAAGAAAATATAGTATTACTTTACCTGACTAGAGCTCATTTGTATCTGGACTACAAAGACCAACTACACCACCTCCTTATAGTTCATCTTCTACTATTGTTGTTCCTAGAAATACCATAGTCCCTGTTATCATGGCTAGACATGTTCCACCTCCACCTCCTGCTGTACCTACTAGATATGCTCCACTTGTTCTCCCAACTGTTATTAATGCCCTCCCAAGTAAATACTTAGCTAGAATTAAAACTTAGGGAAGTGATGAAGAAATTACAACTGAGGAACATGTAGATCAATTCAATGATTTCATAGACAGAGAGAAGGTAGAACATGAAGATGTAAAAATGATACTGTTTGCTCAAAGTTTCACTGGTGAGGTTAGAAAATGGTTTAAAGCCCTAGCTCCAGGAAGCTTGCAGAATTGGAACTAGTTTGAGGATTTTTTTTTGAGAAAATGGGGAAATAGAACCTGTGCAGGCCCTTACTGAGTACAATAGTCTAAAAAGAGTTGTAGATGAAAATTTTCAAAATTTCTCCAGGATATTTAACAATTTTTATGATTCTATACCTGCTCATATTAAGCCTCCACTAGGAGCTGCTCAATTGCGCTATGCTGAGGCATTTGATTATGAATTCTCTATTCTTCTTAGAGAAAGAGAATCTCCTTCACTAGCAGAAATGCATAATGATGTTGTGAAGGTATAATTAAATATGATAGAAGCTAAGAAGTATAAGATGGGTAAAAAAAACTAAAAGAAGAATAAAAGCCTTCCACCTTAGATGATAAGTTTGATTGTACGATGAAGACTATGGAAAAAATCATGGATAGGCTTTCCCTTGGAAATGCTTCTACACCTCCTGCACAACATGAGCCACAATTTAGAAATCCATAGTTAAGAGGCCTCATAATCAGCAAAGACAAAGAGAAAACATAAATTAGCCTTACCCTCAAGTGAGGCCTCCTTTTTAGCAGAATTTGATTGATGAAGATGTTGGGTGTGGAGCCTGATTATCTTGTTTATTTTGTATCACAACATTGGACCCTTGTACCTTAATGGGGGTGGCAACACCGTCTGTAATTAAATCCTGCCTAGGGGGTTCCGGGGGGGGGGGCGGGGGGGCGGGGGTGGTTGCGACTTTATGGAGCCCCCCCCTGGCAGGGGGTTTCGGGGGTAGCGCCCCCGAAGCTAAAAACAAATGTAAAATTTCCTTGTAAAAGTATAGTAATTTCTACTCAATCTGGGCCATTCATTAGGCAGATGATTTGACGATATAAGTTATGTTTAGTTTGGGGTTTTTTCCCTAGAAGGAAACCCCTCTTTTGTATGAAGATATTGTATTGTGGCTGTGTATTATATGTGTATTATTGGAGCGAGAAACAGATAGGGAAATTGTGAGAGAGAACAGAGGATATTACAATAGATCTGCTATAGGTTGTGTCTGTTCATTTTGCTGGATAATAGAAAGGAAGGATTGGTTGTTCGGGGCGGACGTAGCCCAAACTAGGTGAACCACATATATTTGTGTCTCTCTAGTTTTATGTGTTTTGTGTGCTTGTTTTTTCTGCATATTTTATGTGTTTCATTGCTCTGTAATATTTAACTTTCTAACAATTGGTATTAGAGTTGAAGGTCTATTTGGTTGATAAACTCGCAGGAAAGAAGGGTTCCTGGTTCGAGTGGGAGCAATGGCAGAAGAAGGTAAATTTAGGGTAGAGACATTTAACAGCCAAAAATTCTTGCTATGGAATATGCAGATGGAAGATTATCTGTATCAGAAAGATCTATACCTACCATTGAGCAGAAAAACAATGAAGCCGATGACTATGACAGACGCAGAATGGGATATTCTTGATAGAAAGGCACTCAGAACAGTACGGTTGTGCCTCGTGGCATCGGTAGCCTTCAATATTTCAAAGGAAACAACAATAGAGGGTTTGAATAAGGCGTTGGCGAAATTATATGAAAAACCCTCGGCCTCAAACAAGGTATTTCTTATGAAACATTTATTTAATACGAAGATGTTGGAAGGTGGATTTGTTGCAGACCGTTTAAATGATTTTAATACAGTTACTAGTCAGTTAAGTTTTGTAGGGGTAAATTTTTATGATGAAGTTAGAGCTTTTTTATTCTTGTGCTCATTGCCAGAAAGTTGGAATGGTTTAGTTATGGCCATTAGTAACTCTGTCTCTGGATCTAGTACTTTAAAGTTTGATGATGTTGTCGGTGCTATCCTTAGCGAGGAAATGCAATGGAAAATCTCTGGTGAGACATCGGGTAATGCTTTGAGTGCAGAGTCTAGGGGAAGAAGAATGGAAAGAGGAAAGAGCTCGGGATCAGTAAATCAAGGAAAGGCAGATCCAATTCTAGATCAGGGATAGTGTGCTGGAAATGTGGAAAGAAAGGAAACCTAAAGAAATATTGTAGATCTCGGAAGGGAAAATAAGGAGATGCACATCAAGAAAACAATCATGAAGAAAATGTGATAGGTGATGTGTTACAAGATGATTTGATTATTTCTTTTGAAAATGTTACTGATTCCTGGGTGGTAGATTCAGGGGCCTCATTCCATGCCACACCTGATAAGAAATATTTTCATGAATATGTTCAAGGATATTTTTGACAAGTTCATTTGGGTGATGATAAACCCTATAAAATTGTTGGAATGGGTAAGGTTCTTGTAAAACAACAGAATGGAAACCAATGGCTATTAAAGGAGGTAAGGCGTGTTCTAGATCTAAAGAAAAATCTGATTTCAATAGGGTAGTTAGGCAGTGAAGGTTGCATGACAACTTTCACAGATAAAATGTGGAAGGTCACCAAAGGAGCCTTGGTAATAGAAAAAGGCGAAAAGGTTGGTACATTGTATTTATGAAATGGTATTTCTAACTCTGTTAATGCTTTAACTTCAAAAGGAGCAGATGCAGCATTATGGAATCATAGGCTCGGACACATGAGTGAGAAGGGGATGAAGATTCTTCACTCAAGAAATTTTTTTCCGGGTTTGAAGAATGTTGATTTGGATTTCTGTGAGAATTGTATTTATTGAAAACAAAAGAGATTCAGATTTCTCAGAGTTGGGTAAGAAGAGAAGAGTGAAAAATTATAGCTTGTGCATACAGATGTATGGGGACCTACTAAGGTATCATCTCTCGGTGGCTCTCGTTATTATGTTATTTTTATTGATGATGCAACTAGAAAAACTTGGATTTATTGTATTTAGAATAAATTTGATGTATCTGATACTTTCAAGAAATGGAAAGATTTGGTTGAGATTGAGACAAGAAAGAAGTTGAAGTGTCTCAGATCAGACAATGGAGGTGAATATTGCAGCAAAGAGTTTGATAGGTACTATTCAGAAAATGGAATACAAAGAGATAAGACAGTTCCAAGAACACCACAAGAAAATGGTGTGTCAGAAAGGATGAATAGAGCAATCATAGAGCATGCAAGGTGCATGAGATTGCATGTAGGATTGCCTTTGAAATTTTGGGCAGATGCTGTAGATACTGTTGTTTATCTAATAAACATAGGGCCTTCAAGTTCCTTGGATGGTGGCATTCCAGAGGAAGCGTGGACAGGTAAAAAGGTAAACTACTCCTTTTTAAAGCCTTTTGGTTGTGAGGCCTTTATCCATATTAATAAAGAAAATAGAACAAAGCCTGAGGAAAAATCAAATAAATGTACCTTTATTGGATATGGTGTTAATGATTTTTGTTGTCGCTTATATGATTATGAAAATCAGAAATTCATTAGGAGCAGAGATGTAATATTCAATGAAAAGGTTTTGTATAAGAATTAGTTGCAGGAAAAGAAACAGGAAAAAGAAAACAAAGAATACATAGTTCTTGATGAGATCACAGAAAAGGTAAAGGTGCCTGAAAATAATAATAATCAAGAGCCACAACAACAGAAATCACCACAATAGCAACAGGCACCTCAAACACCTGAAAGTGGTGTTAAAATATCTACCAGGATAATTAGACCCCCTGAACGATACTCTCCTTCATTATATTATTTATTTTTGACTGATTCTGGTGAACTTGAATGTTATGAAGAAGAAATGCAGGTTGAAAGCAGGAAGAAGTGGGAGCTAGCCATGGAAGAAGAGATGGAATCCTTAATGCATAACCAAACTTGGGACTTAGTCAGGTTGCCTACAGGTAAACTACATTGCAGAATAAATGGGTTTACAGGCTGAAGGAATAATATGGATGAAAACAGAGGTATAAAGCTAGACTTGTGGTGAAGGGGTTTGCACAAAAGAAAGGTATTGATTTTGATGAAATATTTTCTCCTGTTGTTAAGATGACATCAATCAGAACTATTTTAAGTCTTGTAGAAATAGAAGATTTACATCTTGAACAATTAGATGTAAAGACAACATTTATCCATGGATATTTGGAGGAAGAGATATATATGGAGCAACTAGAAGGATATGAGGTCAAAGGAAAAGGAAAATTAGTGTGCAGGTTAAAGAAGAGCTTGTATGGCTTAAAACAGGCTCCAAGGTAGTGGTATCTAAAATTTGAAAATTTTATGTCTGAACAAGGTTATACTAGATGTCACTCTGATCATTGTGTTTATCTGAAAAGGAAAAATGATGGTAGTTATATTATATTGTTACTATATGTAGATGAAATTCTTGTTGCAGGATCTGACATGCAGGAAATAAATGTGCTCAAAAGAAAATTGGAAAATTCATTTGCCATGAAGGATTTGGGAGCTACAAAACAAATCCTTGGTATGAGAATAACTAGAGACAGGAAAAATCACAAATTAACACTGTCTCAGATTGAGTACATACAAAATGTAGAAATTTGAATAATTTGCTGAATTATTCACCGAGATTATCCTGGTCACATACTATTTGAGCTTCATACATAACACATAATCTCTTCTACGCATTAATCATCACATGCGGAAATAAAAACAACAAGCGGTATTGAAAACATTCACATGCGCACATAGAAATTCAACACATATAACACAATATGTATACCGGGGAAAGCCTACAACTGAAAACCCCCTACTGTCTGTATATTATAATGAAGAAGAATCATGTAAAAATCTCAGTACAATACTCCTCACAAGTACTCAGTACTGTCTCCAAAAGTTACACACAAACTAGCTCAGTTTTGAATAAGTCACGGGTTCAAAACTCCTCCACTGTTTGCCTGCCTCTACTGCGCAATCCAAGATGAGAGAATGAATGGAATGAATTCAAATTCCCTTGGCTTTAACTGCGCAATCCTCATTGGCAATCTCCTCCAATGATTGTGCAAATCTCATGCACACTATAGTCACAACTGATAGTAGACTCCACCCTTTCACCCACCTCTAACACCTGTCTCCACTGAACTGTCCATGCACTGAGTTAACTGATGTGTTATTTAGTTGAATAATGAGTTAATAATTAGTGAATTAATTAATAATTAATTCACACCACTCATCTCTAGTGTATTAGCCAGTTAAACTAAATACAACTAGTTCAACTAAGTTAAACCGAACACAACTCCATCAACTCCTCAATCAACTCCACCAAACTCAATCGCTTGAGATCTAACTAAATTCCATCATGCAATAGCTCAACTAACCCATAGGAAATTCGAATTTCCTTCTTCCAGCTGCATGTGCCACATCTGTAGCTCGAACTGAAGTGCTCCAAGAGGAAAAGATAATGTTTATAGTCTAAATATTATTAAGGGTTAATAATATTTGACTGTTCTATTTTTAGACAGGCAGTCTAAAAATAGACTTCGACCTGTATGTCTAAAAATATATGTCCATCTATTTTTACCAACTTTACCAATCATCCAAGAATAGCATCCCGCAACTCCTAGACCATGCTCCATATGTCTAAAAATAGACATAGTCTAAAAATAGACTTTTCAACAAAAAACACATGTGTGGTCCCCACCTAGTTTAGGTGATCAATCTCCAACTAGGATCAGGAAAGATGTTTCAAGAGGCCTCCTTCACTGTTTCTTGTTGCCATTTTCAACAAAAAAGGTGTTGAAAATATTTAATATGCAGAATGAAAAACCAGTTCGTACACCTTTTTCTAGCCATTTCAAACTTAGTAAGGAGATGTGCCCCAAGACCCAAGAAGAAATGGACTATATGTCTAAAGTTCCATATGCATCAGCAGTTGGAATCTTAATGTATGCAATGGTCTGCACAAGGCCTGATATTGCACATGCAGTGGGAGTTGTGAGTAGGTACATGAAAAATCCAGGAAAAGAACATTGGATGGTAGTGAAATGGATTCTCAGATATTTGAGAGGTACCACAAATCAAAAATTATGCTTTGGTGGTTCAAACATTGATCTACAAGGATATGTTGATGCAGATATGGCAGGTGACAAAGATAACAGGAGGAGCACTACAAGATATGTATTTACTGTAGGTGGAACAACTTTTAGTTGGGTTTCAAAAATCCAAAGTGTTGTTGCACTTTCAACAAAAGAAGCAGAATATGTTGCTGCTATAGAGGCTAGTAAGGAAATGATTTAGTTACAAAGGTTTATGGATGAATTGGGTAAGAAGCATGATATGGGCACATTATACAGTGATAGCCAAAGTGCCATTCACCTTTCAAAGAACTCAAAATTTCATTCTAGGACTAAACACATACATCTCAAATACCATTCATACGGTCAGTATTGGAAGATGGACAGTTGAAGCTGGAAAAGATACACACTTGCCAGAATCCTATAGATATGCTAACAAAAGTTGTAACCAGGGAGAAACTGAAAATATGCTTAGTTTCAATTGGTCTTCAAGGATGATGATGAAGATGAGAAACAACCAGGTCCAAGGAGGAGTCATTTTCTAGAAAATGAAACAGTGGTGGAGTTGCTACAATCAGCCTCCAAGTGGGAGATTGTTGGGTGTGGAGCCTGATTATCTTGTTTATTGTGTATCACAGTGTTGGACCCCTGTACCTTAATGGGGGTGGAAATGCTGCCTGTAATTAAACGCTGCCTCCTGGGTCCAGGGGGGGCGGCTGAAACTTTATGGAGCCCCCCCTGGTGGGGGGTTTTGGGGGCAACGCCCCCCGAAGCTAAAAACATATGTAAAATTGCCTTGTAAAAGTATAGTAATTTCTAGTCAATCTAATTCGTTCATTAGGTGGATGATCTAATGATATAAGTTATGTTTATTTTAGGGTTTTTTGCCCTAGAAGGCAACCCCTCTTTTGTATGAGGGTATTGTATTGCAGCTATGTATTGTATGTGTATTCTCGGAGCGAGAAATAGATAGGGAGACTGTGAGAGAGAACAGAGGATATTACATCGAATCTGTTGTAGGTTGTGTTTCTTCATTTTGCTAAATAATAGAAAGGAAGGACTAGCTGCTCAGGGTGGACGTAGCCCAAACTGGGTGAACCACGTATATTTGTGTCTCTCTAGTTTTATGTGTTTTGTGTGCTTGTGTTTTCCGCATATTTTATGTGTTTCATTGCTCAATAATATTTAATTTTCTAACAGAAGAAGAAACTCAGCTTGAGATTCAAGAAGACTCCATCCATTGCCTAGATGAAAACATGTTTGGAATGCTTTTTACAAAAGAAGAGCATGATGAGTCTGATCATGACGTAAATAAGGGTGAGGGACAATCTGACTATCTTAAGGGTTATCAAAATGAAATTTTTGAGATGCAGAAGCAATACAATATCAAAATTAGAAATGTTCCGATCACTAAAAATAAAACACAGCCAAAGAAGGATGATCCTAAAGTAGCTGAGCCTAAAAAGGATCCACCACTTCCTCCCCCTGTCAAAGAGAGTGAAAATTTTACTTTTGTTTTCAGTTTGGAGAATGAGATTTATAAAATCAAGATTCCAGTTCCTTTTGGATAAATTCTCAAGGTTAATGAGTAAAGAAGTAAAATTGTGAAAATGTTGAATTCTCAACCAAGAGCATCCAAAAATTTGCTGAGATTGTCAAAGACATTACCAAGATGTTGAAAAAAAGAGCTGATATTAAATGGACAGTTGAATCCAAGTAGTTGTTTGAAGAAATAAAGAAAGCCCTTACTCAGGCCCCAGTATTGATTAGTCCGAAAATTTTAAAAGAATTTCTGGTTTTAACATTTGCATCTGAAAAAACCATAGCTGGAGTTTTACTACAGAAAGGACATCAAGGTATAGAGTAGCCCATTTCATTCTTTAGCAGAACCCTTGCTAACCCAAATATGAAATACAATATTTTAGAAAAATAGGCATATGCTTTGATCAAAGCCATTAAGGGTTTCAGAATATATATTCTGCATTCTCATGTCATAGCATTTGTGCCTAACACCGTGGTGAAGGACATATTGACACAAGTTGATCTTGATGGAAAAAGAGAGAAGTGGATAGCTAATTTTTTGGAGTATGACATAGAAATCAGACCTAAAAAATTGGTGAAAGGATAGGGGCTAGCAAAGATGATGGCACAATATAATTTTGACTGTCTTGACATGAATTTTATTGTAGAAATTTTAGAGTTGTCATATGTAGATGAAGAGTTGATTCCTATTGAAGAGAAGTTTATTTTGTTTGAATGGTATATGGAAATTATATTTATCTTGCATCATCACAAAGCTCCTATAGAATTGACTAAATATAAATCAAGGTTTGTGAAGCTAAAATCTCTAAGATACTGCATTATAGATACAAATCTATATTGGAAAGATACTGGTGGAATTCTTTTGAATTGTTTGCTAGAAGAGGAAGTTGAAAAGGTGATTAAAGAATTTCATAAGGGATATTGTGGAAGACATCACTATTGGAAGGCCACAATAAACAAAATTCTCAGAGCATGATACTACTAGTCCACCATGTTCAAGGATGTCTACAAGAAGATAGCTGCCTGCCATGAATGTCAGATTTTTTATGGTAAGAAAAATCTGATTCCTCTACCTTTGATTCCAATATATGTTGAGGCGCCTTTCCAAGAGTGGGGGTTAGATTTTATTGGTGAAATACACCCATCATCTTTAGTGCAACATCAATAGATCCTGGTAGCAACAGATTATTTCACCAAGTGGATTGAAGAAATCCCAACAATGCAGTTCTTAGAGAATAACATATTGTCCAAGTTTGGTTGTCCTACGAATATTATTACTAAAAATGCACAAGCTTTTAAATCCAAAATGTTGATTATCTTTTGTCATCAATATCACATAACACTTGGACACTCTACTACTTATTACCCACAGGGTAATGGCCTTGCTGAATCTTCTAATAAAAGCATTGTGAGAATTATCAAGAAGGTACTGCAGGAAAACAAAATATCATGGCATCTAAAGTTAATGTATGCTATGTGGGCTGATAGAGTATGTACAAAAGGATCAATTGGTACTTCACCTTATGAGTTAGTGTATGGAGCTGAAGCTATTTTTCCCACTTCCTTGGGAGTGCATGTAACGAAATTACTATAAGGACTAGAAGAGGAGCCTAATGCTATTCAGAGGAGGATAAAATAGCCTATAGATCTGTAGGAAAAAAGGGAGGAGGTATACAATAGCCATCAACAGTCACAAAACAGATTAAAAAAGACAATTGACAGGAAGGTCAAAGAAGAAAATTTCTAGATTCAAGATGTGGTGTGGAACTGGGAAGCCAGAATTGAATAAAAGGGGAAACATGGAAAGTTTGAGAACATCTGGAAAGGACCATTCATAGTAGTTTGATTCCATGGCAACAACACTTATCTACTTTAGGAGATGGATGTAAAACCTTGTGTTTGAGGGCCTGTCAATGGCAGGTTTCTAAAACACTATTCCTCTTAAAATTTTACTAAATTTTCACTCCATTGCATATATTCCATTTTATTATGCTTTTCTATTGATAAAGACAGACTGATCATCAAACTTGAGCCTGAGGTGAAGGCCATAAGAGTTTGAAGAGGGCTTGGAAAATTTCAGAGTTTTATTTCCAAAAAAGGATGGATGGCAATGGAACTACAAGTTCTTTGGTGTACCACAAGGGCACACCATCCCAAGTGGAGCCACTGTTATCACTCATTAAGTTGTGAAACATTTCTTGATAGGGTCATATAGGTCACTCACCAAATGGGTAAGGTCTCCTAATCCATTTTGAGGTGGTATAGGAAATTGTTTTACATTTTTAGCCTATCCTAAGTTTCATGATCACCTTCATTTATGCCATTTCAGTAAAATCAGTCCCATATCATGTTAGTTTTCATTCCCCATGAAAAGGGCGCATTTTGCTAGTTTTTCAAATTTTCGTTGCGTTTTACACAGGAAAACAACATATTTCGCTATGAAACTGCCTAACAGTTTTGTAGTGAATCTGTCAAATGCTTAACTAATTTCACTACGAAAATATGTTTTTTAACCTAGCTTGTCAAAATTGTATGAGGTGTCATTTTCTGATTAGAGCAGTAAGGGTAGAGGTCATTCAAGGTTGTTATGCTAAATTCAAAAGTACATAGCCGTGTTTGATGTCATCATTACCTTTTTTGGCTTGTATGTGTCATGATTGAAGCTTGAGATTTCAGTTAAACCATTAAATCTTACCTCAATTAGCCTTTTATCATATTGTGATTTATCCTTGCATGTGAGTTGATTTCTGGAGAGTTGCATCATCGAGCCAAGTAGGTAGCTGGAAAGTTCAAATTATGTAGGTGTCATCAAGCAAACGAGGTTGTGAAGACTATAAGACATCCATGGCTACAAGAAGAAAAAAAAATAAGGGTGGCCATTGTCACAAGTATGAGCCCATGGATATGAATTTAGTCAATGAATACCCTACTTCCATGGAGGTTTTCAGAAGAACTGGCTGCTTGCAATTCTGTTAGAGGTTGCAAGGCTTTCATTTACAGGTTTCAAAGGATTTTACCACCAGCTTCACAGGAACTACTTCAAAGGTTGGAATTTTGAACCTTACAGTGACATCAGAGAACATCTCATTAGCTACATGAATCCCTAGAGGAGGTGAACAATGGTTTAAAGGTATCAAATTCACAATGCAAGATTGCAAAGAGTTCATCAGGCAAGAACACAGTGAAATTGATTTGACAAATGCTATCCCTAGGAGTTTCATGAAGGAGAATTATGAAAAGCTGTTGATGGTCATTCAAAAGTATTTTACCTGTGAAGGAAAATTTCAGATGGTCTCCTCCTATTATCTTAGACTTCTTCTGAATTTTTAAGGTAAGAGGTCACTTGACTTTCCCTTTTATTTATACAGAAGTCTAGGGAAAATGTCAGATAAGGTTCAAATCAAAACAGAGGGCAATGAAACTTCTCTTTTTCATCATGGTCTAATTAAGTTGTTAGTGTTAGAGGAATTGAGGAGGTTAGACAGATATTGGACTTCCTTATTGTTCATGAGTGGTTATGAAATTGATGTGGTTACTCCTAAGAAAGCCTCCAAACCTAGAACTACTTCATCACCAGCTGTGGCAGAGGAATTTGAAGAAGAAAATAGATCATCTCCTCTAGAACCAGTGAACACAGAAACGTAACCTTCGTAGAAGACTGACACACTTCAAACAACATCTACAAAACAGAAGTAGACAGTCAACAAAAAAGGCAGTAAGAGAGTCACTAGAAGCCAGACATTGGATAAAGGAAATTTGTAGGATATCCTGCATGCAATTGAAATCGAAGAGTCACCCATTGTGCAAGCTGAAGACATTGAAGATGGAGGAAGAAAGCTAAAGAAAGGTAAGACTGCAAAAAAAATAGGTTTTGCAGGTGATGATGCTAGTTTCATTTTTCAACCTAGGAAGCCAATGACCAGACATGCAAGGAAGGTCATGGAAAGAAAAGAGACTGAGAAAATCAATGAAGCTGCTAAGCCAACAAGCATCATATATTTGACT
Source organism: Pinus albicaulis (assembly GCA_034641835.2). Lineage (NCBI taxonomy): Eukaryota > Viridiplantae > Streptophyta > Pinopsida > Pinales > Pinaceae > Pinus > Pinus albicaulis. Next base: position 164,055 of record JAXQQM020091265.1, on the reverse strand, counting down.
TCACCAGTAAAGGAGGAACTGGTTATCAAGAAAATAAAGGGCAAAGAGAAAATAATTGAAAAAACAAAAATAGAAACCCTCAAAGATCAGTTGAAGGAAGCAGGTAAAGAGATATTAGTGTTGAAGAAAGAGGCAAAGAAACATAGATTTGAGAAGGTTCAATTTGAGCAGATGAGGAAAATATGGGAAGAGCAAGTCACAAGTGTTTCAAAAATTTTGGACAATACAGAAAAGTTGTTGAAATGGAATCAACCATTAAGAGGGAAGGTTAAACATGTTATGAGGATGAACTTGCACTTACAATCCAAAAATAGCTCATTAAAAGACCAAGTGGAAGATCTTCAGGAGCGGCTAGATTTGATTGAAGTGGAGTTAGAAAAGAAAGGCCTGAAGATGAAAGTGGTTGAAGAACCCATCGACCAATTGATTGTAAATGAAGATGAAACACCACAAGAGTAAAACATTGAGTTGGAATTTATTTGATGAGGTTCATGACTTACAAAGAACCTAAATTTTACCCATGGAGATCAATTTTTGAAGATAATCTTGAATTCAACAAATTATGTTTTTTTGGACAATTTTGTAGCGTACCTCAGGCTTGAGGCCAGAAAAATGCTACGAAAATTCCTCTAGGTGTAATTTTTCATTTAAATTTAGTTTTTTCAAATGTTATGGAGGGATATTTAATTGTTTGCAAAGTTTCATGACATATTAAAGGTATTGGAACAACAAAGGTGTAAAAAAGATAGAGGGAAAAGCAAGTTTTCATACGCTACTAAAAATCGCTATGAAATTGCCTAAAATGCCCTATTTCGTAGCAAGGAGATTTTTGAAGAGTTTTGAGCATCCCAATAGCACATTAGCTAGCTGGAGATCTCCATCATGTCAGTGGATCATACCAGTAGAGATTCATGGCTCAAAAGGAGTGCCACACAACCAACACATCAGTCAAAACAATGTTTAAAGTGAAGGTCATCCATCCCTAAAGAGTAGGATTATGTTCCACAGATATAGGGGTGTTTTGAAGATGTAAAGTGGTGGTGAATTATGGTGAATTATCCCTCGAACATGTGACATAAATTATCTAACTTTTTCACTATTAGGAGAACCGAATGTAATAAATAGGAGATAGAGTCCTATTAGGAGTTTGTTTTCTTTAAGGATAGATGTCCTTTTTCTGTTTCAAGTTAATGGTTTTAGTTATGATAGGTGTCAGAGTAGAATTCGAAGATCTAGCTAGATGGGAAGATCATCTACATTGTAAAGGATGTTTATTTATAGACTAAACCTCAAAGAGTAAAGGGTTGGAAAATATTATACCAAATTTCTACCTGTATGTTTTATCCATTATCAGTAATATAGAGTGACATTCTACTTCCAGACTTGAGATTCTCATGAGGTTTTTGATGTTTTATTTCTTTGTATCTTTATATCTAATCAGTTGCAGTGGATTTTATCTCTAATTACTTAGAATTAATAATATTATGCTCTGACTTTCTTTAGGGGTGAAATTACTGTGTTTTTCTTATGTTATGTGTGTTATCACTCAGAAAACTGTGAAACATTTCTTGACATGATCATACATCTCATTTATGAAAGGTCTCCTTAAAGCATTAAAGTTGGTATGGGAAAATTTCAATTTTTACATGTTTAACCTATCCTAAGGTTCAAAGCCACCTCCATTTAGGTCATGTCATGTCCCATCAGTCATCATTAGGTGTCAATTTTCATTTCCCAAGCATTTAAATATGAAAAGGACACTTAAGCCTGTTTTACAAATTTTTGAAGCATTTTATGCTGTGAAATAACAGTTTTCGCTATGAAACTACCTAATAGTTTCATAGTGAAAATTTCAAAGAATAAACTAGATACGCTACGAAAAAATGTTTTTATGTCTGTCTTGTCAAATCTGACGCAAAGTCTTAGTTCATGATTGGAGGAGTTAGGGTGGAGGTCATTCGAGTCTATTAGGGTTAATTCAAACTTACAAAGCCAACTTCGAGGTCATCATTACCTTTTTTAGCATGCATGTGTCATGATTAAGGAATGAGTTGTCATTGAAACCATAAAATGTTACCTAATTAGTCTTTTTTTCATACTTCGCTTTATATTTGCATGTTATTGGATTTCTAGAAGCAAGCGAGGCTGAGAAGATATAAATTCAACATGGATGCAAGGAAGAAAAAAAATAAAGGTGGTCACTACCACAGGTATGAGCCCATGGAAATGAATTTCCTCAATGAATACCCAACTCCCATGGAGGTATTTATAAGAACAGGTTGTTTGCAATTATGTCAAAGACTGCAAGGTTGTCATCTATAGGTTTCTAAATATTTTGCTAATAGTTTCATTGGGACAGCTTCAAAGGTGGGAATACTAAACCTCACAGTAACACCAGACAACATTTCAGTAGCAACATGAATCCCTAGAGGAGGGGAACATTGGTTTAAAGGCATCAAATTCACCATGCAGGATTGCAGAGAGTTCATCAAGCCAGAGCATAGTGAAATTGATCTTACAAATTCCATCCCTAGGAGTTTCATGAATGACAAATATTCAAAGATGATGATGATCATTTAGAAGTATTTCACCTGTGGATGAAGATTTCACATGGTCTTCTCCTACCACCTCATGCTTCTTCTGCATTTTTTGGGGAAGAGGTCACTTGACTTTCCCTTTTATTTATAGAGAATTCTAAGTAAAATGTTAGACAAGGTTCAAGTTAAAACATAAGGAAATGAAACTTCTCTTTTTCACCATGGTTTGATTAAGTTGTTGGTGTTAGAGGAGTTGAAGAGATTAGGAAGAGATTGGAGATCCTTTCTGTTCATGAGTGGATTTGAGGTTGATTTTTTCATTCCTAAAAGAGTTCCCAAACCTAGAATTATTTCATCACCAACAGTGGCAGAGGAAATTGAAGAAGGAAATAGATCATCCCCACTAGGACTAGTCAGCATGGAGATAGAGCCTTTGCAGAATATTGACACACCTAAAACTACAATTGAAAAACAAAAGAAAACAGAGTAGCAAGAGAGTTACTAGGAGCCAAACAGTGGTTAAGGGTAACTTAGAGGACATCTTGCATGCAATTGACATTCAAGAAACTCCCATTGTCCAAGTTGAAGATGTTGAAGATGGAGGAAAAAAGCTTAAGAAAGGTAAGACAGCTAAAAAGTTAAAGTTCGCAGGTGATGATGTTGGTTTCATGTTTCAACCTAGAAATTCAATGACCAGACATGTAAGAAACTTCATGAAAAGAAGCAAAGAGACTTAGAAGGTTAGTGAAATTTCCCAGCCACCAAGCATCATAGATCTCTCTTCACCTGCAAAAGAAGAGTTGGTTATCAAACAAAAGAATGGTAAAGAGAAAATCACTGAAAAATCATAAATTGAAACCCTTAAGGAGCAGTTAAAAAAGGCAGGTGAAGGGATATAAGTCTTGAAGAAAGAGGCAAAGAAGCATAGATTTGAAATGGTTCAGTTAGAACAAATGAGGAAAATCTGGGAAGATCAAGTCACGAGTGTCTTAAAGACCTTGGACAATACATAAAAGCTAATAAAGTGGACTCAGCCAATAAGAGGAGAGGTCAAGAAAATAAAAAAGGTAAACCTACATTTGCAATCCAAGAATAGAGCATTTAAGGACCAAGTGAAAGATCTTCAAGAGCAATTGGATCTGATTCATGAAGAGCTGGAAAAGAAAGGTTTGAAGATGACAGTGGTAGAAGAGCCTATAAGTCAACTGATTATTTATGAGGAGGAAACACCACAGGAGTTGTAAGTTGAGATGGAATATGTCTTATGAGTTTCATAACATGCAGAGAACCCAAGCTTTGTAGTTGGAGGTCAATTTTTCAAGACAATTTTGAAAGGGGCAATTTCTAGTCTTTTACACAGTTTCATAGCGTACCTCAGGCTTGAAGCCAGGAATACTCTACGAAAAAACCTGTAGGTGTATTTTTGCATCTACAGTCAGTTTTTGAATGTTTTAAGGAGGGATATTCATGGTGGTAAGGTGTCATGACATGATTAACATGATGGAACAAGAAAGAATTGAAAAGGATGGATGAAAAAGCTAATTTTCCCATGCTACCAAAAATCGCTACGATACTGTCCTGTTTTCATAGCGAGCAATTGTTGAAGGATTTTGAGCATATTTAAAGTAGTTTTTCCTAGCTATAGACTTCCAACAGTTCAGAGGACCTCACTAGCAGATAATTATGACTCAAAGGGAGTGCCATGCATCCAGGTCATTAGTCAAAACCACATTGAAGATGAAGGTCATCCATTCCTAAAAAGCAGGGTTATGTGCCATAGATTTAGGAGGGTTTTAAATATGTAAAGTCGGGATGAATTTGGTCATGTGTCTCTCGAGCATGTGAAATTCAATTTGTAACCATCATGTAACTGTTTCATAGATAAGATAGAGGAATGTAATAAATAGGAGATAAAGTCCTATTAGGAGTTGGTTTCTTTAAAGATAGCTGTTAATTTTCTGTTGTAAAGTTATTGATTTCAGTTATGTAAGGTGTAATAGGGGAATTCGAGGATCTAGCCACCAGGCAGATCATCCTTGTTGTAAAGAATGTCTATTTATAGACAAAACATCGAAGTCATAAAGGGTTGGAGAACATTTGTACCAAATTTTTGCTTGTATTCTTTTGACTATTATCAGTAATGCAAAGTGACATTCTTCTTTCCAAAACTGAGATTCTCATGAGGTTTTTGATATCTTATTGATCGATATCTTTATGTTTTATCACTTGCAGTAGATTTCATCTCTATCACTCAGAATTCATAATTTTATGCTTTGACTTCCTTTAGTGATGAAATGACTGTGTTTTCCTATGTTTTTGATATCTTATTGATCGATATCTTTATGTTTTATCACTTGCAGTAGATTTCATCTCTATCACTCAAAATTCATAATTTTATGCTTTGACTTCCTTTAGTGATGAAATGAATGTGTTTTCCTATGTTTTTTGTGTGAGTTTCCTCTGTTAAAAACCTCTATCTGCCTCAGCTTCCATGTGAAAAAACATTGTCACTGAAACTTCTTTGTTGTGTAACCAACTCCAAAAATAGAAGAAATGAGATATCAACGCCTTAGAAATAAGCCACTTCGAGGGGGAAACCTCCAATACATTACATGAATGATCAATTCTTGGATGATACAATTTACAAAACCTCCTTTCTATATATAGGAGTCCATGTGGCCATAATGTAATCCTAGTGGGCCACAATGTAATCCTAGCCAACCTAACAATAATAATTTAAGGGCACAATAATAACAAAATGGGGTTACAAGGGTACAATAATAACAATAAGGGGTTTACACTAACAATAATAAGGGGCTATACTAGTGATATAGGGACCTAACATGCCCCTCTCCTTCAAAAAAGTGTTGTCCTCAACGCTTGAGTAGCTCCGGGTGCTTTCGTATAAAATTCTCATCCTCCCATGTAGAATCTTCAGTGGGTAAGTTCTTCCACTTGATGAGATACTCTGAAATTGATCGATTCCGTAGCTGTCGAGTTCTTGTTTCCATGACCACTTCAGGTTCCAATATTATTTTTCCTTCCTCATCAAGTTCCGGCAATATTGTTTGAACTGGAAGATTTTCACCTATAACCTTCTTTAAGCATGAAACATGGAAAACTGGATGTACTCGCGAAGAAGCAGGAAGCTCCAATTTGTATGCCATAGTACCAATATTTTGCAACACCTTGTAAGGTCCATAGTACTTTGGCGATAATTTATTATCCTTCTTAGCTTGCTTGAGGGAAATTTGTTTATATGGTTGTAGCTGTAAAAATACCCAATCTCCTACATCAAAACTTCTCTCGCTGCGATGTTGATCTGCCTGTTGTTTCATTCGATTTTGTGCCAAATTAAGGTTATCCTTTAAGAGTTGAAGAACTTCTTGCTGATGCTCGATGTGATCTTCGACTGCTTGAACCTTCGAATTTTCCCTTAAAGATGATGTAATCGATGGTGGATGATATCCATAAAGTGCCATAAATGGGGTCATTTTGGCTGCAGTATGGAAGGAAGTGTTATACCACCATTCAGCGAGAGGTAACCACTTGACCCATTGTGTTTGTTTATCAGATACAAAACAACGAAGATATCCTTCCAAACATTTATTTACTATCTCTATTTGACCATCAGATTGAGGATGATAAGATGAGTTATGAGCTAATTGAGTACCCAAACAAGAAAATAACTCCGTCCAAAAATTTTCCGTAAAAATGGGATCTCTGTCGCTCACAATAACCCTTGGGCTTCCATGTAGCTTTTGAATTCTGTCCACAAATGTAGTAGCAACTGTACTTGCTTTAAATTGATGAGATAATGCACAAAAGTGTGCATACTTGGTAAGTCTATCAACTACCACCATGATGACATTCTTGCCTTTGGACTTCGGTAAACCTGTGATAAAATCCATTGAAATCTCCTCCCAACGTTGACTTGGAATGGATAAAGGTTGTAGAAGTCCCGGGTCTTAATTGTCTCCACTTTATTCTGCTGGCAAACCAAACATTCCGCCACAAACTTTTGAATATCAGATTTAAGGCCATCCCAAAAAAATTCTTTCTTCACCCTGTGGTAAGTTTTTAAAAATCCTGAGTGTCCTCCTAAAGGAGAAGTGTGCAATTCCGGAAGAATCTTTTGTTTTAGTTGGGAATTCTTACAAAGATATAAGCGATCTTTGTACCATAAGGAATCATTTTTCCAACTAAATGTATCAGATGTACTAGGATCTTGCCGCAACTTTTGAATGAGTATCCATACATCTTTGTCCTTCTTCCATTCATCTCTTGCTTCAGTTATCCAATCTGGTTGGATAATAGAAATTGCACAAAGCAATGCTTCCACCTCTTCATTCTTTCTTGAGAGTGCATCTGCAACAACATTAAGCTTTCCTTTTTTGTAGATTATTTCAAAGTCATAACCCAACATCTTTGTGACCCATTTTTGCTGCTCTTCTGAAGATAGTCTTTGTTCCAAAAGTGTTTAAGACTATCATGATCAGTTTTTACCTTGAAGTGTCTTCCCATTAGGTAAGTTCGCCATTTCTTTAGTGCATGTAGTATTGCTAACATTTCCTTCTCATAAATAGGTTTCTGTGAATACTTTCCTTTGATTGGACGACTTTCAAAAGCAATGGGTCTTCCTTCCTGCATTAAAACTGCACCAATTCCATTTCCTGAGGCATCACATTCCACAATAAAGGTTTTTGTGAAGTCTGGCGTAGCTATGACCGGTGCTAGGCACATTGCCTCTTTAAGATGTTCAAAGGCCTTAGTTGCTTCAGGAGTCCATGAAAATGCATCTTTCTTCAATAATGTTGTTAGAGGTGCCGCTATTCTCCCATAATTCTTAACAAACTTGCGATAATAGCCTGTTAACCCGAGAAATCCTCGCAACTGCTTTATTGTCTTGGGGACTTTCCATTCCTTAATGGCTTTAATTTTGTTAGGGTCTACTTTAACACCTCGTGAGATATAATATGACCCAGATATTCCACCTCTTGTACTCCAAAGAAACATTTGGATGTTTTTGCATATAATTGTTTCTCCTGCAATAGTTTGAGCACCCCGTCAACATGTTCAACATGATCCTTCCAAGACCTGCTGTAGATTAGTATATCATCAAAAAATACTAGCACAAATTTTCTAAGGAAGGGTTTGAAAATGGAACTCATCAACCCTTGAAATGTAGAAGGTGCATTGGTAAGGCCAAAAGGCATGAACAAAAATTCATAATGACCCTCATGAGTTCGAAATGCTGTTTTTGGAATATCTTCAGTCTTCATTCTAATTTGATGATATCCCGAACGAAGATCCAACTTGGTAAAATAAATTGCTCCATGTAATTCATCCAATAATTCATCAATCACAGGAATGGGAAATTTATCTTTAATGGTGAGCTTATTGAGCTCCCTATAATCCGTACACATTCGCCATGATCCATCCTTCTTGTGTACCAATACTACAGGAGTAGAGAAATAACTTTGACTAGGTTGAATTATACCCGCCTCTAACATTTCTGCAATCATACGTTCAATTTCGCTCTTTTGGACATAAGGATATCTATAAGGCCCGATGTTTGGAGGAACACTTCCCGGAATCAAATGAATAGCATGATCATGATCATGAATAGGTGGGAGTCCTTTGGGAGTTTCAAACACCTTGGAATGATTGTCCAAGACTTGTTGGAGATCTGCAGAAATAGATGATTTTGATGTCGGAACTTCTAGTGAGCATAATTGTGCAATTACGCCTCGTTGTTCTTTCTTTAGAAGCTTTGTCATGACATTAGAGTTTATTATCCTTCCTGGCTTCCCCGCAATACCCCGTAATTCGACTTCCTTTCCTTCTGAAAAAAATTTCAAGAAAAGTTCTTGAAAATTAAAAGCTACCGTCCTCAAAGATTGTAACCATTGTACTCCTAGTACAACATCAGCACCCCCCATAGGAATGGCAAGCATTGGACTAGTCAATACATATTCCCCCATGGTTAGCTTGATATTATGGCATTTTCCAGAGCAATTTATAGTTCCTCCATTTGCAACCATCACTTGACATTCTGGTGCTGGGTATGGAAACAATTTAATTCCTTGGCTACCTTACAATGAATAAAATTATGGGTGCTACCTGAATCAATCAACACTATTACCCTTTTCTTCTTGATCTGTCCTACTATCTTGAGAGTTTGAGGAGTGGTAATTCCTACCAGTGCATTACATGATATGGTCTGATTCATTTCTTCCTCTTCTATGGCTGGTTCCTGGTGTATATCCTCTTCTTTTTCATTTTCTTCTTCTTCTTCACAATCTATGTAAAATAATTTCTTTTCATCACACTTATGACCTTTAGTGTATTTGCTATCACAACTGTAGCAAAGCCATTTTGCTTTTTTTTCTTCCAATTTTTGTGGTGTAAACCTTGTAGGTTTTGGAAATCTAGGCGTAGAAACACTACCTTCTTTATAGAATTGAGTGGTAGGCTTCCTTGTCGCCATAATTTTACATTCAACTTTTCTTGCCAACCTGAATGCCTTCTCCAATCAATCAGGTTCCAAAACACGAACTTCATGTTGGATGTTATCCTTTAGAGTACCTAAGAAGAGATCAATCCTGTGTTCCTCTGGAATATTAGTTACCCTTATATTCAATTTTTGGAAGTCCTCAATGTGCTGCCCCACTAAACCCTTTTGTTCGAGATTTATCAATTGGCTAAAGAAGGTGTTGCTCTTTGTATCCTCATAATGTGCTATCATTTCCTCCGTAAAAATTGACCAAGTGACAATTTTTTTACGGGAGCAAAACCATTGATACCATACAAATGTATTTTGTTCTAAATGTAAAGTTGCAATGCGTACCTTTTGTGTGTTTTGCACGTTATGGAGATCAAAATATTGCTCCATCCGTAGTATCCATGTTACAGGATCCTTTCCATAAAACTTCCTCATATCCATCTTTGGAATATGGTGGTTCTTCCCGCCAACATTAGAGTTTATGAAATCACAATTAACATTTATTTTGTTCTCATCATGAGGTTCTTCTACTATCTTTTCACCATTAGGAAACCTTTCTTGTATAAATTTTGTCAAACCTTCCATGTCTGCTTTTAGAAAATTCTTCATGTTTTCCATTTTCTCATCGATCTTAGCTTCCATGTCATCAATCTTAGCTTCCATGCCCACTTCCATGCCATCCATATTAGCTTCCAAACCAATCATCTTAGCTTCCACGCCTTTCTTCAAACCATCCATCTTCGTTTCCACGCCTTTCTTCAAAACTTCCATTTCATTTTTTGTTGTTCTTTGCGAGAGCGAAATTTGCTCTTGTAATTTTGATATGTCATGTTGCCATTCTTCATCTTCATGAGTCATAGTAGAGCCTTCTGAAGGCTTAATGGGTGTTGAATTCTTTTTAAGGGCCATTTTAGAATCCAATACTGATATCTATTCTACAATATGCCCTTGGGATCAATTTAACTTGATTATTCAAACAAGACTTGTGCAATTTGAAAAAAATACACACCTTTTTCTTGCTTTGAGGAGCTCGATATTGAAATTGTATTATCTCTGTGATTGCAGATCTTCAATATCTGAAATTCAGTACTGTAGTAGCCCTCTAAATTTTCTTTTGAATGCCACAGTTATGACCTAATTTGGATTCTCCAAGACAAAGTTGTGTCCAATCTCCAACAATGACCTAATTATGGACTGGTTCAGTAGAGCGAACTTGTATGACTTGCCACGTGTCACTGTTTCATCCTTTGTCTCTGAAATTGATAGCCAATAAACTACAGTCTGTTTACTTGTGACCACTTTTTACGGCACTCCAATCTGATTCCCAGAGAGAGAGTTATTGAAATTTTCCCACGATCACCTCTTTGAGATGCAATTCAGGAGCCTGAAAAAGCACTACCTTCCACAGATCATATCTCCAAAAATATTGCGAACCAAGCTCTGAAATTTTTTGAAAAATTTCCTCAGGATTTCAGCTTTGCACCATATGAATTTCAGATTCTGAACCTTCGTAGAAAAAAATTTATAGCGCAAATTCCACGATGACCTGTTTAGGAGCCTGAAACAATACCTGACTTCCACAGATCATATCTCCGAAATTATTGCGAACCAAACTCTGAAATTTTTATACAAGCTTCCTCAGGATTTTTTCTTCGCACCCTAAAAATTTCAGCTTCTGAAACTTCGTAGAAAAAAATTTATAGCGAAAATTCCACGATGACCTGTTTGGAGCAGCGAAACCCTAGAATCCAAAGCTCTGATACCAAATGTTGTGTAACTAGCTCCAAAAATAGAAGAAAAAAGATATCAATGCCTTAGAAATGAGCCACTTCGAGGGGGAAAACTCCAATACATTACACAAATGAACAATTCTTGGATGATACAATTTACAAACCTCCTTTCTATATATAGGAGTCCATGGGGCCATAATGTAATCCTAGTGGGCCACAATGTAATCCTAGCCGACCTAACAATAATAATTTAAGGGCACAATAATAACAAAATGGGGGTTACAAGGGTACAATAATAAAAATAAGGGGGTTACACTAACAACAATAAGGGACTATACTAGTAATATAGGGACCTAACATTCTTATTGTTGAATCCATAAGCCCAATGGTAGCAAGCCTACAATTTTCAACCTGCAATTATACAAAACAAGTTAAAATTCCATAGAGTTAGCCAGCTAGTGCTATCATTATTCAAAATCATAAAACCCCCTTGAGAGAGCCCTCTCAAACTGAAGAGGTTAATCTTTAGTTAGAAGTGGTTTGAAACAATTACACTGAGTTTTTTGATGCACAACTAATCAAGTTCAATTTCGTGATAACATTTTGGTGCATTTGTCGGGAGTCTGAAGACATATTTCCCGAAGTTTTTGTGCAAAAAGTGAAGTTGAACTCTTGGAGGTAGCAGGAGCTCAGAATCTGTTTGATGCTGCAACTACCTTGGTGACTCCATTTCAAAAGATTATGCTTAAAGGTGGCTTCAAGAAGGAGATACATGAGGAGCAATCCAGATCCTAATCCACTTGCTATAGTGGATAATCCAAACACAAATTCCAGAGGCATTCAAGCCAACTCTTCACAATCAGGTACTCCATTACATACAAGAGCTTTGTCCTTTGAATTTTTAAGAAGTCCTGAAGATAAATATTTTGATGATAAAATTCAGGAAGTCTTGTTTAGGTCTGAAAATGAAAAAAAATTGACTGAGATTGTTTTAGACCTACAAAGAAGAGGTATTGATACCTCAGTCTAGTGACCCAAAAAGATAAAGAGGAATTATGGGGAGAAATCACATCAGATTTATTGTTAGAGAGGGAATATATGGATAATTTAAAGGAATTAGACCCATTTGATATCTTGCTAAGAAGAAAATCTGGTTTTCCTTTACCTGACTAGAGTTCATTTGTAACTGGACTACAAAGACCAACTACACCACCTCCTAAAAATCCTTCTTCTACTACCGTTTTCCCTAAAAAATCATAGTCCCTATCATCATGGCTGGAAATTTTCCACCTCCACCTGTTGCTGCACCTGCTAGGTATGCTCCACTTGTTCTCCCAGCTGTCCTAAATGCCCTTCCAAGCAAATATTCTGCTAGAATCAAAACTTGGGGTAGTGATGAAGAGATTACAGCTGAAGAAAATGTAGACCATTTTAATGAATTCATAGATAGGGAGGAGGTTGACCATGAGGATGTGAAAATGAGAATATTTGTAATATTCCTTTTTAGGAATCGCTGCACTCTGGATAGTGAGAATGCTATATTTAGAAAATTACGTTATAAAAACATGAAATAGGACTTGGATCCTCTTATATATGCTGTATATGTACTACGTACCAAAGGGCATCAGAAATAAATCATTCTAGCTACATTAAACAGATCTCCCCAGCTCAAAACAGCTCAAAAACACCCATTCCCATGACTTTCAACAACAGAACTTCTGAAGACTGAAATAGCGTAATTTACATGAGGGTTTCTATAGAAAAAGATGAATAAATACTTATCTGGATATTATATTAATCATATAGTCAAGAAATGGAGGTTTAACCTCTTTTACACAAGAAATAAGACAACCCAGCAAGGGTTTCCGACATTACACATGTATAAAATGCAGTACTGAAAAAAATAACATAGTATACTGCAACTCTATATTTGAAATAACTGAATATAACATGAAATATCTTATCAATACAGAAAATGGCCCACGTCCCTCCTTAATAGACTTCCCGAAGAGAAATAGACACCTCCTCCTCAAAAACAAGCACAAAATCAAGGGATTTAACCTTGCTACTGCTGCACCTGCAGAAAGACACAGTTATTGGAAGTGACTACACTATAGATGTGGATGGCTGAATGACCTCAAGTCAAATGATGGAAAATTGGCTCAAAAACTTCCCTTTTGATCCCTTAAACAAGCTGATCCAAGGAGAGGATGGAAATTCCGCATGAAAATCCCTTGCACTAAATAGTGCTGCAACTACAGCTAAAAATATGAAGCATGCAAGAAGTCAAAAGACCAAAGATATATGAATACTGAATTCCTTCCTTGCTTCTATCCCCTTCTTCTTATCCTTGTTGAGCCTCCTCACCCCTGATCCCACTCATTAATGAGGTGACTTCCTAGAAAAGATTCCTCCTTCAAAACTGCGTTGTCCTTGTTGGTTTCCCTCCTCTTGTAGCAGCGTTGTTGACTTGGTCAACTGGATCTAGTTCACATGTATTTCCCCCTGTCACACTAAGGTGTCTCCAAAATAGCTCTCATATGTTTGTATAGGCCGATCCTTGTTTGTTCACATGGAGCTATTTGCAGAGATGATCTATTCCTCCTCATGAATGTAGTTGACTAAGTCAAACTTGACTGAATCAACATGATCCTCTTCCTGTTCACACATGGACAATGAAAAATCCAGCTACTAGAATGTACCTCTTTTCATACCAAGAGGGTTTTATGCTAAACAATATAAGTATGGGTCTTCCTCCCCCATTTATTCATCTACTAAGTGATAAAAGAAAAAATTAATATTCCAATTAGCTATAAGCTAATTTTGGAATATTACAGTCCTCCCCTCCCAAATGTTGCTTGTCCTCAAGCAACTGCAAAAGTAGAACTAAAGAACCTCCTCTTCTTCCCCTGTAGCATCCTCATATGATAATATCCTCCAAAGATCAAGGTGTTGTTCCATCAATACATCTCCAAGCTGCCCCTCCCAAGTGTGTAAGCTAGCTTTTGGTAAACATTCCAAATAGATAACATCATGTAATAGTGAAACATCCATGGAGGAAAAAATGGGCTTTTTAGAGGTCCTCTTGAGGCATGAGGGCTGATATAGATTGGGATTCATCATCCCCATTTGAATCCCCATCCCTAAGCTATCAATCATACAAAATGAGTCACCCTCCAGAATGGCAACTCATGAAGAATCTCTTCCACCTTTGGCTCATGCAAAGTAGGTGGGCTGAAAATTTGAACATGGTAGACAAGATATCCTACCCCATGTTGTCTTCCTCTCCACTCAGGATAAGTGTAGAGTGCATGTTGATCATGGGCTGCAAAAAAGTTGCCCTCAAGTGGCAAGAAAAATATTGGATCTTCAAAGATCCCCTCTCCAAAGTTATGGATCATGCTGGCCCAAACCATTCCATTCAAAGTGAATGGCACATTACTACCATATTTCATCCAAATCAGAAAGTTTCTGAAGGTTATGTGCAAGTGAGGATGATACACATGGTTTCCTTGGTGGATACAGCGCAGTCTTTCCAACTTCCGATTTAGAACATCATGTGGCAAGTTGTTCTCCAATGAGCTACCAACTGTGTATGTTTGCTCATCTACTATAAGGTAGCAAGCATCAATATATATTAGTTGTACATGATCAAAACAACAATACACTTTCCCAATGTCATGTAGAAATGGGTTATCATTATCACAAAGGTTGGCCCTAAAGTGACCATATAACCCAAAAATAATCTTGCTCCTTTGTGGAGAAATGCACTATGTATAGATGGTAAAAAGATGCAAATACTCAATGGAATAATTAATATTTACATAAATGCATTTCTTACCATACATAGTGAGTAGGCTGAAATTGAGGTCCATGAATGAGTCCTCCCATGAGAATCCTCTCATAAAAATCTGCAAAAAGGAGGGATACATACTCCTCTTGGAACACTCCACCAATGAAGACATAATCCCAAGTGACAGCACTGTAGGCCTTAGTGATAAGGCTCTAGTCACTCCATGACTTCTTCCCTTGACATTCCACATGTCAAAAGAATCCACCAACATGCTGCTATGTGAGAAGATCTTCTTCCTATGTGGAAGCTCCTCCTTTTCCTTCAATGTTGAAGGGTAGCCTCTTTGCACCTTGATTGTGTCATTCCTTCCTCCCGAAATATCATAAGGAGTATGGAAAAAACACTGCCCATACTCTCCCAAGAGAAGCCATAGCAATAATGACTCTTGCTGTCCTCTCACACCTCCATCATACAAATAATGAGGTGAAAATATGTTGATTGATATGAAGAGGATCAAATCAAAATGATACACCCAACCTTTAGGCTGCCATATGATGCTAGTGTCCTACCAAATGTCTTCCACCCTCATACCCTTAGGAAAAGGATATGCCTCATTGTTAGTATGAATCTTTTGTCGAAGCGTAAGAAAAAATACCACTTTAGCTACACGCCAACTTATAGCCTAACATGTGTTTGCCCGATATCCCAGATCTGCAGTTAGTTGATCAAGACAAGAGCTGCAAAAAACTAGATCTATGCATAGAAAGACATTAAGAAGCGAAAAGAAGGGTTTGCTCCATATATCCAATAGACAAGACAAGAACAAATTTTGAAAGAATTTTTTGTATTAAGGGAACCTGGGAGGAAAACAAGA
Source organism: Pinus albicaulis (assembly GCA_034641835.2). Taxonomy (NCBI): domain Eukaryota; kingdom Viridiplantae; phylum Streptophyta; class Pinopsida; order Pinales; family Pinaceae; genus Pinus; species Pinus albicaulis. The sequence continues at coordinate 148,616 of JAXQQM020091265.1, read as the reverse complement.
AGATGTTTCCTATTCCCCTCAATGGGAAGGGTTCTTGGAAGTCCTCAGCACTTCAGATATAGCATTTCTCTCTCTTGTTGGTGTAGAAAACCCGAGACAAAGATAGAACTCAAGGGAGCTCACACGGCAAATAATGTAGAATGTGACCAAGTGTATAGATCGAGTGATCTAATAGGCGACAAAAGGTGAAGAATGGTAGGAAAAACCCTCCTATTTATAACAAAATATTGGGTCATTCTAGATCTTGGTGCATGGGTTAACCAAATCTAGATCCACTTTTTATGGAATATTTTATTATATTTGTTGGAGGGAAAAGGCATTTGACTTGGGTCAAATCCCTTAATTTGTCAAAAATAAATAAATAAAAGATTTATTTATCTTTTTAAGGAAGCGGTTAGAAGATAATAAAATAAATAATGATTTATTTAATTATTTAAGGAAGTGGTTGAAAGATAATTAAATAAATAGTGATTTATTTAATTGTTTGTGGGTGATTTGGTCATATTTAACAAGGAATATCATTTAAATAAGATTTAAATAATTATTCCTAAAATAATAAGATAAATAAAGATTTATCTAATTAATTTCTTTGTTTTGGGTTAAACATGACCGGAAAATCAAACAAATATAGGTTTGTTTAATATTTCCTTTTGGGGTTTTCTGTTTAGACCATAAACAACCTAATAAATGTGTTTTATTAAGTTATTTTACATAGTGAAAGCAATTTTACTTAGGGTAAAATTGGTCTTACATAGTGTACTTGGGTCCATCTAATGATAGTAGGTTAGATGACCAAAAATTGGTGTAACAGATTTCCCCCTAGCGTGCGAGTGTTAGGAACAAATCGTATGACCAAAGTACGTCGTAAGAACTCAATCACCAGACATCAAAAGGGAAGTCAGAGAGAGAAATGTGAGGTAGACTAATGTGCTGAAGAACTAGACTACAGGAAACGGGACTACAGGTGCAACAAGTCTCTTTTTATGAGAGGGTACCTGTGCTAAAGGCGGCGGGGGAGGCATACCTATGCCCGCCGAGACAAAGTACAAAAGAATAGTGTGTCCAGTAAAGAAGGGACCGAACCATAAAGTACAGCCGACATACACATGAGCCGGATAGAAATACAATGAGGGATCCCATATACATGTTGTTCCTGGGATAACAGCCAGGACTTATACAATAATATCTGAGTACATGAGATACAAATACAACCCAAATGCCCCCTACAAGCGGGGAAGGGCTCAGAAAATCTGACTGATACATGCAAATCAAAGAGGCGCTGCAAGCGGCTAAGGCCGACATCATCAAATATATGGAGCTGCATCGAAGGCTGAAATGAAGAGGTCATCGGGGCATGTGGGGGGCTACCTGCAGGGCCACCCCCTCATGAGGGCTGAGACATCTCACACACACCCGGGAATCACCAAGAGCTGCTGCTGCATCACTGGACCATCAGGCGTACGGATCTAGATCATGTTGAAAGGAGTTGAAGTGGAGAAACAATCAAGTCAAAGGGAAATGAGAGATCCCTTTTCCTGATCTGAGGCACCAAACAAAAGTGGAAGCTGGAACCAAGGTACAACGCTCTCTAGACCTATCCTCTGGAATGAAGGAGCTGATGTCGACAGATGGAGGTCCGCCGTAGGTGAGGCGATGAGAGATCCTCAACTAAGGCACGAGAGAAAATAGTGGCGGCGGCAGACTATCTGAAATGATGATGATGGAATGGAGGGAGGCCCGAAATTATGAAATGGACGACTTCCTTTCTTCCAGAGCATAAGAGACATGAATGACATACTTTGAGGGAGCGCCTTGATATTAGAATGGATAGAGACGGGGAGTGGTAAGACTGAAGGTCATAATATGCGACACAAGAGAGAGACCAAGCAATGAAGGATGGAGGACTATAGCGGGGTACAAAGGGGCTCGGAATAGACTCCATAAATGCGATGATGACTCAACTTGGATGCTCTAACCAAAGGCGACTCGATGGTGCTACCACACAGTAAAGGTCCTATGGGGGACCATGAAACATGAGTATAAGATGGTATCTCGCAGCGAAAATCAGCTTGACATGGATAAGTATGGAGGCCAAATGGTGCCCCTAATATGAGTGTTGCGAAGTGAAGAAATTCGATTTGAGGAGGTTATAGTTGAGGCATAGGTGCCCCCAATCATGGTGTGGTCATGCCAAAATGTATTTAAAAAGGGGAATCTAAACACATTTGAATGATGTGGTGTGCCATTTGTTTTCATTATGGTTATGCAGTTTGAGAAAGGAAATGGAGGATTACCAATCTCTTTTAGTACTACATATATGAAGCAAATGGACTTTAAGTTTTCGGGTTGGCATACCTGGTGTCACTATCCCAAAGAGAGGACTTGGAGATAATGAATTGATGCTCTCCTAGAAAACCCATAGGTTGGTCAACAACAATGTCTAAGAGATTGGGTTGCGGATGGAAGATGAGGGAACGATAAGGGGTATCATCCCTAGAGTGATCTGAAGTGATATGGGACTCTATAGTTTCTTCGAAATGTGGAAGAATAATGGTACTAAAGTCAACACGACTAGATACACTAGGAGAGTTTTGGGGAATTTCTTCCCCTGGTCTCTCGAATATGGTTGCCCCCTTACCCAAATATTGGGTTTCAATGTAATGGCCACAAGGTGCATGTGTTTCGAACGCATGGGTTCGATGTAAGGGGGAATAGATAAAGTCAGGGGTGGGGATTTCTTCCATAATTTCGTCATCGTGATAGAAGATGGGGTGACTAGTGGAAGAAAGACCACCTAACGCGACAAAGCTACCTGACCCATCATCATGAGAAGAGCGGTTCACATGCGTATCATCACAAGGGGTGACAGAAGAGTAAGTAGATGAAGGATCTACCGATGTTGAGCCCAAGGTGATCGCTGAAGTAAGGTCAAGCGAAACAATAGGGGAGGGTTCAGAGGGAATGTTCCCCGAGGGTCTCATGGATGATGATAGGTAGAAAATGCTGGATGAAGGCTCCATCATCTCGACATCAGGAGGGGGGATGTCAATGGGAGCAGTCATGTCTGGTAGTTTTGCCAAAGAAAAATGCGCAAATATGGGAGAGGTGGACTCGTTGCGCTTGGCCTCGAATTGGCGGACCGCGGCTAGAGAGGTGCGGAAGTCCGCGAGGCGGGGACAAAGGTGGGTGTAATGGCCATGGAGGTCACAAAAAGCACAGGGGTGGTTGGTGTGAATAGTCTGGGGGTTCGTGGCCGCGGTCGCGAAAGGAATAGAGGCTTCCGGGACCGGGGACTCAAGGAACGTGACATTAACCATGGGCTTGAGGTGAAGCAATTCAGGACAGGTATGGGTGGCGTGACCGACAATATCACACAAAGCACACTGGATGGTATGCTTTGGAGGCCGAGGAGGGGTAGGGTTTGTCGGGGCAGCCGTGTCCTTTGATGCCCTCTTGCGAGCTTTGCCCTTCTCACCCGAAGCGGTCGCAACAGGAGGTGGTTCCTGTTGAGGTGACTGAGGCACTGTTGCAACGGGAGAAGTCATGGGGACTGGTTGAACTGGGGTCAAAGAAATATAAGTTTTGGGTTGATCAGGTAGGGTTGCGGTTGGAGGATCATGGTACCAGACAGGGATCCCAAGGGTCAAGTTAGGAAGAGAGAGGGTGGCCATGACAGGTACCGTGTACACTCCTGGTGGGGGAGCTAGGAACAGTATCTGACCAGAGGGGTAATGGCCAGGTGGAATGGCTCCTAAATGGCTAAGGCTTGGAGGAACCGTTCCAGGGGGGTAAAGAGGCTCATGAATACCAGCTACAGGTGAAGGTCTAGGAGCAGGTTGCGGAGAGCACGGTTGCTGACTAGCCGAAGTAGGTTGCTTGAGAGCAGCCCGAGATGATTGCATCATGCAAACATTCGATGAGCTGGGGTCAGAGACAGGAGGAGGAGGAATACCAGGGAAGGTTCCAAGCAAAGAGGAGTGTTTGTAGACGCCGAGAGAGACACTGGTCAAAGAATCAACAGTTTGTTGATTGGCTACAAAAGAGATGGTCGACTCAGGGGAGGCTTGAGATTTTGGCTCATGATACATCAACTGGTCAATGGTGACTATCTTTCCATTATGAGGGAAACAAATCTTGCGGTGGACCGCGGATGGGACAACAGACATAGCATAAGTGTAGCTATGCCCAAAAATAATGTTATAATCAAGAGGGGTGTCGATGACTTCAACATCAACACAAACAGTCTTGTCTGCAAGAGTGATAGGACAATTACAGAATAAGCCAATGGGCTGGGAGGCATGGCCATCCCATGCATGAAGGGTGATTGTGGAAGGGGCCGATTCAGGAGATCCGAGTTGTTTCCAAACCAAAGCGGACATCACACAGGTGGATGCACCCTCATCAATGATGCACCGAGAAACGTTAGCGTTCTGGATTTTGACTGGGATTTGGAAGGCTACAGAAGCATGAAGAGGAGGATGGTCTGATTGATGGGTGTCGAAAACAATCAATTGGTCATTAGTAGGATCTACAGCACCCATGGTAGATAGTAAAGCCTTCTTTTGAGAAGGGCACGACTGGAGGAGTTCCAATGTTGAAATGACAATAGGAGATTGTGCCGAATCATCTACGATGCTATATGAATGAGCAGCTCGACCAGAAGCAGCGTTTCGGCATAATGGTCCCTTAAGAATCTTGGTATCAACCTCAACTTTGGGTTGAGGGATATGCAAGGGACCATTGGATGTTGAAAGAGGCTCTGTAGACCCTAAAGAGGGTGACTCAGCGATAGACGGAGTGGGAGGCTTGGGGTACTGATGGGACCGAGTTTGAAGGTTAAGGTCGACGGTTAGAGGTGGATCAGAGTTCATCGTGAGGATCTGGTAATTGGAGGAACTAGAAGGGGAAGGTTGAGTGGCCACCTATCTGTTAGGTGGTTGGGTAGCCATGAATCTTAGTTGTGCATCCACCTGCTCTTGAGGGGGTGGTGACTGCTATTGCAGGGGTTGAGAAGGCCAGGGAGGTGGAGGTGCTGATGCTGGAGGAGCTGGAGCACTAAACTACGAATACAAATAATAGGGGAGTTGGGTAACAGTATGGTGAACAGGAGGTTGGGCCAAAAGAGGAGGCATGCTTTATCCTATATATGTGCTACCAAGAGGGGAACAAGTGCAGGAGGTGCTGCCCCCTCCCCTAGGAAAACCATAACCCATGGGAGGTTGGGCATATGGATGAGAGAGAGTTCCAACGATACCGTCAGTGGCATGAGGTGCCCCCGATGTATTGACACCACCGGGTCTGGGGAGATCAGGTAGAAAGGTATAAACCATAACCTGTCTGAGCGTAGATCAGGTCATATTTTAACGCCATTTGGAGGGCATCTTCTTCGGTTTGAGGAAAATGCGATGCAACATCTTTCCCGATAGGGGACAAGAGAGATCTAAGGAACCAGTCCATGTAGACACGGTCTTCGAAGGTAGGAGATTGGCATAGGCTCCGTCTTCTTCGCCATTCCTGGACATGGGTAGAAAGGCGGGTCGAAGAGGTTTGCTTGAAGGAAGTCAATAGTTCGATACTAGTGTCATAACGAAGGGGAAGATGGAAGTAAGATAAAAAAGCCCGGGCAAGAGTTGCAAAGGTGGTATGGGAGGAAGTGGGCTGATCAACATACCACTTAGAAGCTTCGCCTGTAAGCGTGCGTTGGAACAATCTAAGACGAACAGAGTCATCGGTAATGGAGGTAGATGAACACCACATGTGGAAAGATTGAACATGATTTGAAGGATCTTCTCCAGCACGACCTTCAAACTTTGGGATGTCGGAAGGGAGCTTTGTCGGCATAGCGGGCCAACTAGCGTCATGATGTATAGGGTCGTTGATCAACCGGTCCAAATCTAGGAGGCTGAGGCCTGCCAAGAAAGGGAGCAAGGGTGTATTCGAGGTAGTTCCCATGGTGGTTCCGCTAGTAGTAGTTCCGGCATTAGGGCCGGGAGCACCACTAGCGTTAGGCCCTAGACCAGACATAGTGAAGGTGACAGGGGGGCTTAGGAGTAAAGGAGGCTGATGATCCGAGAAGGAGTCGGAGTGCAGACTCGGAGGAGGACTAACTCGATGACGGAGGGAAGGAGTAGGTCGACCGACTGGAAACTAAGGGTGAAGGCCAAGAAGTCTCTGGGATGTGCGCCTTGGGGGCGCAATGGTGACAACACAAACACGGCACAAGGGGAAGAAGAACGAACAACAAAGGCAGGGAGGTGCAGAATCAAGAGAGTACAATGTCGAAACAAGGGCAGATAAGTGCAGTGTCAATTGATTTTAAAGTCTTTGCCTGGCGGTGTAAACCAGGCTCTTCTTCACTTAGGGTGAGTGTGTGGCATGTCTTAATTTTAATTTTTAAACCCTTTTCGTTTTGAGAGCAAGATAAAAAGTGTGATGCGTAACTGAAAATAAATCTACAGAGAACAGTATATAATGCTAAAATGACATAAAATTAACAGCTAACAATGCATCAATCTAACCCAAAAAGGCGGGTCTCTCAAAAATAGTCTAACAGAGGGAAAAAATCTAGTCAAAACACACTATAAAGAGGCCAATAGGTCTAGGGTCGAAAGGGACAGGGATCTAAAGGAGAAAACTGCTGAAAAGAGGGACTAAACACAGCCAAGAGGCAGAGGCAAGGTGGCTGGAAAAAAGGAGGGAATCAGAAAAAAGCAGATGGGGCAAGGAGGAGGCCCTAAAGGTAGATCCAAAAAAATATTCAGGAGGTGATTTCAAAGGGAGAAGAGCTGATTAAAAGGGATCTAAAAAGGAGGTATCAGATCTGAAAAAGGGGGGGCTGAAACTCTGAAAAAACGGACACCTGAAACAGTTAAAACTCTTCCACAAAAAGTAGAGGGTACTAAAGCTCTAGGGGGCTAGTTTTCCACTTATATGAGTGAAACAGATCAGAAACAGGTCTAAACAGGCTGAGACAGAGACTGGAGAACCCTTACAGAAGCTTCAGAAAAACCCAGAAAAATTTCAGAAAAATTCCAGAAAAAAGTCCAGGTCGCAATTTTTGACCTGGTTTTTGCTCAGTCGCCGATTTTGGGATGTTTTACGCGACTTAAAGCTCAGACGTGAGTTTTGGGCCAAAAAGTGCGACATGCACTTAGGCACTCTGTGATTTGAAAAAGTTGTCGTCTAGTTGCATTTGATACATCACTATGTGATTAGGGCCAGAAACATGTGAAAGTTAGAAATTTTAATTTTTTAGGGTTTTATAGGTGAAAAAAAACATGAAAATAGGAAAAAAGGCAGAAATAAACCTAAGTGCAGAAGTAGGCTGGATATGCGGGGAATATGATACCTAGGCAGTCGTAGTGAAAACCCATGTGGAGTCGCCAATTGTTAGTATGAATCTTTTGTCGAAGCGTATGAAAAAAGACCACTTTAGCTACGCATAACTTATAGCCCTAACATCAAATTTGGCTGCCAATATCTTCAGATCTGCAGGTAGTTGATCAAGACAAGTCCTGCAAAAAACCAGATCTATGCATAGAAAGACATTAAGCAGTAAAATCAAGAGTTTTCTCCATACATCCAATAGACAAGACAAGAACAATATTTTTGAAAGAATTTTTATATTAAGGGCACTTGGGAGGAAAACAAGAAAGGTGTTTCCAATTCTCCTCAATGGGATGGGTTCTTGAAAGTCCTCAGCACTTCAGATCTAGAATTTCTCTCTTGTTGGTGTAGAAAACCGAGACAAACATAGAACTCAAAGGCAGCTCACAAAGTGAAATAATGTAGAATGTGACCAAGTGTATAGATCGAGAATGATCTTTAGGCAACAAAAGGTGGTAAATGAATGGGAAAACCCTTCTATTTATAACAAAATATTGGGTTAGTCTAGATATTGGTGCATAATTAAAATATTATTAACCAAATCAAGATCCAACTTTTATGGAATATTTTATTATATTTGTTGGAGGGAAAAGGAATTTGACTTGGGTCAAATCCTTTATTTGTAAATAATAAATAAATAAATGATTTATTTATCATTTTAAGGATGTGGTTGAGTAATAATCAAATAAATAATGATTTATTTAGCTATTTAAGGGTGATTTAGTCATATTTAACAGACAATATTATTTAAATATGGTTTAAATAATTATTCCTAGAAAATAATAAGATAAATAAAGATTTATCTAATTAATTTCTTTGTTTTGGGTTAAACATGACCAAGAAAATCAAACAAATATAGGTTTGTTTAATATTTCCTTTTGGGGTTTCCTGTTTAGACCATAAAAAACCTAATAAATGTGTTTTATTGAGTTATTTTACATAGTGAAAGCAATTTTACTTAGGGTAAAATTGGTCTTACATGGTGTACTTGGGTCCATCTAATGATAGTAGGTTAGATGACCAAAAAATGGTGTAACACTCATGATGACCAAACTCTCTCAAGAGTAGCTAGCACAGCTTTGCCTCTTTCTACCATATGTCATAGATCTGCAAGTGGCTCACCAGCCTCTTACCTCCCATCCACATCCACTCAACTCCTTGTGGATGCCTCCTATCATCTTCCCTCTTGGTACTCCCCCAATGAGGGTTGCCATCCTCCAAAACCAGATTCTTCTCTTTGCATTTCATGGAATGTTGAAATGCATCTCCTTGGAGATCTCTTGGAAAATATCTCATACCCATGTCCACCTTGAATCCATCAAGATCCAAATGTAATAAAGGCAAAGCCTCCTCACTGCTATTGTTTGGTAGCGCTGATAGTCTCTCCAATGATATAGTTGTTGCCTCATACTCCATCTCAAAGATGAACGTATGATTTTTTGTAGGAGTATTTATGACAAGGTTTATTTCATCCTCCAAAAGCTTACACCCCAACCTCAAGGATTGTGTGCAACTCAACAAAGATGCATGTGGATGATGGTTCATCTCTTCCTTGAACCATTCAAATTTGCACAGCGCAGTGCAATTCTGCTGCTCTAGATTAGCAATGTGATTTGACCCTTGGTCATGTAAAGACACATTTCCACAACTTCCAGAAGGATTTTCTGCAATAATAGAAAGTGGAAATTCTTTCATACCTTGATGAGATTTGGGAACCTCTTGTAGGGCTACAAGGGCTCCTTCCTCCAATGTAATGGCTGCCCCAACTGCTGATGTGATTTCGAAGAGAGGATCTCAGTTGTTTGCAAATATGTGAGCTTGTTTGCTTTTAAGGATTTGATTTTAGGCTAGTTATGAAGCATGGATTTTTTTGATTGTTTAGTTGGACATGATGATCTAGGCAGCATAGATAGAAAAGAAAAATCTCTAAATCATTGGGCAATGGAGTCAAGTGGAAGTTGTAACAAGTTTGTAAATTGATTAGGAGTATCAAAGGGAAAATCTAACTTGGCCAGTGGATCTACAAGTCTTTCAGGTGAAATTAAATGGACATCAAAGGTTTAGAATGAAAAGTAGAACTAAGGGCAATTAAGAATCCTTAATTATATGTAATTCTCAAAAAAGGGACTTAAAACATTATCTGAACATGAAGAGGCATTCCATAGACAAGGCTAACCATAAATTCTAGAAACCACACTTCAGCAAATAATAATTCCAAGACAAACTTCTCCAATGAAATATAGAAGGCGAGAAAATCATTTAACTTCTAGTGATTTCACCTTTAAGGATAAGAAAACATTCAAGATTCACAAATAACTGCATTCATAGAAGAGGGAACTCCTAGACATCTTTGATTACAGCTATAAATACCTTCAAAACAATTATTTAAGCAAGTACAAAGGGTATGATCAGAACAAAACCTCTTTGGAAGACTTTAAACAATGGTAATTTAAAGGGAGACTTTAGAAACAATTTTTAAGTGGTAGCAAGTAAGCAGGGAAAGCCATAAATCATTCTTGAGACCAACTGCATTAAAATATTTAAGAAATAAACAAGCATAAGGGTTTTGGAGAGCAATTAAGAATTCTCTAGAATATCTTAGCAGAAGAAAACATAAAGACAATGAAGAGTAAACAGAACTAAGGTGCTTTCAAAAGACATTTCTTAGCCTAAAATTTTTAATCTAGTGCAACAGAGAATAGTGAAACATAATGGAACAAGAAATAAAAATGAAAGATTAAGAATACTTCACCAACAGCCAAGCTCAGGGATCCAATGATAGAGCTTTCCCCATCAACAAACATGTCAAAACATCCACAAGTTCGAGAAAATTAATTTTCTTTCAACTTCAGCAGAACTATGTATTACTTCAAAGAGTCACCAAATGCCAACAATACAATGAGTTCGAATGCAATATTTATGCTGCAAATGAGGAGGTGGAGTTGATATAGGGTTCAAGTGTTATTAATTACAAAGTAAATCTATTCCTAGCCTTGAAAACCATGCAAGGCATAAGGTAGGAACATGTGTGCAACTACTTCTCTGTTAATAACTTTGTCTTAACTTTCTAAGGAACAAATAAGTGAAAGATTGGCTTTTAAGGTTTCCTCCTATCTTTACAATAACTGTGCTGACAGTTTAAATGTATTATATTGGGGTAATAACTGTCTGTTTATCTTTGTAGGTAGAAAGTAGGTGAAAGGTGTCAGTTAGATATTCTAAGGGAATAACTGCTCTTTGTTGATGTATTCGAGGCTATTTTTAGCCTAAGCTTTCTAGATTTGATCATTACACTATGCTTAAGGCTTAATTCTACTCTTGCCCTTCGTAATTCATCATGCTGTCTTTAACACTTTATCTAATTTGATTTAAACCTTTATTCCTTCGTCTTTGAGTGTGCTTTCATCCTTAATCTTCCAATTTAGCTTTAATCTTCTGCCTTCAATATTCACTGATTTTCTCTGTTTCTGTTTTGCTGCATGTAGGTATTTTACGAGTGTATCGGTGACCATGAAGCATCGATGAAATTGGAGATCAAACCTTTAATCCCATTTCTTGGTTTCTGGCCCTCGAATCATCATCCAGAGACCTAATTCACTTATTTTTACTGTGGGATGGCCCTTTGGGCTTGGGGCGCCATTAAACCTGCAAAATAAACAACACTTTTATAGCTTAAAACTTGAATTTGGTGGGTTTAAACAAATTTAGGGGTTGGGGGGCATCGGAGAAATGTTCTGAGCGAGGGGATATGCATGGGAGGAGGGATTCCACAGGCAGAAATAGGAGAAAACAATGCAAATTTGAATTTGGCGTGGAAATGGAGGATGGCAGTTTTTTGGAAAACCAGGGTGGTATTTGTGCTTGGTTAAGACGGTAAGTGGTATCGATCGAAAATAATGTGATATGATCGAGAGGACGACTCGTGTTCTCCTCAAAACCGGTATTTTCGCGTGGAACTTGTGCGATGGAAAGGTTTGGTGAAATTGACGTGAAGATTAACGATAGCCGTCGGATCTGAGAGATGCAGATCTACAGTAGGGGGCGAAGGCGACGGACAAAGTTGCGCGGTGGTGGGACCGACGGTGATGTCACCTATTTTGTTTGGTAGCAAAAAGGATGTCGGGCGGGGTAAAAGGCTTGGGATATATGGGAGTCGTTGGATCAAGTATAATCAACGGTGGAGATTTGATCTTTGGTTTGCATAAATAAGAAGTGGCCAAAGGAAGGATGGTGGGGGAAAAGGTCGAACGCTGTCGGACCGGAAATATCCACAGCTGTGATTTGTTCGGGAAAGTAATGGAAGGGGTTGAAATAACAAGGGAAGGGGAAAAATGGAGAATGGTCATGTGGGGAAAATAATGAGACCAGGGCTTTTAAGGGAAAAGAGGTTAAGGGCTTTAGCAGATGGTCGGGGCTCTCAGGTCATATGGGAAAAAAGAGCAGAGGGCTTAAGCCCAAAAAAGGGCTTAAAGCCTAATTTCTAAAATGGGCGGAAAAATAGGCCAAAAGAGGGTTTTTTTAACCTTTTGGAGGCTTCCGATAGGTTAGAAAAGGTATTTTTAAACAAACAAAGGTGTTTTTATGGTTTAAGGGGGTTTTTCGAAGAAATAATAAGTTAATGAAGGGAAAAAAGGGCTATTTTCAAAGGGAAATAGACTGATAAAAACAAAGATAGGAATGGTAGAATGGGGGGAATGAAATGGAGGTTAAAAATGGTGTAAATAGGCTGAAAAAAACTTCTTTTTGAAACAGAAGGGTGATCTTTTTAGGAGGCATATATGAACATCTTAGTGAACTAATAGATTTAGGATGATGAAGGCAATGAGAATTCTAGAACTCACAATTTTTCAGCAAATATTGTTTCTAGAAATCTGAATTTTTCAACTTAGTCATCTTTGGATAAAGTCAAAATTATGGATGACTAACAGTGGCTCCACTTGGGGAGGGCAACTATCTTTTCTAAGTGTCCATAACCTTAGCTTATGAAATATTCTGAGTTTCAGCAGATCAGTGCCTCAACCATTGGGAAAATTCCTTCTTTTCTTTCTTGCTGATATCTCTTTATTTTTTATAATTTCAACCAATTTTCAATCTGTAATTTCTTCAAACAACATTTCTACCTACCCAATCGTACTTATCCTAGCATTTTTTCTTCTTTTGAGTGCATTTGATCTAGCAAACTCTTTGACATTTTATTTTTGAAAATTGAAAATAAACTAACTATCCTATCCTTATTTCTTCCAAGATTTCATATTAAGCTGTAGAACTCTTTTATTTCCTACCTATGCTACTTTGACTACCAGGATTAAACTGTTTGGAAATCTTTGATTCTCTAGCTATTGACACAAAAATTTAAAGCATGGTTCAAATCAGGGTTAGACGGTCTGATCAACCATGGTTGTGGCATTTTGAACAATCTGCACACAAACATCATTTTTGCATAAAAGTAAATTAGAAAGATAAGGCCATGATTTGTCTTTTTGCAAGGCATCCTTATCTATCTCTTTGGTTCTGTTTTGAGCATGTGGAACCAATATCTTTTCAAACTCCTAATCTATTCTTCTGATAAGCTAGGTCAAAAAGAATTTTATCAATCAGTGTTTCTACTAACTTATCAACATAAATTTAAAGCATGTTCAGTCATGATTAGGCTAGATGACTGAACAAGATATCTTTTGAATTAGTAGTAGCATTTAGACTTGCTCACTTTCAGAAATTTTTTTTTTTTTTTTGGTATGGGGCTGTACCTGTTTTGAATCTAGCCTCTTTTCCTTTTCTTTTCTTTTTATTGTTTTTTTATTTTTCATGATTTCTTTTCAACTGGGTTATGTACAATGAACAAAAACTTTGAATTTAGGACTCTTGACAGAAGTAGTGCTTGAGCATCTTGCCAATCACAGGACACCAACAGGTGGTTGCTCCTCCATGAATGTGACAACGTTAGTACAAGGCTCCTCAAGTGGTGGTGAGGAATCCTCCTTTTCTAATCCTCTACTGTCAAACTTCTTGATCAAATTTTCAGAAAAATTAGCAAGAGTAGACACTCTTGCATGGCTCAAATGGCTAAACCACCAAATGTGGGCTTCACCTTCTAGGTGCAGCGCTGAGATAGCCTCTTTCTCTACCACTGGATATAGTAGGAAAAATTCCTCAAGCTTCATCACCCAAGTCTTTGCTGAACATGTGTATGATCCATTAAATGTAGACAACAGAAATATATTGCCCTTCATTTCTATTTTTCTGCATGGCCTCTTCTCTTCCTTCAGCTGGAGGAATTGAGGAAAAGCTAGAGTCTCCTTGAAGTCTCTAGGTTGAGATTTGTACTCAACAAAGTAATCACTGAGAATTTGATGATCCAAGTGTCTTTCATGCTTATTTTCTTCTTATTTGTGAGAGTAGGAAGTGCATGGTCCTTCATCTTCTTCTTGAAACCTTTATTAGGTCTCATTGCATCTTTCTTCTTCTCAAAATTCTCTAGGAGTTTCCTTGCATCTTTCTTCTTTCTTCTGTTCAACCTCCTTTGAGAGGCTCTTCTTAGATCTGAAAATTGATGAGAGTAATATTATCCTCTCCATAATTATGATATCCTATTATTATTATATTCTAGATTGTATTTGAAATCCACAGGCTGAGCCAAGATGGCAGCTCCAATACCACTGTAATATTCCTTTTTAGGAATCGTTGCACTCTGGAAAGTGAGAACGCTGTATTAAAAAAATTACTTTATAAAAACATGAAATAGGACTTATATCCTCTTATATATGCTATATATGTACTACATACCAAATGGCATCAGAAACAAATCATTCTAGCTACATTAAACAGATCTCCCCAGCTCAAAACAACTCAAAAACACCCCATTCCCATGACTTTCAACAACAAAATTTATGAAGATTGCAATAGAGTAATTTACATGAGGGTTTCTATAGAAAATTATGAATCAATACTTATCTGGAGATTATATTAATCATATAGCCAAGAAATGGAGGTTTAACCTCTTTTACACAAGAAATAAGACAACCCGGCAAGGGTTTCCGGCATTACACATGTATAAAATGCAGTACTGTAGAAAATAACACAGTATACTACAAATATGTATTTGAAATAATTGAATGCAACATGAAATATATGATCAATATATAAAATGGCCCAAGTCCCTCCTTAATAGACTTCTCGGAGAGAAATAGACACCTCCTCCTCAAATACAAGCACAAAATCAAGGGATTTAACCTTTCCACTATTGCACCTGCAGAAAGATGCAGTTATTGGAAGTGACTATGCTATATATGTTGATGGCTGAATGAAATCAAGTCAAATTATGTAAAATTAGCTTATAACCTTCCCTTTTGATCCCTTAAACAAGCTGATCCAAGGAGAGGATGGAATTCCTGCATGAAAATCCCTTGCACTAAACAGTGTTGCAACTACAACTAAATAGCTGAAGCATGAAAGTAGTCAAAAGAACAAATATAGATGAATAATGAATGCCTTCCTCACTTCTATCCCCTTCTTCTTATCCTTGGTGAGCCTCCTCACCCCTGACCGCACTCATTAATGAGGTGACTTCCTAGAAAAGATTCCTCCTTCAAAATTGCATTGTCCTTGTTGGTTTCCCTCCTCTTGTAGCAGCGTTGTTGACTTGGTCAACTGGATCTAGTTCACCTGTATTGCCCCCTTTCACACTAAGGTGTCTCCAAACTAGCTCTCATATGTTTGTCTAGGTTGTTCCTTGTTCACATGGAGCTATTTTTAGAGATGATCTATTCCTCCTAATGAATGTAGTTGACTAAGTCAAAATTGACTGAATCAACATGATCCTCTTCCTCTTCACACATGGAAAATGCAAAATCCAGCTACTAAAATGTACCTCTTTTCATACCAAGAGGGTTTTATGCTAAAAAGTATAAGTATGGGTCTTCCTCCCCCATTTATTCATCTACAAAGTGATAAAAGCAAGAATTAATATTCCAATTAGCTGTAAGATAATTTTGGAATATTACACTATTTGCTTAGAGTCTCACTAGTGAGGTCATAAAGTGGTTTCAATCCCTTGCTCCAGGAATTTTGCATAATTAGAATGAGTTTGATGATAGTTTCCTGAGAAAGTGGGGAAATAGAACAAACCCTCTGTAGGCCCTCACTAAGTACAATAGTATGAAAAGAGTTGTAGATGAAACTGTCAAAATTTTTTCCAAGAGATTTATTAAATTCTATGATTCCATCCCTACTCATCTTAAGCCTCCACCAAGAGCAGCTCAACTGAGATATGTTGAGGCTTTTGAATATGAATTTTCTATCCTACTTAGAGAAAGAGAATCCCCTTCACTAGAAGAAATGAAAAATGATGCTGTGAAGGTGGAAGTCAATATGATAGCAGTAAAAGTCCAAGATGGAAAAAACAAAATTGAAAGAAGAAGATAAGCCTTCCACCTCATATGAAAAATTTGACTCCATGATGAAAACGATGTAAAAACTGATGGATAGGCTTTCCCTTGGAAATACTTATGCACCTCCTACACCAGATGAACCACAATTTAGAAATCCATAGCTCTGAAGACCTCAAAATCAACAAAGACCAAGGGAAAACATTAATCAGCCTGATCCTCAAGTAAGAACTCCTTTTCAACAAAATTTAGTTGATGAAGAAGATCATCCTGAAATCCTAGAAGACTCCATAGATTACCTAGATGAAAACATGTCAAGAATGTTTTTGACTAAAGAGGAGCATGATGAGTCTGATCATGATGTAAACAAGAGTCAGGAACCATCGGAATACCGTAAAGGTTATCAACATACAATATTTGAGATGCAAAAGCAATACAACCTTAGAAACATAAATGTCCCTATTACTGTAAATAAAACACAGCCCAAGAAAGATGCACCTAAAGCATCTAAGGTTATAAAAGATCCATCACCTCCTCCTCCTATCAAAGAAATTGAAAATATTACTTCTTCTTTTAGTCTGGAGAATGAGATTTCCAAAATCAAGATCCTAGTCCCTTTTTGAGAAATTCTTAAGGTGAATGAATACATAAGCAAAATTGTAAAATTTTTGAATTCCCAACCAGGAGCTGCAGACATCCTTAATGTACAAGAAGATCATCCAACCATTTAATTGGGACTAAGATTGGAAGATGAAAAGAATGAAGAGGTACCTCCTTTCTATGTCAGCCTTAGTATCCATGACATGACATTACACAATGCCATGTTGGATTCAGGGGCCTCTCATAACCTCATTCCTAAAGTGATCATGGAAAGGATGGTATTGGAAATCACTAGGCCATACAAGGATTTGTTTTCTTTTGATTCAAAAAGAGTCCAATGCATTGGATTGATAAAAGACATTTTTTTTGGTCTTACAAAAGTCCCTTCCAAGACAATGGTAATGGACATTGTGGTAGCAGACATTCCACCCAAGTTTGACATGCTGCTATCTAGGTCTTGGGAAACAAAGATCAAAGGCACCATGTAGATGGACCTAACATATGCCACCATACCTGTTTTTGGTGAGAAAAGAAGGTTGTACAGAGAGACAATGATGGCTTATATGGTAAGAAGTAAGGATAAACCTCATAATTTCCCAATTTATGTTGTTGAAACCGAATTAGGATTAGAAATTATTTTCAATGAGTTGATTGATGAAGAAAAAGATGAAAGGAAAGCAAAAATTCAGTAAGTTGAAAATCAGCAAGTTCAAAATTAAGAAATCATTGAAGAAAAGGCAGAGGGCCAGTAGTTGTTGCACTTTGATGGATCAGCTGGAATAGAGGGGGATGGAGCAAGACTTTGGATCACAAATCTTGAGGATGAAAGTGAGTTCTATTCTTTCAAACTGAATTTTGATTGCACAAATAATATGGCTGAGTATGAATCTCTATTTTTGGGTTTAGAAATTTTGAAAAGATTGGGTGCCAAAAATATTTTAGTTTGTGGAGATTCTGAATTGGTTATTAAATAAGTTGAATGTGTATATCAAACCAAGGATGTGAGAATGAGAGAATACATAAATTTGATCATGGAGATGTTATAAAAATTTCAAGAATATTCATTTATTGTGAAAACTAGTGATCAAAACTCAGTAGCTGATTTCCTTGCTGTTTTTGCAAGTCTTTTTGTTATCCCTGCACATTCCACTGAAAAATATGAGGTTGAAGTTATTCATAGGCCTGCTATTCCAGAAAACATTCATCCATTTGCAAGTTTTTGAAGATGGCCAGCAAGTCAAAAAATTCTTAGAATTGAAAGAGGATTTTGAAAGCACACAAGTAGATTAGCAAAACATGCTTGCTGAAACTAAGGGTAATTCTGAAGTTTTATAGCTAAAGAATAATTGTATACCCAAAGGTCTCATTCCACTTGAAAATATTTTTGACCAAAATGATGTGTTTAAATCCCCTAGGATGCAAGCTTATGATGAAGAGGTAGAGAGTTGTAACCTTGGTACAATAGAAATGCCTAAAATTATGTAATATTCCCAATTAGCCTAAGCTAATGGGAATATATAATTTTGTTTCAATTTTATGTTTCATGAATAAAATTGTAAAGGAGGATCAATAAAATTCCTAATAAGAAAAATAAATCAATGCCACATGTGAACATAGCTAAATCTGGGCTATTTACATAAGCACACTTGGGTGTGAAAGAGACTGGAGCACTTGACCAAGTCAACCAGGACCAAATCAACAACGCTGTCTAGACACAGTGAATCTCCTAGATGCACAACGCAGTTTTAGTTGGAGGCTACTCATGTGAATGGAGCTAAATCATTGAGAAGGTTTAGGGTTTGACAAGACTTTCATCTTATAAAAGGAAGAGGAGGACATCAGAAGAATGTTGTTGATTGAGTATATTTCTAAATATATTGTCTGTTTAGACATATATCATTCTCTGTTGTTTAGCTGAGGATAGTGTTGTTTAGCAGTAGGGTGTTCCTATTCGGGAATCCCACCTCTTCCATTGAGTAGCTCTTGGAGGAGTCTTGCTGATCTTGTCCACTATCAGGCATTTGTCCAAGCTCATCTTCCAACTACAACATAGATCCTGTTGAGGGTTTGGTTGTCCTTGTAAGTTGCAGCAAGTGAAGGCTAGATTTGCTCAGATCTAGGCAAAGCTAGTGCCTCTTTTCAGTGGGAAAGCCATCTATCCCCTTGATAAGAGAGTATTAGATCTTTGGAGGTGTATTTTCAGATCTTAGCATCAGGCCAAACCAGTGCTAGGGCCTACAGTGCAACTTACCTTCCAGGATTGCGTTATTTGCAAGTGTACAGTTGCAACGTGTTTTGACACACATTTGGAGGAGAGATCTCTGGTGTTGGGGTTCTACCCTTCACTATGGTGATCCATGGATTATACTTTTGATCCATGTTCTTCTCAGATCTGATCTACTTCTATTGTATTCATCTTTAGAAATTTCTGAATACTATTGCAGATCTGCAACTTTAGATCTTAGATCTACTCTCCGTGTCTCATGTTTTGCTCAAAACCTTAAGGGGAATTTGTAAAGGAGCTCTTCTAGTGTACAGATCTAAAATGGATCTAATATTTTGTACACACATCTTCTCTAGATCTGGAGTGTAATATATAGCTGTTTCATCTCTTAAAAATAATGTTGTCAAGCTATTTTTCAGTCAATACATGTGTTGCAGCCCCTCTTTTTGAGGAATTTCTTCTATTCTTGTCTTCTACATTCTGTCATACATTATATGGGCCTCAATATGGATTTGATTTATTGATGTATATATGAATTTTGAGCCTTCTTGTTGGTATCCTGTTTTTGCTTAGAGAACTACGTTATTTTGCTACAGTATTGTTGCATATTGCTGCAGCCCCATTCTTGGGTGTTTTCTAGCCATACTAGGTGCGGGAGGTTTGTTTACCTCACCTAGTTTGATTTGTTTTTTCTCTCCTCTTGGATTTAGATGATAGATCTCTAGATCTAAGGGATCCAAGATTTTAAAACTCATTTCAGTGCACATACTTCTGAAAATTGCGTTATTCTAGTAGGTATTGTTGAGTCTTCCCTTTTGGGGATATTACAGTGGTATCGGAGAAATCATCTTGGCACAACCTATGATTTTCTTTCTTGAAGAGCCAATATGTATTCAGAAGAAGGTGAGCCTCTCAATGACAGAGAGAAGAGGTACCTGAGAATAATATAAAATAAATTTGATTACACCAATGATGATAAAGACAAGGGAAAAGCCCCTGAATCTGGAAGTGATGAAGATGGGAAGGAGTTTGCAAATCCCTTCTGAAAGACATGCAAGATCTTGCTAGAGAGATCAAAGAGATGAGATTGGATAGGATCAAGGAATCTCCTAGGATATTTCATCCTGGAGAAATCTCTGGCATGTCTCACCACTGGAATGATCAACCAGTGAACAATCCACAAGCTCCACAATGTTCTACCATGCCTAATTTTTTGGCTGTGGAAAATGAAGGGCCTCATGAGCAAGCATCCCTTGAAGACTACTTTGAAGAATATGAGTCTCAAAATTAGAAATTCAAAGAACACTTGAGTTTTTAAGAGTTTTTTCACCTGAAGGACAAAAGAAGACCAAGGCATCAACATAGAGATGGTGGATTCACTTAGAATCATGATCGACATCACTCTATGGGCATATTATTTTTACCTAAGTTTGATTTGTCATCCACTTGTTCTGCCAAAGTGTGGGTAGAAAAACTGGATATCTACTTTCAGTTGAACAAGGTCCCTAAGATGGAAGCTATCAAGATTGCAGTGTTGCACTTTTAAGGTGAAGCACACAATTGGTGGTTCCATGGGTTGTCTACATTGGGACATGCCAATGTGACTGCCTATTCTGAGTTCACTAGAAGACTGGTGGAGAGGTTTGACAGAAAGGATCTAGAAGCACCTTTCATGAGCCTTGAAAAGTTGAAGCAGTCAGGCAATACATAATCTTATATCTCTGAATTTTTGAGATTATCTGTTATGGTTCTTGATTTGTCTGCAACAAGGAGGGTGTATATGTTCATCAATGGCCTAGATGAACCTTTGCATGGGTTGGTTAAATCTACCAATCCCACTACCTTGCATGATGCCATTAGGAGGGCTAGATACCTTCAATATGCCTTACCAAAAGCAAAGGAAAACTTTCATAACAAGCCCTCCTTTTCTTCTAAAGGGAAGGAAGAGAAAGTTGCTTCTTCAAAGGAGAGCTCATACACGAAGCCTCTTGATGATGAAGTCCGAAAATATTTAAGAAAGAGGAAGCTCTGCTTCACTTGCCAAGAACCATGGGTACCTGGACATATATGTGTTGTTGGTAAAGCAAATTATATATAGGTCTTCTCAGATCTTGAAGAAGATGAAGATGATGAACCAAGGAGGGGTCACAGCGCTGACAATGTTGAAGGAGATCCAACACCATTAGGAGATGGGAATGGAGCCTTTGCTCCTATTGGAGGAACTCTTGCATCTTTGAGGGGAGTACCTAAGTACTTGACCCTAAGAGTTCAAGGTTTGATCATGAATCAAAGGGTTTCTGTATTGATTGACAGTGGGGCTACCCACAATTTCATTGATGCCCATCTTGTGCAAAGGAGGGAAATACCCACTGATACTTTTGAGGGATTCTCTATTTTGGTCCCAGGAGATAGAACAATGCAATGCATGCATTATTTCCCATCAGTTTCAGTCACCATGGGATCCTACACTTTGGTGGATCACTTCTTTGTAGTTGACATACTAGACACCAATGTTATTTTGGGTGTTCAATGGTTGATTACATTGGGGAAAGTCACCACTAATTGGGAGGCTTTGCAAATGGAATGGGTGGAAAATAAGAGTGGTACACCTCAAATGATCAAAGGTATGCATACTTACCCCTCACACAACACTTCCACACAAAAAATAGAGATGGATTTGCACAGTGGAAGCAAGGACCTCACTATCCCTTCTATTATGTTCATGAGATTTTTGCAAGGGAAAGTCTTATCTAGTGGAAAACCACCTGGGAGGCCACATGATTCAGTTTTGGTAAGATATCTCTCACTACTTGATGCTCCAAAATCAGATCCAAGAGGGATGGGGGCATTGAAAGACACAGCTACAGCGCTGGAAGGCTTGGGCAAGAACAAGAAGGAGAGATATTTTCTTCTCTCATCATCATCACTCACCTTCATTTCTGATTCTGCGCTGTTGGAGGAGAAGAAGGGAAGGTATGCCCTTCATACTTGTACCTTTTTCATAATAGATTTAAAAGAGGAGATTAGAAACATGGTAGGCACTCCTATTGATGCATCCTCAGCGCTGTCATTGTTGGGGAGTGTAGATCTATATTGGAAATCCCAGTTGTTGGTGGATTATTCCAAAGATCTTCACACTTGTATGATGCTTGATGACCAGCTACATGAAGAGGGCTATCAAGTCCATGAGGGAGTAATCTATCATCATGATAGGATCTTATTACCTAGATCCTCCAAGCTCAAGGAGAGGATGCTACAAAGGGCCTACAAAGAGTTCTGTTGCAGCCCTACCTATTCTATGAAGATCTACAACACTATCATGAGATGCTTTGAATGGGAAGGATTTGGAGGAGAGCTACATCAGTATTTTATAGAATTCAAGAGCTATGTGGAGTTGGGGCAGCCAAAGGACTCTATGCAAGAGTCATGTTAGCCATTTCTTCCTTCTCTTGAAAGGGTAGAAAAGTATATGCACAATTCCATGTGTAGGAGAGACATTGTTGGTGAAAAATCTGATCATGTAATGAAATTTTCATTTTTTGATTTGACATATTATTTCACCATGTTTATGCAGGCCATGACTCCAAAGAGGAGTGTTGTATCCTATAAATCTCATGGAAAACATTGGGCCACCAAAATTTATGAATTTGGCCACTCCCTTGTTGTGCAAAGGGAGATTTTCCTTCATGATGGGTGCTTCCCAAAAGCACCAAACATATCTCACATTTTTAGCAATGGTGAGATAACTTGTGTAGCAAGTAAGTGGTGGGGAAACCACTTACCATCCCTTGATCTGATGCAGGCAGGAGATGCACTGTTCTGGTACCATATGTGGGACTATGACCCACCCCCTCATGCTCAAATTTGTGTTTGTATATATGTAATGATGCTTGCATACTTGGATGATATAGTTGTACTTTTTATGGGATTGTATGGAGGGAGGATGGGAAGTTTGTATGTACCACATGGGATGGACACTCTTTATGTACCTCTTGCTACATGTTTTAGAGAGATTATTGGTTCAACCATGTTTTTTTTTGTTGAGTTATTGACTCCTTGTGGGATGGATTATGTGCATCTCAAAATGACTTTGGAGGAAAAATTCATGGAGGCTTATATTGGTGAACACCTAGCTTGTGAGGAGAGCTTGATCTTTGATGGTGTCACCAATGGAGGAGGGGATGTGTTGCAGCACTCACCCTATGAATTTCTTGAGGACAAGAAACATTTTGGAGGGGAGGACTGTAATATTCCCAATTAGCCCAAGCTAATGGGAATATACAATTTTGTTTCAATTTTCTGTTTCATGAATAAAATTGTAACGGAGGATCAACAAAGCTCCTAATCAGAAAAATAAATCAATGACACATGTGATCATAGCTAAATATAGGCTATTTACATAAGCACACTTAGGTGTGAAAGATACTGGAGCACTTGAACAAGTCAACGAGGACCAAATCAATAGCGTTGTCTAGATAAAGTGAATCTCCTAGATGCACAACGTAGTTTTAGTTGGAGGCTACTCATGTGAATGGAGCTAAATCATTGAGATGGTTTAGTGTTTGGAAAGAATTTCATCCTATAAAAGGAAGAGGAGGACAACATAGGAAGGTTGTTGATTGAGTATATTTTTGAATATATTGTCTGTTTAGCCATATATCATTCTCTCATGTTTAGCTGAGGATAGTGTTGTTTAGCACTAGGGTGTTTCTGTTCGGGAATCCCACCTCTTCCATTGAGTAGCTCTTGGAGGAGTCTTGCTGATCTTGTCCACTATCAGGAATTTGGCCAAGCTCATCTTCCAACTATAATGTAGATCCTATTGAGGGTTTGGTTGTCCTTGTAATTTGCAACAAGTGAAGGCTAGATCTGCTTAGATCTAGGCCAAACTAGTGTCTCTTTTCAGTGGGAAAGCCATCTATCCCTTGATAAGAGAGTATTAGATGTTTGGAGTTGTATTTTTAGATCTTGGCATCAGGCCAAACCAGTGCTAGAGCCTACAATGTAGTTTACCTTCCAGGACTATGTTATTTGCAAGTGTACAGTTGCAAGGTGTTTTGACACACATTTGGAGGAGAGATCTCTGGTGTTGGGGTTCTGTCCTTCACTATGGTGATCCATGGATTATACTTCTGATCCATGTTCTGTTCAGATCTAATCTACTTCTATTGTATTCATCTTCAGAAATTTATGAATACTACTACAGATCTGCAACTTTAGATCTCATATCTACTCTCTGTGTCTCATGTTTTTCTCAAAACCCCAAGGGGAATTTGTAAAGGAGCTCTTCTAGTGTACAGTTCTGAAATGGATATAATATTTTGTACATATATCTGATCTAGATCTGGAGTGTAATATACAGCTGCTGTAGCTCTTAAAAATAACATTTTCAAGCTATTTTTCAGTCAATACATGTGTTGCAACCCCTCTTTTTGAGGAATTTCTTCTATTCTTGTCTTCTACATTCTGTCATACATTGTATGGGCATCAATATGGATCCGATTTATTGCTGTATATGTGAATTTTGAGCCTTCTTATTGGTCTCCTGTTGTTTCTTAGATAACTGCATTATTTTCCTACAGTATTGTTGCATATTGTCGCAACCCCATTCTTGGGTGTTTTCCAGCCATACTAGGTGTGGGAGTTTTGTTTACCTCACCTAGTTTGATTTGTTTTTTCTCTCTTCTTGGATTTAGATGCTAGATCTGTAGATCTAAGGGATCCAAGAGCTGCAAACTCATTTCAGTGCACATACTTTTAAAAATTGCGTTATTCTAGAAGGTATTGTTGAATCTTCCCTTTTAGGGATATTACAAATGATAAAAATTTATAATTTTATTTCTGTAGTGATGAAACAGAAATATATTGAGATGATGAAAAATTTTATTGATGTTTTTTCATGGAGTTATGCTTATTTGAAGAAACATGATCCTACTATTATTCAACATACTATTCCTATTAAAGAAAATGAGAAGCCTTTCAAACAGAAGCTGAGGAGGATTAATCCACTGCTTATGCCTCTAATTGAGAAGGAAATTAAAAATCTATTTGATGCAAAAATTATTGTCCCAATCAGACTCTCAAAATGTCTTGCTAATGTGGTACCAGTTAGGAACAAGAGTGGAGAAATCAAAATATGCATTGACTTTAGAAATTTGAACAAAGCTTCTCTGAAGGACAACTACCCTCTCCTAAATATGGACCAAATTCTATAGAACATTGTTGGTTCCAAAAGGATGTCTATGCTGGATGGTTTTTCTGGATACAATCAGATATTAGTGCACCCAGAAGACTGGGAGAAAACTTCCTTTACCACACCAAGGGGGAAATTCATGTATGCCAAGATGCCCTTTAGTCTGATGAATGTAGGAGAGACCTTTTGATCAAGAGCTCAAATCTGAGCTTGGGAAAAAGCCCAAAAATGAAAGTGCTCAAAATTACTTGGAAACTAAGTGACCGGATAGGCCTCGGCGATGCGATCCCAATGCCGTGAACGACACTCAAATCCGACTTGGCATGAGAAAGTTATGAAGGTTTGAAGTTTACAATATCCTTCAAAAACTGAGTTTGACCAAGGTTGACTACACTTTGGAAAATTATTAAAAAAAGAATATTTTGAGAATATTCCTTAGAATATTCTAAAAATATTCCTTGGAATATTCCATGGAATATACCATTTGGACCAATCAACATTTGACACTTGGCAATCATCGGTTGGTTTATTGGTTTGACTTATGAATTTTCGGTCCAATGAAGAGCTGCCACGTGGCAGACCTAGAGGCTGCCACGTGGTCCCAATCTCAATTGAATGGCAGATTAAAAATTTGTTTGGCTCTGAAAAATTTTGAACCCAAGACTTCACATCCAACATCCAAGCACTTTAACCAATTGAGCTGTGGTTTAGTTCTTAACATTAGTGGCACAATTAAAGTTTTAATATGGAAAGGTTACGTATTGATTAACGAGCGGAAGTCGTGGAGGGGCTTCGGGTTCCCCCCCCCCTATCCACGTGACCGTCGTTAGGACCATGATCCAAGCTTATAACCAGCGGGAAAAAACAAACATTTATAAGGTGGAACGATCACATGCAAACGACGCGGTTTAAGCAAGAAGTTTATGCCATGGTTGTTTGGAATTTAAATGCAGTTTGTTAAAACCGTTAACCAAACCATCCGACGAGTGCGGTCACATAACCCCCGTCACATTAAATGCTAACCACTCAACTGGTGGGAATAATGGTGGAGTACCCAAATTTAGCACCGGTTCCAGATTTAGTGGCATTAACTACAGTTCCACCAAAATTAGTGGAGCTTTTCAAGGGCAAACTAGGAAAAAACTTCAGTTGAGCATATCTTTCACATGGGAGATCTTTTCTGAGCAGATTTTTTTTTGATTTTGGGTCTATTCGACCTTATGAACTCATTGGCATAGGTTTCTCAGCCAACAGAGGTCATATGCAGGTGTTTTTTCTTCAGGGAAGTTCCAGGAGCCACTAGGGCCTTATTAGTTTGGGAGGTGCATTGGGATGTGTGCAGCCATTGAATGTGAAAATAAGGTCATTTCTGAATGTATTCAGAGTTATGAGTCTATTTATACAGCTCTTATTTCTTTTTGAGGCATTATTCACCTCGAATTTCTTCAGGGAAGCTTTCAAGGCCACCAGGGCCATTCCAGTGCTTGAGCTGTTTGGGGGTTGTATTCATCTGTTTTCGGTGATTCAAAAGCATAATTCTATTGTCTTCGACATTCTAATTCCATTGGAAGAGGTTTCAGAACCGTTAGAGGTCATATTCACCTGGAATTTCTTCATAGAGGTTTAAAGGGCCACTAGGGCCATTTGAAGAAAGTACTGTATAAGGTACAATTTCACTGTTTAGTGCTTGGGGAAGAGCATTCTTAGTTTTTTCCTATCTTCTAATTCTGTTTTTACAGTTAAATTTTCCTTTAGAGGCACTTATTTACTTGCATTAGCCTTTGTAGAATTCTTAATACAAGAGGACAAGCCCATTTTGGGAGGCTTGGTCCAGCAGATGTAGCCCAGGAGGGGTGAACTGCTTCATCATCTTTGTGTCATTATTTTTTGAAGATATCATGTTAAAAAAATATGATATAATGATGTTAAACAACAAATTTAAGTAACTTGCCTTCACACATAAACACCTAAACAGCTGCTCAAACTTATTTGTTTTATTCCGCAAGACATCAAGCTTCAAGCATGAGTATTGTAAGAGTTAACCTTGGAGTTGTTTGCACATTTAGAATTATTGGAAATGGATACCTTGCACCCTTTATTCAAGTACATTCCATTTTCAGATCACCTTTCAAAGAGCGATGGATATTTCCTTTGCTAAGGAGAAGGATACATTAGTGGTTATCTATTTGGATGACATAACAATATTCTCAAGAAGAGAGGAAGATCATTTAAAGAATCTGGAGAAAGTTCTGCTGAAGTGTAGAAGGTTTCATATTTCTCTTAATTCCACTAAGAGTATTTTGGCTTTAACTTCTAGAAAGTTTCTTCGGAACATTATATCGAAATATGGGATAAATATTGATCCAAACAGAGTCAATCCCATTCAGAAAGTAGATCTGCCTAGAAGCAGGAAGGAAATTCAGTCTTTCCTTGGAAGAGTGAGTTTTACGAGAAGGTTTATTCCCAACTTTGCTGAGATTTCCAAAGACATAACCAAGATGCTGAAGAAAGGAGCTAACTTTAAATGGACAGTTGAAGCAACACAATCATTTGAAGAAATTAAGAAGGCACTCACTCCGGCCCCAGTGTTTATTAGCCCAAACTTTTCAAAGGAATTTATGTGTTTTACATTTGCATCTAAAAACAAAATTGCTAGAGTTTTGCTATAGGAAGGACAACAAGGTACCGAGCAGCCCATTTCATTCTTTAGCAGAACCCTTGCTAACTCAGATCTTAAGTACAATATATTAGAGAAACATGCATATGCTTTGGTCAAAGCCATCAAAGATTTTAGAATTTATATTCTGCATTCTCATGCCATGGCATTTGTGCCTAATGTTGTAGTGAAGGACATCTTGACTCAAGCTGATCCTGATGGTAAGAGAGTGAAGTGGATTGCTAATTTGATAGAGAATGATATAGAAATAAGACCTAAAAAATTGGTGAAAGGCTAGGGGTTAGCAAAGATGATGGTACAGTCCAATTTTGACTGTCTTGATATGAATTTTATTGCAGAAATTTTAGAATTATCAGATGAATATGAAGAGTTGATTCCTATTGAAGAGAAGTACATTCTATCTGACTGGTATAGAGACATTTTCTTTGTCTTACATCATCATGGAGCTCCTGCTGAATTGACTAAATCTAAAGCAATGTTTGCGATAAAAATATGTACTGGAAATATAGTGGTGGCATTATTTTGAATTTTTTGTTGGAAGAGGAAGCTGAAAAAGTGATTGAAGAGTTTCATAAATGATATTGTGGAGGTCATTACTATTGGAAGGCTACAACAAACAAAATTCTCAGAGCAGGGTATTACTGGCCTACCATGTTCAAATATGTCTACAAAAAGATAGCTGTATGCCATGAATGTCAGATTTTTGATGGTAAGAAAAATCTTGTTCCTTTACCCTTGATGCCAATTTATGTTGAGGCACAATTCCAACAGCGGGGGCTAGATTTTATTGGTGAAATTCATCCATCATCTTCAGGACAACATCACTGGATCCTAACAACAACTGATTATTTCAGCAAGTGGATTGAAGAAATCCCAACAAGGCAATAAAATGATGCAGTCAAAATTCAATTCTTAGAGAATAACATATTGTCCAGGTTTGGTTGTCCTATGAAGATAATCACTGACAATGCACAAGATTTCAAATCCAAGAGGTTGATCATTTTTTTTCATCAATATCACATTACACTTGGACACTCTACTACATACTACCCACAAGGTAATGGTCTTGCTGAATCTTCTAACAAAATCATTGTGAGAATTATTAAGAGGGTGCTGCAGGAAAATAAAAGATCATGGTATTTGGAGCTAAAGTATGCTTTGTGGGCTGATAGAGTATGTACAAAAAGGTCAATTGGTACTTCACCTTATGAGTTGGTGTATGGAGTTGAATCCATTTTTCCTACATCCTTGGGAGTGCTAGTTATGAAGCTTCTGCAAATATTAGAGGAGGAACCTAATGCTATTTAGAGGAGAATAAACCAATTAATAGCTCTGCAGGAAAAAATAGAGGAAGTATATAACAAAAATCAACAGTCTCAAAACATAATTAAGGATACATTTGAGAGGAAGGTCAAAGAGGAAATTTTTTAGATTCAAGATGTGGCATTGAAGTGGGAGGCTAGAATTGAAGAAAAGGGGAAACATGGTAAGTTTGAGAATATATAGAAATTTCCATTCATAATAGCTACATTCCATGAAAAAAACACTTACCTACTGCAGGATATGGATGGACAACCTTGTGCTGGAGGGCCTGTCAATGGCAGGTTTTTGAAGCACTATTCCTCTTAAGTTCTACTGATTTTTCACTCCATTGTATATATTCCATTTTATTATGCTTTTCTGCTAATAAATACAACCTGATCATCAAGCTTGAGCCCGAGTTGAAGGCCATTAGAGTTTGAAGAAAGCTTGACAAATTTAAGAGTTTTTATTTAAAAAAAAAGAAAAAGATGGATGGCATTGGAACTACAGGTTCTTTGGTGTACCACAGGGGCACACCATCCCAAGTAGAGCCACTATTATCACTCAAAAAAATGTGAAACATTACTTGGCATGGTCATACAGTTCATTTATCAAAGGTCTCCTTAAATAATTCAAGTTGGTATAGGAAAATTTCAATTTTTACATGTTTAACCTATCCTAAGGTTCAAAGCCACCTACATTTAGGTCATTTCATGTTCCATCAGTCCTCACTAGGTGTTAGATTTCATTTCCCAAGAATTTAAATATGAAAAGGACACTTAAGCCAATTTTACAAATTTTCATAGCATTTTATACTGTGAAATAGAAGTTTTCGCTACGAAACTGCCCAATAGTTTCATAGCGAAACTGTCAGAGAATAAACTAGATACACTATGAATTTTTTTTTTTTTGTCTGTCTTGTCAAATCCGATGAAAAGTGTCAATTCATAATTGGAGGAGTTAGGGTGGAGGTCATTTGAGTCTGTTAGGGTTAATTCAAATGTACAAATCTAACTCTGAGGTCATTATTACCCTTTTTAGCATGCATGTGTCATGATTAAGGCATGAGTTGTCATTGATACCATAAAAGGTTACGTAATTAGTATTTTTGTCATACTCTGCTTTATATTTGCATGTTATTGGATTTATGGAGAGTTTCTTCATCGAGCCAAGCAAGTTGCTAGAAGATTCAAAGGTTGCAGGTGTCATTAGGAAAGAGAGGATGAGAAGATATAAAGTCAACATGGATGCAAGGAAGAAAAAAAATAAAAGTGGTCGTTGCCACAGGTGTGAGCCCATGGACATGAATTTTCTTAATGAAGACTCAACTGCCATGGAGGTATTCAGAATAATAGGTTGTTTGCAATTCTGTCAAAGACTGCAGTGTTGTCATCTACAGGTTTCTAAAGTTTTTGCTAATAGCTTCACTGGGAAATATTCAAAGGTGGGAATGCTAAATCTCACAGTAACACCAAATAGAATTTTAGTAGCAACAAGAATCCATAGAGGAGTGTAAGAATGGTTTAAAGACATCAAATTCACCATGCAGGATTGCAGAGATTTCATCAAGCCAAAGCATAGTGAAATTGATCATACAAATTCCATCCCTAGGATTTTCATGAAGGACAACCATTCAAAGCTGTTGATGATCATTCAGAAGTATTTCACCTGTGAAGGAAGATTTCACATGGTCTACTCCTACCAACTCAGGCTTATTCTACATTTTTTGGGTAAGAGGTCACTTGACTTACCCTTTTATTTATACAGAAGTCTAGGTAAAATGTAAGACAAGGTTCAAGTTAAAACATAAGGCAATGAAACTTCTCTTTTTCACCATGGTTTGATTAAGTTTTTGGTGTTATAGGAGTTGAAGAGATTAGGCAGATATTGGACATCCTTTTTGTTCATGAGTGGTTTTGAAGTTGATGCTGTCACTCCTAAAAGAGTTCCCAAACCTAGAAGTATTTCATCACCAACAGTGGTAGAGGAAATTGAAGAAGGGAATAGATCATCCCCACTAGGACTAATCAACATGGAGACAAAGCCTTTGTAGAATTACACACCTAAAACTACACTTGCAAAATAGAAGCAAACAGTCAGAAAAGAGAGAAAAAGGAGAGTTACTAGGAGCCAAACAGTGGTTAAGGGTAACTTAGAGGACATCTTGCATGAAATTGCCATTGAAGAAACTCCCATTGTCCAAGCTAAAGATGTTGAAGAAAGCTTAATAAAGGTAAGACAACTAAAAAGTTAGAGTTTGCAGGTCATGATGCTAGTTTCATGTTTCAACCTAGAAAGCCAATGACTAGACATGCAAGAAAGGTCATGGAAATTAGCAAAGAGACTCAGAAGGTCAGTTAAATTGCCTAGCCACCAAGCATCATAGATCTCTCTTCACCTACAAAAGAAGAGTTTGTTATCAAACAAAAGAAGGGTAAAGAGAAAATCACTGAAAAATTAGAAATTGAAACCCTTAAGGAGTAGTTGAAAGAGGCAGGTGAAGAGATATCAGTCTTGAAGAAAAAGGTAAAGAAGCATAGAGCTGAAAGGATTCAGTTTGAACAAATGAGGAAAATATAGGAAGATCAAGTCACAAGTGTCTCAAAGACCTTGGAAAATACAAAAAAGCTGATAAAGTGGACTCAACCACTAAGAGGAGAGGTCAAGCACATCAAAAAGGTAAACTTGCATTTGCAATCCAAGAATAGGGCATTGAAGGACCAAGTGAAATATCTTCAAGAGAAATTGGATCTAATTTATGAAGAGCTGGAAAAGAAAGGTTTGAAGATGGTAGTGGTAGAAGAGCCTATAAGTCAGCTGATTATAAATGAGGAAACACCACAGGAGTTGTAAGTTGAGATGGAATATGTCTTATGAAGTTCATAACAAGTAGAGAACCCAAGTTTTGTAGTTAGAGGTCAGTTTTTGAAGACAATTTTGAAAGGGGCAATTTCTGGGTTTTTACACAATTTCATAGCGTACATCAAGCTTGAAGCTAGGAATACACTAAGAAAAAACCTGTAGGTGTCTTTTTTCATCTAAAGTCAGTTTTTTCATTTTTTAAGGAGGGATATTCATGGTGGTAAGGTGTCATGACATGATTAACATGACGTAACAACAAAGAATTTAAAAGGATGGATGGAAAAGATACATTTCCCACGCTACTAAAACTCGATACAAAATTGTCTTGTTTTCATAGTGAGAAATTTTTGAAGGATTTTGAGCATATTTAAAGAAGTTTTTACCAGCTGGAGACTTCCAACAGTTTAGAGGACCTCACTAGCAGATATTTATGACTCAAAGGGAGTGTCATGTAGGAAGGTCATCTGTCAAAACAACATTGAAGATGAAGGTCATCCATTCCTAAAAAGCAGGGTTATGTTCCATAGATCTAGGAGGGTTTTAAATATGTAAAGTGGGGATGAATTTGGTCATGTTTCTCGAGCATGTGACATTAAATTTGTAACCATCATGTAATTGTTTCATAGATAAGATAGAGGAATGTAATAAATAGGAGATAGAGACCTATTAGGAGTTGGTTTCTTTAAAGATAGCTGTTAGTTTTCTATTGTAAAGTTATTGATTTTAGTTATGTAAGGTGTCATAGGAGAATTTGAGGATCTATCCACTAGGAATATCATCCTTGTTGTAAAGAATGTCTATTTACAGAAAAAACATCAAAGTAGTAAAGGGTTAGAGAACATTTTCACCAAATTGCTGCTTGTATGCTTTTGACTATTATCAGTAATGCAAAGTGACATTCTTCTTTCCAAACCTGAGATTCTCATGAGGTTTTTGATATCTTATTGATCTATATCTTTATGTTTTATCACTTGCAGTAGATTTCATATCTATTACTCATAATTCATAATTTTATGCTCTGACTTCCTTTAGTGATGAAATGACTGTTTTTTCCTATGCTTTTTGTGTGAGTTGCCTCTGTTAAAAACCTCTATCTACCTCAGCTTCCATGTGAAGAACCATTGTCATTGAAACTACTATTTATTGACTCCATAAGCCCAATGGTAGCAAGCCTGTATTTTTCAACCTGCAATTATACAAAAAAAGTTAAAATTCCATAGAGTTAGTTATCTAGTACTACCATTATTAGAAATCATAGAACCCCTTCAGAGAGCCCTCTCAAACTGAAGAGGTTAATCTTTAGTTAGAAGTGGTTTGAAACAGTCACACTGAGTTGTTTGATGAGCAACCAATCAAGTTAAATTTGGTGATAAAAATGAGTATGAATTATCTTTGTTAAAATCCTCTATCTGCCTCAGCGTCCATGTGAAGAACCAGTGTCATTAAGAGTACCG
The DNA here is from genome assembly GCA_034641835.2 of Pinus albicaulis. Lineage (NCBI taxonomy): Eukaryota > Viridiplantae > Streptophyta > Pinopsida > Pinales > Pinaceae > Pinus > Pinus albicaulis. The sequence continues at coordinate 115,534 of JAXQQM020091265.1, read as the reverse complement.
ATGTTGACTCCATAGCCCAATGGTAGCAAGCCTTCATTTTTCAACCTGCAATCATACAAAACCAAGTCTCAATTCATAAATTTATCCATCTAGTATTATCTTTATTCAAAATCATAAACCCTCATTTGAGAGAGCCATATCAAACTAAAGAGGCTAAAGTTCAGTTAGAATTGGTTTGAAAGAGTTACATTGAGTTGATTGATGAGTATCCAATCAAGATAAATTTGGTGATAATAGTGCCCACAAGATGTGATCCCTTAGGGTGGATCTCCCTGGTACAAATATTATGTGGACATAGTGGTTTGTAATAAGATTCTTAACCATGGAGATTCATCTCCACATTATCATGCAGATTGTTAATGTGAAAATAAGAATTTTTACAGTACCATGGCTTATCAATACCACATGCCCAAAAAACCATAACTCATTTTATATGACACTTGTTCATATGAATATTTTTTTAATTAATGAATTTAAATAAAAGAGAAAAAAAAGCATAACTTCTTTGAAAATAAATCTTAATTAAAATTTTGGAAGCTCTATTCCAAAATAAACATGCTTATCAACATAATAAATTAAAATTCTAGAAACCCTAATCCAAAATATATATGCATATCATTATACAAATGAGTAGTCTAACTAATAAATGAAATGAATTTTTTTAGCTGAAATTTGACAATACAATTTTGAGTAAGATAATGATTTCTAGATAATAATTTCTTGTTGTTTAAAATTCACTTTAAAATGCATAAATAGATCAAAACCCTAAAATATCCTTGAGGCACCAGAAATTTGTAGATTAAAGAACATAAACTTATGATTCTTAACTGACTTTTAGACAAAATTAACTAGGAAAAGTATCTATAAAAGAGCCATTTCTTCTATTAGTTAGAATCTCTCTCTCTCTCTCTCTCTCTCTCTCTCTCTCTATATATATATATATATATAGTTTAACTAATTGATGAAATGTCTTTTTTCCAAACATATTTTAAAAAATCATAAGTCCAAGTAGTTTAATTTGCAAACAATAAGTGCCTCAGGAGTTTTTAAGTTGTTGAATCCATTTAAGCATTCAAAAGTGTATTTGAAAGAACAAGAAGGTAACCATAATCTCGCTACAATTTTTTTTTCTATATTCCCACGAAAAATCCATTTCATTTATTAGTTAACCTAATATATATATATATATATATATATATATATATATATATATATATATTATATAAATAAAAATATATTAAATATTTATTATACAACTATAATTATAAATCATCATAATTAGTTTATATTAAACAAATAAAAAATGTGTTAAATAACAACATTGTTTAACCTATATATTCTGGAGTTTCAGAAACATTCTTTAACCCAACTTATCAGTTATGCATCAGATATTTAAGCAGTAAATATGTGCAGTAATAACAAAATAAATCGTCACACAAGAGCGTCACACATGAACACCAAGATTTAAGGTGGAAACCCAATTCGGGAGAAAACCACCATTGTTGTCATCTCTGTCTTAAATATTTATTATATGGAAAAATTCTTACATTATTGTACTAATATAGATTCATATTAGTACGAAGGCATCTACCTGAAGAAGGTTGAAACCTTCTCTCGTTCTCCAGTTTCTACTGGAAGGGAGCTCCAACCCTCTAATCTCGTTTACCAGCCACTACTAGAAGGGAGCTTCAACCCCCTTGATGAGAACAAAGGCTTCTACTGGCAGGAAGATTCTACTTCCACGTTGAAGGCTTCAACCCTCAGACCACTGTAGACCACGTTTCATCAATTTTCACATTGGATCCCACAGCTTCAACACACCACTTCATAAAGATCAATACCAATAAACTTAAACCAAATTTCAATCAGAATAGTGAGATCACTGTAACCAAAACACAATAATCAACCCAGATATCAGAATCAGTATGCAAAATCAATCTCAACCTTGAACATTATTTATCTTAAAACACATATGCTACTTCACTTTACTGATTCCACGTGTATACGCGCTTTCCTTCACACCAACTTGCATATAGATCTGAGAATATTGAATTTATAGAATATGACCAGTCCCAGAACCAGATCTGAGGCTTTCAAATAGATATCTTATTAGTAATGCAGAACCCTTATTCATTCAGTCATCATTAAACATATTTACTCACTCATTGATCAGATTTGTACATATTCAACTTAACAACATATACAATATTCAAACAACACATATCTACATGAATACTTCATTGAAAAACAGCAGAAATACAGTAGCAATATTAAATAGGTAACCTATGCAGTAAGCTTCAGAAAACCCTGACTTCCATACGAGATTTTTTTGAGACAAAGCCACATATATACACACTTTTACCGAAATAGTGTATAGATCTATAAATATTAATTTTGCAGAATGTTTCAGATCTATAGACTTACCGAGATTTCTTCACTTCACTTCAGCAAACATGCGCCAGGTCACAGATCTAATCATCTCTTCAATAGATCAAGTACATATTCATTTCATGTCTGGAGATCTTGATCCATCATTGTATCCAAGGGTGCATCATAGATTTAGATATACCAATAAAATAGAGTTCATCCAATGTAGATATACTTCAGAGAGAAGTATTCAGTAACAACCCTTCCACATGCATTCATTGCATTATGAACTTCTTCTCCTTATATAGATTTAGCTTTTACCAATACCATGAGCCAAAACCACACAACTGTCGATGGTATTCTTTGACGGAATCAAATAGACAATACAATTCTAAATACTGTGGGCTAATACCATGGTAATGCCCCTTGGTATCATAATTTTAGAGTGCAAAATATATATGCAACTTTTCTTCTTCATACCCACGTGTATACGCGACTTATCTTCATAAAAACTGTGTATATACTAATTCTAGATGTATACGTGGGTTTCCTGTATACCAAGTAGCGTATACATTGCCTCCATATGCGGGTTGGGTTCATCAAACCTGTGTATACATTGAGAAATATTTCTTGTTTCATTTCTCTGGAACTTACTGGAATTCCTTTCTCTGTCACATCTGAACTGACCTGTAGAAACATCATTTTTACATATTTAAAAAATAGGTTGCTTATCAAAAGGAAACTAATCAAGTAGGTTTCCATCATGGACAACTACATCAAGTAGGTTTCCATCGAGGACAATATATTGCATCATATTGCCAACAATCTCCCCCTTTGGACTTGATGGAAACCATGATGGTGTTTGATCACAACAGTAGATAAATAAATTAATCATAACCATTATTCAAACACCAAAATGCTCTCCCCCTTTGACATCAAGGGCAAAGGTCAGATCAATACTGAAACAAGGTTTCGCTTTGTAGATCTGAAGTACACTATATTGACCATGCTCCCCCTGAGTTCATGCTAAATCTTCGGGCATATTTTTCAATTAAGTACATGAATCTATAACTAAACCGAGTACTCTATGACCTTTCCTATCACCAAGGACTCATACTGAGAGCAATGATCCAACCAAGTGGAATTAAATATTTTACTCAAATTCCCAACCAAGTGGGTTTACAAATTTTAACAAGTCCTTACATGACTGAATATAACAATTTTACATTATAGGTCTCAACATGACCTTTTCATAAAATTATAGATATGGCTTTTTATAACCAGGACCAAAAGATCTCAAGGGAGAGATCATAAATTAGAAACCAACTAGAATGCCAACAATTCATCCTTTTCAACAAGGCAGGTGCTCCCCCTAAGCTTGTGCATCCTAAACACCTTCAACAACCAATTCATCAATGAACCTTCATCAAGGAGACAAATATCAAAGTAAGGTATAGTAAGATGAATACAGGAAAAACAACAGAGATTACCCAACAACACCACAACCTGTTCTGAAAGTTGACCCAGAGAATTTATGTTAGCAAAAAACATACGCGTTTTATGCACAGAAACTCGCGTATATACACGTATCGCGTTTATGAAACCATCGTACCAAATTTAATCTTCTGAAATCAAGAAGACTTGATAAGAGAGGCAGCGATAACTCCCAACTTCTGTCTGAGATATTCGAATGGTTCCCTCGGAAGGGGTTTAGTAAATATATTTGCAACTTGTTCTTTGGATGGAACATACTCCAATTTAACCTTTTGTTCAAGCACTTGTTCACGTAAGAAGTAATACTTGATAGGAATATTCTTGGTCTTGGAATGCATAACATGATTTTTCGAGATACTAATGGCACTTGTATTATCACATAGAATGGAGATGGGAGGTGAACATTTGATTTGAATATCTTGTAATGTCTGCATCATCCAAAGAAGTTGTGTGCAACATGATGCAGCAGCCACATATTCTTCTTCCGCTATAGATAAGGCAATAGAACTTTGTTTCTTGCTGAACCAAGATACTAATCGTGGCCCCATATAGAATTCACCACCACCAGTGATTTTTCAATCATCAACATTTCCAAACCAATCCGCATCTTTGTAAGCATGAAGAGTAAGATCAACATTATTTAGATACCATAGACCAAAGTCTTGAGTCCCTTTTATATATTTGAATATTCTTTTTACCGCCTAAAGATGAGAATATTTTGGATTATCTTAGAATCGTCCAACAATCCAACTGCATGCATAATGTCTGGACTTGTCTCGGTTAGATAAAGCAGACTTCCAATCATGGATATATAATCTGGTTGATTCACCATGGGAGAATCATCATGAGAACTGAGGTTACATCCAGTTACCATTGGAGTACTCACAAGTTTGTAGTCTTCCATCCCATACTTCTTCAGAATTTGCTTAAGATATTTTGATTGTGATAGAAATATTCCATCTGTTGCTTTTTGCACTTTTAAGCCAAGAAAATATGTTAGCTCCCCAAGTAATGACATTTCAAATTCTTGTTGCATCTGAAAAGAAATTTTTTGACTCATGGACTCTTCATTACTTCCAAAAATGATGTCATCAACATACACAACAATAATCAATAGTTTATCATTTTCAATTTTTGTGTATAAGTTACTGTCAGCAGATCCCTTTATGAAACCTTGTTGTTAAATATATTTGTCAAGAAGATAGTACCATGCCTGAGGAGCCTGTTTGAGACCATATAAAGCCTTTTTGAGTTTACAAACAAGTTTTTCATCATTTCCTAGAATGAATCCTTCTAGTTGTTATATATAAACTTCTTCTTCTAGATCACCATTGAGGAAATGGGATTTTACATCCATTTGATAAACTTTTAATTGTTGAAAACTTGAAAAGGAAAGAAACATTTTTATGGCTTCAAGTCTGGCTACATGAGCAAATGTTTCTTCAAATTATATACCTTCTTGTTGAGCATACCCTTTACAAACAAGTCTAGCTTTGTTTCTAATAACATCTCCATTTTAATTTAACTTGTTTTTTAATATCCATTTTGTTCCAATAAAATTTTTATCATGAGATCTTGGAACCAATTCCCAAGTATGATTCTTTTCAATCTGATCAAGTTCTTCATTCATGGCTTGAATCCAACATTCATCTTTACTAGCTTGATTTACATTCTGTCGTTCAATAGTGGATAAAAATGCTAGATAGCCAGGGGACCCTACAAGAATTCTTCTTGTTTGGACACTTGATCCCTTTTCTCCCAGAATTTGGGATCCTGGATGATTATTTTGAACATACATGGATGGTGCCTTTTAAGATATATCTTCTTCTAGAGCTTCATTGGGTTCTCCTTCTATATTGTATCTATTTGATGAGGGAAAACATACATCATCATCATCTTCATTTGTTGTTGTTATTTCCCTTTTAGGAGCTATGAGAGACTCATCAATTACAACATCAATACATTCAACAATCTTCCGAAGTATTTTATTGTAACATTTATATGCTTTACTTCTAGAAGAGTAACCAAGAAATATTCCTTCATCTGCTCTAGGCTCAAACTTATCAAGTTTTTCATCATTGTTCTTGATAAAACATTTTCTTCCAAAAACTCTAAAATGATTTATAGTGGGAAGATTACCATACAAGAGATCATAAGGAGTTTTATCACTGTTCACATGAACATTAGCCTTGCTAAGAATATTTAATGCGGTATGTGCTGCTTCTCCCCAAAAATTATCGGGAGTTACAGATTCATCAAGCATAGCATGAGCCATTTGTTGAACTGTTATATTCATTCTTTCTTCCACGCCATTTTGTTGTGGGGTTCCAACTACAAAAAACTGTCTTTTTATGCCATGATGTTCACAGAAACCAAAAAAATCATCTGATATATATTCTCCTCCTCAATTAGATCTAAGAAATTTGATTTTTAGATCTAATTCATTTTCAACCAGAGCTTTGAAGATATTAAAATTTTCAAATGCTTCATCTTTATGTTTTAATAAACCGATCCAACACATTCTACAAAAGTCATCAATAAATAGAATATAGTATTGTTCTCCACAAGGTGAATTTTTCCGTACAGTCCCACATAGATCAATATGTATAATTTCAAGATGCTTACTTGCTGATCCTTCTCTGGCATTTAATTTCACTCTGGTTTGCTTACTGAATTGGCATCATTTGCATATGGTACTTTCAGGCAGAGTGATGCTGGGAAGATCATGAACATCTTTGAGTCTGCTAGATTTTCTTTTTTGAGAGAAGCTCAAATTTCCCAATCTTCTATTCCATAGCCAATTTTCTGAAGATTTAGCTAAGTATAATTTTTCTTGGCCACCTTTCAATACATACAGATTGCTTGGTGTTATAGTTCCTTTTATTACCGTTTTTCCTATGTCAATTTCACGTACTACACATTCTTTTGAACTAAATACAACTTCATTTCCTTGATCACACATTTGATTCACACTCAACAGGTATGCCTTAATCCATCCACATACATAAAATTGCTAGCTTTCACCTTTTCTTTTAGAAAAATAGAACCTTTTCCTTTAATGACAACAGAAGAGTCATTTCCAAAGGTAACATTATTTTCCTTCTCTAGAGAATTGTATGAATGGAGTTTATTTTTATCACTAGTCATGTGTATTGAGCATCCACTATCAATGTACCACTGATTTTCTTACCCTTCTGCAAATAAAGCTACGCCACAACTTTCAACTTGTAAGCCCTTCTTTCTCCATACCTTGGAATTTGAAGTTATATGCTCTTTTGGCTAAAGTTTGCTCCTGCATTTAGATTATTCATGTCCAAATTTATTGCAATAACAACATTCAATTTCATTTTGAAGAGGAGAAAAGTTGTTACAAGTATTCTTCTTTATTCCAGTCTCATTTCTTTGCTTTCTTGCTTCTCTGGTCATGATGGTTTTGTATGCAACACATTGAGCAGCTTTATGACCAAAATTATGACATGAGAAACATTTTCCATTAAAGAAGAAATTTATGTGATCATGAAACCTTCTATTTATGTTTACCTATTGATTGATATTTCTGTTATTGTTCTTCCTTGAATTGAAGTGTTCATGCTCTACCTGGGTGGTCTCTTTGTTCTTTTGTTGAGTGACAAAATGTTGTTGGCTATCTTTAGATGCATTTATATAGCTTGGTGCTGAAGACTGAGAGGATTCTCTGATATATCCAAGACTTGTCTTTACAAGAGGAGAGCGTTGTACCTTGATAATTTCATCTAAGGTTTCAGATCCTATAGAAAATATAAGATTTAAAGCTTTCACTTTCTCAATTTCCTTTCTTAGACTTACTATTTCACATTCTAATTTCTCATTGTGCTTCTCCTTTTCTATAAGCTGATTCTTTAGGGTATCTATGGAAATTTTGTTTTCTTCCAAACATATTTTTGAGATGATTTATTTCTTCAAGAAAATAATTTTCTTCTAAAGCATCCATAAAATTATCTTTAGCTTCACTAGAAATTTTTTCAAAGGCCATGAGCAGTCTAATCTCTTGATCAAATTCTCCTTCTTCACTATTTAATAGACCATCACTATCTTCATGAGTATAATAGATTTTTCTATTGATAAACCATTTCTTATTTCCTTTTGACACTTCCGTTCCCTTTTCATATTTATATTTATGGGGACATTTAGCAGCATAATGACCAACTCTTCCACAAAAAAATATATTTAAAAAGAAGCTTACCTCTGAACCTTCCAGTGCCAATTTGTAGCTTCTTTACAAAATTGATCTCATCTTCTTTCGAGACATACCATGATCCTTCTTGTTCTTCTACTTCCTTTCCTTTTGCAGCAACTCTAAAGAGAACTTCTTTGACTTCAGATTGACCTCCTTTCCTCATTTCACATGCAGTAAGAATCCCATGAAATTGAACAACAGTAAGAGTTTGTAGATCCTGCTTCTCTTCAATAGCACACACTTTTGATTCGAATTTGGGAATTAGATATCTTAAAAACTTTTCTACTATAGTAGTGTCAGTTATGGTTTCACCCATATTTCTCATACAATTTACAATATCATCTAGACATAAAAATAAGCTGGCGATGCTTTCCTCATTATGCATTTTGAGTTTTTCATATTGAATTCTGAGAGTTTGGAGTTTAAATTTTTTTACCTTGGCACCACCTTCATAGCTCAGAATGATTTTGTCTCATATCTCCTTTGCTATATTCAACTGCATTACTTTGACAAATTCTGATTCATTCAAACTTCCCAATAATGCATTGACCGCCTTTGCATTGGTTTCATAGTTCTTTCTTGCTGGTGGATCTATTGGAACTGAAGCTAGATATTAATAACCTCCTTCAACTATAGCCCATACATCTGCTCCAAGTGACTGAAGATAGGATCTTGTCCTTGTCTTCGAGAAGATTAAATTGTTTCTGTTAAAGAGAGGAGGCCTGATAGATGATGTCCCATCTTGATTGCTCATCTTATTTGATCTTCCTTCTAGCGATTAAGCTTCTTCAAAAGGACCTGCTCTGATTCCAATTGTTGGGAAAAATACTGAGACCGGGGGGGGGTGAATCAGTATTTATAACTTGCTGTAATATTTTACTTTTCCTTACTGAATTTCTATATGTGACTTTAATGAACCCAACTAGCGTATATACGCAGATACACTAATAGAAACTTGCGTATACTAAGATGAATTTATTGTTAGATAATATTTCAGAAACATTATTTAACTCAGCTTATCAGTTATGCATCAGATAGTTAAGTAGTAAATTTGTGCAATAATAACATAATAAATCGTCACATAAGAGCATCACACATGAACACCAATATTTAAGGTGGAAACCCAATTCGGGAGAAAACCACCGTTGCTGTCGTGTTTGTCTTCAATATTTATTATATGGAAAACTTCTTACATTATTGTACCAATGCAAACTCATATCAGTATGCAGGCATCTACCTACAGAAGGTTGCAACCTTCATTGTTCTCCAGCTGCTACTGGAAGGGAGCTCCAAACCCCTGATCTCATTTACCAGCCACTACTCGAAGGGAGCTTCAACCCCCTTGATCAGAACTCGAGCTTCTACTGGCAGGAAGCTTCTACTTCCACGCTGAAGGCTTCAAACCTCAAAACCACTGTAGACCATGTTTCATCATTTTTCACACTAGATCCCACAGCTTCAACACACCACTTCATAAAGATCAATACCAATATAATTAACCCAAATTTCAATCAGAACAGTGAAATCACTATAACCAGAACATAATAATCAACCTAGATATCAGAATCAGTATGCAGAATCAATCTCAACCCTGATCATTCTTTATCTTAAAACAAATACGCTACTTCAGTTTACTGATTCTGCGTGTATATGCGCTTTCCTTCACACCAACCTGTGTATATATCTGAGAATACTGAATTTACAGAATATGACCAGTCTCAGAACTAGATCTAACGCTTTCAAATAGATATATTTTTAGTAATGCATCTTCCTTATTCAGTCAGTCATCATTAAACATATTTACTCACTCAATGATAAGATTTGTACATATTTAACTTAGCATCATATACATTATTCAAACAAACTAGATCTACATGAAGAATTCATTGACAGACAAGAGAAATACAACAACAATAAATAGATAACCTCTGCAGTAAGATTTAGAAAACCATGACTTCCATACACGCTTTTTCTGAGACAAAACCATGTATACACACGCTTTTACTGAGATGAAATAGCATATAGATCTGTAAATATTAAATTTTCAGAATGTTTCAGATCTATAGACTTACCCAGATTTCTTCACTTCACTTCAGAAAACATGCGCCAGGTCACAGATCTAATCATCTCTTCAATAGATCAAGTACATAGTCATTTCAGGTCTAGATATCTTGATCCATCATTGTATCCAAGGGTGCATCATAGATTCAGATCTACCAATAAAACATATTTCATCCCATGCTGATATACTTCAGAGAGAAGTACTTAGTAACAACCCTTCCACATGCACTCATTGTACTATGATATTCTTCTCCTTATATAGATTTATCTTTTACCAATACCATGAGCCAAAACCACACAACTGCCGATGGTATTCTTGGACGGAATCAAATGGAAAATAAAACACTCAATACTGTGGGCTAATACCATGGTAATGCCCCTTGGTATCATAATTTTAGAGCGCAAAAGATATATGCGACTTTACTTCTTCATACCCACGTGTATACGCGACTTCTCTTCATAAAAACTACGTATATACTAATTCTAGATGTATACGTGGGTTGCCTATATATCAAGTAGCGTATACATTTCCTCCATACACGGGCTGCCTTCATCAAACCTGCATATACATTGAGAAATATTTCATGTTTCATTTCTCTAGAACTTACTGGAATTCCTTTCTCTGTCACATCTGAACTGACCTGTAGAAACATCATTTTTACATCTTTAACAAATAGGTTTCTTATCAAAAGGAAACTCATCAAGTAGGTTTCCATCAAGGAAAACTCCATCAAGTAGGCTGCCATCAAGGACAACATATTGCATCATATTGCCAACAATCTCACCCTTTGGACTTGATGGCAACCATGATGGTGTTTGATCACCACAATAGATAGATACATTAATCATAACCATTATTCAAACACCAAAATAATCTCCCCTTTTGAAATCAAGGGAAAAGGACAGATCAATACCAAAACAAGGTTTCTCTTTCATTGTAGAAATAAGAGCTCTGTAGATCTGAAGTGCACTGTGTTGACCATGCTCACCCTGGGTTCATGTTGAATATTCAGACGTATTTTTCAATGAAGTACATGAATCTATAACTCAACCTAGTACTCTCTGACCTTTCCTATCAGCAAGGACTCATCCTTACATCAATGATCTAACCAAGTGGCATTACATATTTGACCCAACTTCCCAACCAATTTACAAATTTAAACAAGTCCTTACATGACTGAATATAACAATTTTATATCATAGGTCTCCACATGACCTTTTCATTAAATTACATATATGATTTTTTATAACTAGGACCAAAAGATCCCAAGGGAGAGATCATAAATCAGAAACCAATTAGAATGCCAATAATGCATCCTTTTCAACAAGGTAGGTGCTCCCCCTAAGCTTGTGCATCCTGAACACCTCCAACAACCAATTCATCAAGGCACCTTCATCAAGGAGATAAATATCAAAGTAAGATACAGTAAGATGAATACTGGAACAACAACAGAGATTAAACAACAACACCACATATTGTTCTGAAAGCTGACCCAGAGAATTTCTGTCAACAAAAACCATACGCGGTTTTATGCACAGAAACTCGCGTATATACGCGATTCACCTTTTTGAAACTAGCATACCGAATTTAATCTTTTGAAATTAAGCAGATTTGATAAGAGAGGCAGATACAACTCCCAGCTTCTGTCTGAGATATTCGAATGCTTCCCTCGAAAGGGGTTTAGTAAATATATCCGCAACTTTTTCTTTGGAGGGAACATACTCCAATTTAACCTTTTGTTCGAGCACTTGTTCACGTAGGAAGTGATACTTGATAGGAATGTGCTTGGTCTTGGAATGCATAAGATGATTTTTAGAGATACTAATGGCACTATTATTATCACATAGAATGGAGATGGGAGGTGAATATTTGATTTGAATATCTTCTAATGTCTTCATCATCCAAAGAAGTTGTGTGCAACATGATGCAGCAACCACATATTTTTCTTCCATTGTAGATAATGAAATATAATTTTGTTTCTAGCTGAACCAAGATACTAATCGGGGCCCCATATAGAATGCACCACCACTAGTTCTTTTTCAATCATCAACATTTATAGCCCAATCTGCTTCTGTGTAAGAATGCAGAGTAAGATAAGAATTCTTTGGATACCATAGACCAAAGTCTTGAGTCCCTTGTAGATATTTGAATATTATTTTTATAGCCTGAAGATGAGATTCTTTTGGATTAGCTTGGAATCGTTCAACAATGTCAACTGCATGCATAATGTTTGGTCTTGTCCTGGTTAGATAAAGAAGACTTCCAATCATGGATCTATAATCTGGTTGATCAATATGGGAGAGTCATTATGAGAACTAAGGTTACATCAAGTTACCATTGGAGTACTCAGAGGTTTGGATTCTTCCATCCCATACTTCTTCAGAATTTTCTTAAGATATTTTGGTTGTGATAGAAATATTCCATCTGTTGCTTGTTGCACTTGTAAGCTAAGAAAATATGTTAGCTCCCCAAGTAATGACATTTCAAATTCTTGCTGCATTATAGAAGAAAATTTCTAACTTATGGACTCTTCATTACTTCCAAAAATGATGTCATCAACATACACAAAAATAATCAATAGTTTATCATTTTCAATTTTTGTGTATAAGTTACTGTCAGCAGATCCCTTTGTGAAACCTTGTTGTTGAAGATATTTGTCAAGACGCTAGTAACATGCCTGAGGAGCTTGTTTGAGACCATATAAATCCTTTTTCAGTTTACAAACAAGTTTTTCATCATTTCCCAGAATGAATCCTTCTTGTGTGGAAGTTTCAACTCTATTTCTTGTGTGGAAGTTTTATGATAGTTGGGCATCACTCTCAATGATTCAATAGTGCCTCTAATTGTAGCAATTTCTCCATCCTCACCTCTAGGTGGTGGTGGATCATCTCCTGCTATCCCAGCATTGTGACCTCTTCCTTGTTCATCTTATTCTTCCTCCTCATCATCTGTGAAGACCTCTAAGTAGTGTGCCTTTCCTGCTTGGCATGTGAAGCAAAGCTTCCTCCTCCTCAAATATATTTGGACATCATCATCAAGAGGTTTTTTATTTTGGCTCTTCTTTGAAATAGGATCCTTCTCTTCTTTTCCCTTTGATGGAAAAAAGGGCTTGTGATGAAAAGTTTCCTTTGCTTTTGGCAAGGCATCTTGAAGGTCTCTAGCCCTCTCAATGACATCTTGCAGGGTAGTGGGCTTGGTAGAATTAACCAACCCATGAAGAGGTTAATCTAACCCATAAATGAACATATATACCCTTATTGCTGCAGATAAATTAGGAACCATAACAGAAAGTCTTAAAAATTCAGAAATGTAAGTTTCTAGATTACCTGATTGTTTCAGTTTTGCAAGGCCCATGAATGGTGCTTCAATATCTCTTCTATCAAATATTTCCACTAGCCTTCTATTGAACTCTAAATATGTAGTCACATTGGCATGACCCAATGTAGACAATCCATGGAACCGCCAATCATGTGCTTCACCCTCAAGGTGCAGCCCCGCAATCTTAATGGCCTCCTTTTCTGGAACCTTGTTCAACTAGAAGTAGATGTCGAGTTTCTATACCCATGATTTGGAAGTGCACTTGGATGACCAATCAAATTTGGGTAAAAATAATTTTCCCATATTGTAGTGTAGATCATGATTCTGAATGAATCCACCACTTCTATTATGATGCCTTGGTCTTCTAATTTCCTTGATTTGACAATTTTTTTGAAAATACAAGTGGTCCTTTAATCTCTGAGTTTGAGACTCATACTCCATAAAATAGTCTTCAAGGGATTATTGCTCTTGAAACCCTTCATTTCCTACAACCAAGAATGTAGGCATTGTAGAGCGGTAAGAAACTTGTGGTTGTTGCACTGGTTGATCATTCCAGTGATCAAACATGCCATAGCCTTCACCATGATGAAATCCTTTAGGGGATTCCTTATATCTATCCATCCTCATTTCTTTGATCTCTCTAGCAATATCTTGCATGGCTCTAAGAAGGATCTTAGGGAACTCCTTCTCTTCATATTCACCTCTAGATAAAGGGGTTTTACCCTTGTATTCTTTGTCATTTGTATAATCAAATTTCTGGTGTCTTCTTCTTTGATACCTCTTCTCTCTATTAGTAAGAGGCTCTCCTTCTTCAAATGACATATTGGCTTTTCAAGATGCACAAGATGTGCCAAGATTATGCTTTGATACCACTGTAATATTCCCAAATGGGAAAAGAAGGAATGTAGTGCAAAATGCTGGAACAATAGTGTAAAACATAATTTAAAAGAAAGAGGCCAATATGGAGAACTTTCATATGTTATAACAGCAAAAAAATATGCAGAAATAATGGGCCATAAGATATACAATAAGAAAGTACAAGCCTCCAATGGACAAAATCCCTCAAAATGAGGTCCTGAAAAACTATATAAAAGCTAGAAGACCCTTACAACGCTGTTTTATTAGCTTTGCTAAAGAAAATGATTATACATAAGATCTAGGGATGATATGTGCCTCAAAATATAGATCTATTTCAGATCTGAGCACTATACAAACTCCTTTGAAGAACCCCTCAAGGGTTTTCCGCAAAAAACCAAGTACAAGATGTAGATCTAAGTCCCAAGGCTATAGATCCATTGCAAAATATAGATTTGGAAAGTGTGGCTGATTTTATTTGACCAATACAATAGCCTCCTCTAATAGATCCTCTAAGTGAAAGGCAGATCCCCTTCACTATAAAATCAACTCTCCAAATGGTGTGTCAAACCACCTTGCAACTCCTCCAACATAAATAATGCAGATCTGGAAGTAAAATGTGCTGTAGGGATGAATAACCAGTTGGCCTGATGCCAAGATCTGAAAATATGCACAAAGACCTTCAATATTATCCTCCCAATGGAAAGGAAGCCTCCTCCACTGCAAATAAGCAATGAAATGGCCTAGATCTAGAGATCTAGTCTCCACTTGCTGAAACCTCCAAAACAACCAAACCCCCTCAACAGGATTTGCGCTGTAAATGAAAGATCAAGCTTGGAATTAACCCTGATAGTGGAAAATTTATTACAAGACTCCTCCAAGACCTTCTCAATGGAAGAGGTGGGATTCCTGATCAGGAACACCTTGTGCTAAACAACACTCTATCTCAGCTAAACATCAAGAGAAAGATATATGTCTAAGAAGACCATATATTCAAAAATATAATAAAGCCATACCTAATAAATATGGCTGCCATCATCTTCCTTAAATAAGATATGAGCTTGCAAACCCCAAGCCCCATCCAATAATGGAACTACTTCCACACAAAGCATCTCCATCTAAAACTGCGATCACTTTCATTGATGACCACTCCTCCATGATTGTGTTGTTGATTTGGTCAAGGTTGACCCAGTCAAGGTGATCCAGCCCCTTTTCACAGCAAGGCTGTTTAATTAAGCTGCCAAGATTTATCTCTTTCACATTTGGCATTGATTTATTAATTATTAAGAGAATTATGGGCCTCCTTTTTCCTCTTATTCTTTAAACAAATCAACAAAACAATTTAATATTCCAACTAGCTCATGGCTAATTGGGAATATTACATTCCTCCCTTCCCAAATGTTGCTTGTCATCAAGCAACTGATAAGGTGAGTGCTGAAAATATTCTCCTCCTCCATTGGTGACACCAACATGTGATAAGATTCCCTCATAATCTAAGTGTCTACCAATCCATCCCTCCATGAATTGCTCCTCCAAATTTCTCATGAGATGCAAATAATCCATCCCACAAGGAGATATAGTTCAAGTGAAACAAACATGGTTTACCCAATGCTCTCCCTAAAACATGTAGCATAATGAAAATGGAGAATTTGTCTCCCATAGGGCACATACATTCCTCCCATACTCCCTCCAAACATTCCCATAAAAAGTATAAGTACATCATCAATGTATGGGATCAAAACTAAGTACAAACAAACATAAATTTGCACAAATAGAGGTGGGTCATAGTCCCACATGTGGAACTAGCGTAGTATATCTCCTGACTCCATCATATAATGATGTGGTAAGTGGTTTCCCCACCAGTTACTTGCTACCCAAGTCATCTCACCATGGCTGAAAGTGTGAGATATGTTTGGTGCTTTTGGAATGCACCCACAATGATATAAAATCTCACTTTGATCTCCAAGGGAGTGGCCATGTTCAGAAATTTTTGTGGCCCAAAGTTGGCCATGAAGTTTATATGGAATAATGCTCCTCCCTGGAGCTATGACCTTCTTATACATGGTAAAATAATGCATATGTTCATCAAATAAAACATTAGTTACACAAGAATATTCTTCGCCAAAAAATCTCCTCATACAAATGGAGTGGTGCATAGATATATCTCCTCTCATTCCAAAAGAGGAAAGAGGTGGTTGAATTGACTCCTTCATAGAGTCATGTCTCTCTTCCAACTCCACATGGTTCATGCATATTTGAAAATGCTGATATAGTTCCTCTTCGAAGCCTTTCCAAGTGTAACTTGCCATGATAGTGTTGTAGGACCTCATGGAATAAGTATGGTTGAAAAATGACTCCTCATAAGCTCTTTGTAGCAACTTCTCCTTGAGCTTATAGGCTCTAGAGAAGAAGATCCTACCATGATAATATATGACTCCTTCTTGGACTTGTTGGAACAGGGTTTCCTACAAGAGCTATGAAACTGGTCTATTTTGTATATTTTTGACTATATTTAGTCTAATGCAGGGGTTTTGGGGTGGGTCAAAGCCCCTAATGCATTGTAAGTGGGTTAAGGGTAGACCAAGAGTCCGCAAACCATGGTTTGTGGACCATTGGATGCATAGGCTAAAATAGTATAAGTAGTTGAACCTTTTTGAGTTGTAAGACAGACTTGGACTAAGATTGGTGCGAATTGCGAATTAGCAGATCTGTTTGGGTTTTGGGAAAGGAATCTTGCTGGATGTGTGTGTGGAGATCCTCAGTCTTGCTGTGTGAGGACCTTGTTTTTGTGTGCGCAGGTTGGGTTTTGGTTATTGTAAAAGCATCAGAATAACTAATGAATGTAGAAGGCTATTGAAATCTCTGAATCTATTGGATCTATGATATCTGCTTATGTATGCTCTGTGTCATTGATTTAAGCTGCGAAAATACTTGTGTTACTTGTTTATACTGAGATCTAGATCTATTATAGTATGCATGATTCTATATTGAGCACCTCAAGTAATTGTGATAAGTGCTTATTATGCGTTGACCATTGATCTGAATCTCTTTATTAGACTTGATGCAATAATAGCTGCGATAGTTGCCTTATTTTCTTATATCTGTTATTCATTGCATGATATTGCGCACATGGATGCGGAGGAAATGATAGATCTAGGTTCTATAATATGTGATTTAATATTTTTGAAGTTGAACGAAGCTCTGGCTGACTTACCTACCCTCTCCCAGGGTGTGGAAACCTAGTTCTAGCGCCCTCCCATACTACTTCGGGTGAGACTTTGCACAGGCCACTGCCGAAAGGGCTAGTAGTATAGGGCTTTGTTGGAAAACCTTAACCTCTGAACTTGGGTTAGGACCCCTTGAGCCAACAAATGGTTCCATTGCCGAGACCGAGAGAATTTTGAGAGAGGGATTGGGTAATGCCAAGGTCGTACTGGAAACCTAAAAGAAAATAAATTGATGAATGGTTCGAACAAAAAGTTCAGGAATTCGTAGTGAAAGATAACCACAGTAAGAGGTTGACCACCGAAGAGTGGAAAAATAGGTATATTTTCATAGAGATCTACGAGATATTTTTTGTAACCATTGTGATCAAGCTCCAGGAGTGGCTCGCAAGGTTAGTCGAATTTCAGAAGTGTTGGAAGGACAAGTGGGTCACACAATGGACCCTAGAATTGATCCAGCGATTAGAAAAGGCTAATAACACCATCAATCGCATCGTAGAACACTGGGAGTACAGCGTGCTAGGAGGATTCATGATGAAATTTTCCATCGATCAATTCGTCTCTTACTCCAAAGTAGAGCGAAGATTCTTCAAAGGATTTAGGGGTAAGTTTCTGAAGACTTTACCATTGTTGATTAAGATATTACTATGCGAAAAAAGTATTCTGTGTAGCCACACTGAATTAATGACCGCTGATCTGGATGGGAGTACGACGCGAAGCGGAAAATACTATCGGACCAACCTAGAAGGAGGTAGATTTGTCTATAGCCCGATAAGAGAAGCAGCTACACAGAGTCCTCCAGCCACAACACTTTCAAACCAACGTAGGGGTAAGAATTCACCTACACCTCCACCACCAGAAGACGACATGGTTGCACACATGAAATTGCCTACCTTTAAGGGTGTGGGAGATGAGGACATGGAGAAGTTCTAGTTTGTCACAGAATCGGTATGGATTGCACAGAACGTAGCTAGTGACGCAGTGAAGAGGGCACAATAGTCCGTTGCCTTCGAAGGAAGAGCTTTGGATTGGTACATAGGATACATAGGACAACATGCAAACTCAAGCATCGAAGAGGTCAAGAATGCCTTAAAACAATAGTTCAAGAAGCCTAAGTCCTATTCTCAAATAGTGGTCGATCTAAAGGATTTAAAGCAAGGGCCTTCTAAATCAGTATGGGAGGCCGACCAATGGCTGGAGAAGGTGATCAGGGAAGGATGATTTCAGTACGATGACAGATAACACACAGATTGGTTCATCGCTATGTTGCTACTTCACCTGCGTGTACCTATGGGTCACCAAACTTTCGAATCATTGGAAAAAGCCCTGGAGGTCGCTATGAATATAGAAGTTGTGTCCATAGATGATATCTAGCTAGGCATCTAGCAGATATAAGGAAAAATGGAGGTGATGCACATGGAGATCCAGAACTTGTGAAAGGAGCGAGGCAGAGAGGCTAGCCCAGAAAGATGGTGCATACGTTGCAGGATGAATGGTCACACCAAGGATAACTACCCACTGTTAATAGACTACATGCAGGCTGGGGGACCTAGTCCGCTGTGCTCTAGGGAAGTGGTAGGACCAAGTGGGACAGCACTATGGTGTGATGATTGCCATGTTGCAGGGATGCATGACACAAACCACTATGCCCATATTGCTGCGTACGTCCCAGAAGTAAAACAACAATGGTGCAGGTTTTGCAGGTTGGTAGGACATGATGAACAGAACTGCTAGACGTATGATTTGATGATTGATCAAGGGAATCTATATAGGGTGTATTCGGATCCATCCTCACCCAGATCCCTCTCGAGCGTAGGGGGTTGCCTAGCAAGGGGCAGGGGAGGCGGAAGAGGTGGAAGCGCAGATCAGGGACGAGGGAAACTCATCTGTTAACTATGGAGAGGTAGGGTATTTTTCCAGGGACTGTCCAAACCCTACAAGACAAACCTGCCAGTATTGCAGGCAGTTGGACCATGCGATTGAAGATTGTCTAGTATTGATAGCGAAGATGTAGGAAAAGCAGCCGACACCTATGCAAAATGTGCAGAGGGTTAAGTTTGAACTACAAGAAAAATATCCAAGCGTGAATGTTGTAATACGTAGTGGGATGGCCACTAGGGGGCCTGGGGAGAAAACTGCAACCGAGCCCTGGCCAGAAATTAACAAATAGGAAGGGTTGGATCTAAAAAAGAAGAAATAAACATCTATCACAGCTCACAAGGACTTTGTCAAGGCAGAGGCATCTACTTCGCAGCCACCTGAGGACCTCAAGGTAGATGAGGAGGTCAAACCCTTTTTACAAGAATGTATGAAGCTGCTGCGCAACCCGAGGGCTGTGGAAAATCTTCAGGCATTGATAGATTATTGTGCAACACAACCTATCCTCCCTCCGGAAGTCAAGGATGTACATAAACTCTATAGGTATAAGAAACGCACCAGCAGGGAGATGCAGTTGATTGCGCAGATCGATGATTACGAGATGGATCAAGTTATTTTGGACCTAGGGTCGGATGCAAATGTATTACCTAAATAGAGTTGGAAACAAATGGGGGAACCTAAGTTGGAATGGTCCACTATCCAAATATGTATGGACAATCAATAGAAGATCATTCCATTGGGAAGACTACCAAATATTGTGGTGGATATCGCAGGGGTTAAGGTCCAGGCTGACTTTGAAGTAATTCAGATTGTTGAAGATGTGGACCCCTACCCTATGCTCCTAGCCTTGGATTGGGCCATCGATATGGGAGGCATCATTAACCTAAAGAAGAGGAGCATGGTATTTGAGGATAACGGTACAAGGGTAATAGTATCATTAGATCCGGTGGAGGGTGAACGATACACAGAACCAGTGTGTGACGAAGAGGATGTAGATCACATCTATAAGTTGACTCTGTGAGATGAAGATTGGATCAACCCCATAGCGAAGGGGGTAATTTGCTGGGAAAATGACAATGAATGTTTCTTCAACTCTGATGGGGAGATGGAGAACTGGAAAAACCGATTACATGATGTCTCTACGCTAAGATGTCTTTGGATCACGAAGACCTTCCACTGCATCTTCTCGAAGGTAAGATATCTACCTTATTTCGATGGTTCCAATAATGTTAGGGACTTTTTGCAGGCATTTGAAGCTGAGGTTCCTTAAGAACGATGGCTAGGGGCCTGTAAGCTGGCCATGCAAGGATCACTTGCGTAATGGTGGGTAACGCACGAGGAGGTGTTCCAGGATTGGGAGGAGTGTCGGAATATGTTGATCCTATGATTTGAGGCCCCAGCCGATGTGCGAATCAAAATTTTCCTTGGACCCAAATATCCACGCCAATATCTAGTCACTTGGACCACTTCCCACCGCATGGTACTTAGATGCGGAACTCCACCAGCGCACCCGCCACTAGGAGGATTTGAGGGATGAATTTCTAGGAACATTTGGGTTCATAGGTGGGACATAGGCGCTTAACGTAGCATTTCCTGACTTACCTACCCTCTCCTAGGGTGTGGAAACCTAGTTCGAGCACCCTCCCATACTACTTCGGGTGAGACTTGTTGAAAATGGCAACAAGAAATAGTGAAGGAGGCCTCCTGAAACATATTTCTTGATCCTAGTTGGAAAGTGATCACCTAAACTAGGTGGGGACCACAAATGTGATTTTTGTCGAAAAATCTATTTTTAGACTATGTCTATTTTTAGACATATGGAGCATGGTCCAGGGATTGCAGTATGTTATTCCTGGAGTATTGGTCATGTTGGTAAAAATATATGGACATCTATTTTTTGGACCTATAGGTCGAAGTCTATTTTTAGATTGCCTCTCCTTAAAATAGGGAAGTCAAATATTATTTACCCTTAATAATATTTGGACTCTAAACTTCAGTTTACTCTCTTGGAGCACTTCAGTTTGACCCTCAGAGGTGGGGCATGCAGCTTCCAGAAGGATTTATGCTTTTCCTATGAGTTAGGTGAGCTAATGCATGGTTGAATTCAGTTAGAGCTCAAGTGGTGGAGTTCGGTGGAGTTGATGCGACAGTTAATGGAGGTGGTGTTCTGGTTAACTAGTTGAACTAGTTGTATTTAGTTTAACTGGATAATACACTAGAGATGAGTTGTGTGAATTAAATATTATTTAATTCACATATTATTAACTCATTATTCAACTAAAGAACACATCATTTTAACTCAGTGCATGGACAGTTTAGTGGCGACAAGTGAAAGAGGTAGATGAAAGGGTGGAGATAGCTATCAGTTGCGACATCAGTTGTGCATGAGATTTGCACCACACTTGGAGGAAATTACCAATGAAAATTGTGCAGTTGGAGCCAGTGAGATTCAAACCTGGATCTCTATTTAGACCAGCCTTGATTGCGCAATAGAGGCAGAGAAGTAGTGGGTGTGTTTTGAACCTGTGACTTGTTCAAAACCAAGCTAGTTTTTGTGTAGCTTTGGGAGATAGTACTGAGTACTTGTGAGGAGTTTGTACTATGTATTTTTTGCATGTTCTCTCCATTTATAATATACTATAGCTGCAGGGTTTTCAGCTATAAGCTTTCCCCATACATACTGTGTTAATGTGTGTGATGATTTTATGTGCGATCGCTTCTATTCTTTCCGCATGTGACAATTAATTGTAGAAGAGATTATGTGTTATGCATGCAATTCGAAATTGATGTGTGATCAGGTTAATCTCCATTGAATAAGTGATTTATTCAACAAATTTCTACATGGTATCGGAGCAATATTAATTGTCGAGATCTATTACGGTGATTGCAAACTTATTTCCTCGGACAGAGCCTGCATACGGGCCAGATAGCCTCCGGATTCATCTTTCTTCAGAAAGTGAAAGGTCTGGTAAAAGCCTATGCATTCAATATCTGATTTGGAAATAATTTGTTCTCAAGTGTAGATCAGAAGCGATTGAGTTATTAGCTGGTGGTGAAATTCGAATTTGCAGATTTGTGTTCTTGGTGCCGCGGCGAAAATGTCTTTCATCGGGTTGCGACTAGAATATGCCTTGGAAGGAAGTTCGAATTATGTTGCATGGAAGGACCGCATGGAGGCTGTATTAGATGATCATGGGCTATTGGAATTCGTGGAGAAAGATATTCCAAATCCTACTTCTAATGATGCTGATGTTGTGGAAGCCTGGCGAAAGAAACAAGCAAAGTGTCGAAGGATCCTGTTGGAGGGCGTAAAGGATCACATTGTATCCAGCCTGCATGGAAAGGCTTCTCCATATTTGATGTGGAAAGATTTGATGTATCTATACCAAAGCAAGAGTGACCAAAGGAAGCTGGCGCTCAAAGATAGACTTAGGAACATCAAGATGGAGAAAGGCGACAGCATTGCAAAATACCTCATGAAGTTCACTCAGTGCAGAGATGAGCTGGGAAGTGTGGGGGTGACTGTCGAAGATGAGGATATGGTGGACCTGGCTCTCCTTGGTCTTCCGAAGGCTTTGCATTCCTATCAGGATAGTTTCAATGGTCGGGAGAAGTTGCCGGGATGGGAGCGACTGTGGTCGGATCTCATGCAAGAGGAGATCAGGAGGACTACCAGGGACAAATCTTCATCAAAGGTAACTGATGAAGAAGACTGTGCTTTGGCTGCCAAAGCGAGGAAGGGGAAGGGCAAGGAGAAGGCTTCTCAATCTGGTGCGGATGGTAAAGAGTGTGACATGTCCAAAGTGAAGTGTTTTCACTGTCACGATCATGGACATTACGTCATGAATTGCCCAAACAAGAAGAAGAACAAGCAGGCTGCTGGAGCTGCAGCTGGTGAGGCTCTTGCCTCGCAATTTGAGCTGGACTTCTCATTGATCGCATGCATGTTGTCTAGTGCATTGGGATTGGGGTGGTATATTGATAGTGGTGCATCCTTTCACATGACGGGAGATGCAAATCTTTTCAGTGACTTGGTGGAGAAAGGTCTCCAGATGCATGTTGAGTTGGGCGACGGTGGACGATACAATGCGACCGGCATTGGTACCATAACCTTTCAGAGGGAGTCAGGTAAACTCATTCTTTTACAAGATGTATTGCATGTACCAGGTCTAACAAAGAATCCGATCTCAGTCGCAATGTTAGAGGATAAAGGGTATGAAGTTGTCTTTAGAGAAGGAAAAGTTTTCCTTCGGCACAAGGCAACGGGACAAGTCAAGAAGGTTGGGATTCGGGCAAAGAATCTCTACAGACTTGAAGTAGATGGGATGTCTACGGAGCTTCCTACTATTGGGAAGCGGAAGGAAGACATGCAACTAAAGCTTGAGAGGGAGCAAGTGTTGCATGCAGGCGAGAAAGACATGCAATTGAAGCTTGAGAGGGAGCAAGTTTTGCATGCAGGTGATAGTGAACCTCGGGATGTGGAGCAACCACAAGAGGATCATGGAGTGGAAGAAACCACTCATGCAGAGAAATTTCGTGCCAGACGGGCAGAGGGAGTGCATGCAGCTATACCACCAGGTATGAGGTGGGGCGACATGCATGATTAATCCCATGAGGAGATTTCTGGGAAGATTCATGAGATGGTGTGGATCTCATGGATTGAACCTAGCTACGAGGTGCCCACAGCGCAGCAGTAGCAAGATCAGTTGGAGTGATGCAGGCAGATCAAAGTGACAGTGTCGGATACTGGAGCGCGGATCAGAGTTGACAGCAAGTGCAAGAGTGCATGGGTGCAAGAGTTCAACAACGCAGTGGTTCCTGATGACATGTGCAGTTGGCCAAGAAGAAGTCGAAGACTTTGATGATAGATGCTAGATGCATCAAGACTGATTGAGTTGTTTGGAGCCTATTCAATTTCAGAGGAGTTGCAGAGCAGATGCATGGAGTTGCATGGCGCTTGTGAAGGTTGTAGGGCGAATGCATGGAGTTGCATGTCGCATGCAAAGACAGTCCTTTCTTGTTGAGAGGGAGTGTTGAAAATGGCAACAAGAAACAGTGAAGGAGGCCTCCTGAAACATCTTTCCCGATCCTAGTTGGAAAGTGATCACCTAAACTAGGTGGGGACCACACATGTGATTTTTGTCGAAAAATCTATTTTTAGACTATGTCTATTTTTAGACATATGGAGCATGGTACAGGGGTTGCAGTATGTTATTCTTGGAGTATTGGTCATGTTGGTAAAAATAGATGGACATATATTTTTTGGACCTATAGGTCGAAGTCTATTTTTAGACTGCCTATCCTAAAAATAGGGAAGTCAAATATTATTTACCCTTAATAATATTTGGACTCTAAACTTCAGTTTACTCTCTTGGAGCACTTCAGTTTGACCCCCGGAGGTGGGGAATGCAGCTGCCAGAAGGATCTACGCTTTTCCTATGAGCTAGGTGAGCTAATGCATGGTTGACTTCAGTTAGAGCTCAAGTGGCGGAGTTCGGTGGAGTTGATGCGACAGTTAATGGAGGTGGTGTTCTGGTTAACTAGTTGAACTAGTTGTATTTAGTTTAACTGGCTAATACACTAGAGATTAGTTGTGTGAATTAAATATTATTTAATTCACAAATTATTAACTCATTATTCAACTAAAGAACAAATCAGTTTAACTCAGTGCATGGACAGTTCAGTGGCGACAAGTGAAAGAGGTAGATGAAAGGGTTGAGTTAGCTATCAGTTGCGACATCAGTTGTGCATGAGATTTGCACCACACTTGGAGGAAATTACCAATGAAAATTGCACAGTTGGAGCCAGTGAGATTTGAACCTGGATCTCTATTTAGACCAGCCTTGATTGCGCAATAGAGGCAGAGAAGTGGTGGGTGTGTTTTGAACCTCTGACTTGTTCAAAACCAAGCTAGTTTTTGTGTAGCTTTGGGAGATAGTACTGAGTACTTGTGAGGAGTTTGTACTATGTATTTTCTGCATGTTCTCTCCATTTATAATGTACTATAGCTGCGGGGTTTTCAGTTATAAGATTTCCCCATACATACTGTGTTATTGTGTGTGATGATTGATGTGCGATCGCTTCTATTCTTTCCGCATGTGACAATTAATTGTAGAAGAGATTATGTGTTATGCATGCAATTCGAAATTGATGTGTTATCAGGTTAATCTCCATTGAATAAGTGATTTATTCAGCAAATTTCTACAACTTTGGCTTATGCAAGCAGACCACTGCCGAAAGGGCCAATATTATAGGGGTTTGTTGGCAAAACTTAACCTCCGAACCTAGGTCAAGACCAAGAGATCCAACTTCAAGCAGGTCTAGGGGTGTAGCTGAATCTTTCCAAGATACCCCACGTAGCATTACAGGGTCTCCACTCTGCAGTGTTTCAGGAGGTTCACCACCGGGACCAGCAAGTACACCACCAATTGGGTATGGCCAAACAGACCATCGCACAACAAAACACAGAGGTAATCTTTGCTATTGGGCAGAAAGAAGAGCTCAAAAATTTGATCCACCAGCTCTACACAGAAGTTACAGAAGAAATATCGGTTGCAACCACCCCACGGGCTAAAGTGGAAGGATTAGTCGTAGCATTGTAGACTTCCAGGAAGGAAATGCAGGTTATTAAGACATAGTTGGAGTAGCAAATCTCTGAGTTACAAGACAAACTGCAGCCTGGAACACCCCTAGAGGTACAAGCCCAACGCGCTGCATTAGTGACCAAGGCTACCAACACTATTACATGATAGATTGCTCAGGGCGCCCAGTTACTCGAGGATGACATGCAACTTTGGACCAAGATACAACGCGAATCGGTCCTCTGGAAACGTAATTAGGACTTGCGACAAAAGGAGGAATATTTCGAGCAGATCGAGGCTACATTACCTACCTTGGTCCCTGCACAATGTTTGGTGTGATTGTGGACTAGCAACACCCTCCAAGATGAGATCGAGGGACTCTGCCATAAGAAGCATGTTACCAGGAACGCTTGAATCCTTGGGTTGCTACAGCCCTCCAGCTCTCACAGGATGTATATGGTGCTGTGGAGTGACTAAATCAGACATTGGAGAGTGTCATGGCTGCGATAGAGGGACCAACTACACAAAAGATTGTAGATATTGTGCAGAGCACTGCTGCTAAGAGTCAAGAAGTGCTGCCCCTATTGGTCATAGCTGTCAATGCACTGCGCGTGCAGGTAGAGACCCCACCACGACAATGACTCGGGATGAGTCACAAGATTATGTTGGGGGACTGTTAGAATAGGGTATCCTACAAAAGCTGCGAAACTAGTCCATTTTGTATATTTTTTATTATATTTAGTCTAATGCAGGGGTTTTGGGGTGGGTAGAAGCCCCTAATGCATTGTAAGTGGGTCAAGGGTAGACCAAGAGTCTGCAAACCATGGTTTACGAACCATTGGATGTGTAGGCTTAAATAATATAAGTATTTGAACCTTTTTGACTTGTAAGACAGACTTGGACTAAGATTGGTGCGAATTACAAATTAGCAGATCTGTTTGGTTTTGGGAAAGGACTACTGCTGGATGTGTGTGTGGAGATCCTTAGTCTTGCTATGTGTGGACCTTGCTACTGTGTGCACAGGTTGGGTTTTGGGTATTGTAAAAGGATCGGAAAAATTAATGAATGCGGAAGGTTGTTGAAATCTCTGAATCTATTGGATCTGTGATATATGTTTATGTATGCTCTGTGTCATTGATTTAAGCTGTGAAAATACTTGTGTTACTTTTTTATATTGATATCTAGATCTATTATGGTATGCATGATTCTATATTGACCTCCGCAAGTAACTATGCTAAGTGCTTATGATGCGTTGACCATTGATCTGAATCTGTTTATTAGACTTGATGCAAGAATATATGCGATAGTTGCCTTATTTTCCTATAGCTGTTATTCTTTGCATGATATTATGCACGTGGATGTGGAGGAACTGATAGATCTCGGTTTTGTAATATGTGATCTGATATTTGTGAAGTCGAATGCAACTCTACATGACTTACCTACGCTCTCCTATGGTGCGGAAACCTGGTTCTAGCATCGACTGCCGAAAGGGCCAGTATATAGGGGTTTGTTGGAAAACCTTAACCTCCCAACCTAGGTTAGCACCCCTCGAGCCAACAGGACTGAATAACCCTCTTCATGTAGCTGGTCATCAAGTATCATGCATGTGAAAAGATCCTTGGAATAATCCACCAACAATTGGGATTTCCAGTATGGATCAATATTCCATAGTGACAGCATTGATGATTTATCACAAAGAAAATCTGTCATATGGATGCTTTCCTCCTTGACATCTCCCATGCCAAAGGTATATGATGGAGGGTTGCTATCCCCTCGTTGCTGCTCTTCTTGCATATGCACATGCTCAAGTAAAGATTGAAGCTTTTGGAAGTTAGTCTCCCATGGAAGGCTATCATCTATCCATTACTTCCTGGGTTTAGTTAAAGCATGCATGTATGGCCACCATCTTCTATCATGTATGGAAAATTTCTCTCTAAGTGAGATCATCTCTTGAGTCTCCATACCCAAGGAATGGTCTCCTTGCCCCATGATGGTGTCATCCTCCAATCCTACAAAAATTCCTCTCAATGCAGTATGAGATGAGAGAGTGGGTAATGGTGATAGTGAAAGAATATCCCCCTCCTCCTTGAGCCTACCCAAGACCCTTAGTGCTATATCTTGGTCTTCTAATGCTCCCTTCCTTCTTGGATCTATGAATGTAGCATCAAGATGTGAGACATCTTTCACCAAATTTGAATCAGGTGGTCTCCCAGGTGGTTTACCACAAGATAATGATGTCTCACGGACCATCCTCATGTGAAAAATAGATGGGATCATCTTATCCTTGTTTCCACTGCAAAAATTCAACTTTGTTTCTTGTGTGGAATTTTTATGATAGTTGGGTATCACTCTTAATGATGCAAGAGTGCCTCTAATTGGAGCAATTGCTCCATCCTCACCTCCAGGTGGTGGTGGATCATCAACTGCTATCCCAGTGCTGTGACCCCTTCCTTGTTCATCTTATTCTTCCTCCTCATCATCTGAGAATACCTATATGTAGTGTGCCTTTCCTACTACACATCTATGTCTGGGTGCCCAAGATTCTTGGAATGTGAAGCAAAGCTTCCTCCTCCTCAAATATATTCAGACATCATCATCAAGAGGTTTTTTATTTTGGCTCTCCTTTGAAATAGGATCCTTCTCTTCTTTTCCCTTTGATGGAAAAGAAGGCTTGTGTTGAAAATTTGCCTTTGCTTTTGGCAAGGAATCTTGAAGGTCTCTAGCCCTTCCAATGGAATCTTGCAGGGTAGTGGGCTTGGTAGACTTAACCAACCCATGAAGAGGTTAATATAACCCATCAATGAACATATACACCCTTCTTGTTGTAGATAGATTAGGAACCATAACAGAAAGTCTTAAAAATTCAAAAATGTATGTTTCTAGATTATCTGATTGTTTTAGTTTTGCAAGCCCCATGAATGGTGCTTCAAGATCTCTTCTATCAAATCTTTCCACCAGCCTTCTAGTGAACTCTAAATATGGAGTCACATTGTCATGACCCAATGTAGACAATCCATGGAACCACCAATCATATGCTTCACCGTCAAGGTGCAGCGCTACAATATTAATGGCCTCCATTTCTGGAACCTTGTTCAACTAGACGTAGATGTCAAGTTTCTCTACCCATGATTTGGCAGTGCACTGGGATGACCCATCAAATTTGGGTAAAAAGAATCTGCCCATAGTGCGGTGTAGATCATGATTCTGAATGAATCCACCACTTCTATTATGATGCCTTGGTCTTCTATTGTCCTTTATTTGAAAAAATTCTTGAAAACTCAAGTGGTCCTTTATAATATTCCCAATTAGCCCAAGCTAATGGGAATATTCAATTTTTATTTGTCTTATTTTGATTTTCATGTTGATGAATAAAATGTGAAGGAGGACATGTAAAACTCCTAAAAACACCAAAATAAATCAATGCATATGTAAACAGAGACATATCTGGGCCATGTGAATAAACTCTTTCAGGTGTGAATGGATTTGTATCATGAGATTGGGTCAACTTTGACCAAGTCAACAACGCAATATAGATGCAATGAACCTCATGGATAGACAACGCAGTTTTAGATGGAGGCTTCACATGTGAAAGGAGCTAAATCATTGAGGTGGTTTAGGGTTTTTCAAGGCTTTCATATTATAAAAGAAGGAGGAGGACAAGAGGAGGGGGTTGTTGATGCTATTATTTTCTGAAGGTATTGTCTGCTTAGAAATCCCTTGTTGGGATTTCCTGTTTAGGAATCCCACCTCCTTCCTTGAGCAGCTCTTGGAGGAGTCTTGTTTTCCTAGTTCACTATCTGGCATTTGGCCAAGCCACATATTGCATCTACAGCACAGTCCTATTTAGGCTTGAGCTATCCATGTAAGCTGCAGCAAGTGGAACTCTAGATCTGTGCAGATCTAGCTTGTATTGGAGCCTCTTCTCAGTGAGTGTGTCTTTTAACCTCCTGGAAGAGTGCATCCACTGTTTGAGCTTCAGATCCACATATTGGTAGCAGGCTAAAGAATTATTAGGGCCTACAATGCAATCCCTCTTCCATGACTGTGTTATTTGCAAGAGCAGAGTTGCTGGGGTACTTGGCATCATTTTAGAGGAGAGATCTCCAGTGATTGGATCTTTCCTTTCTCTGTGGTGATCCATGGATTGGCCAACCAATCCATGTGTTTCAGATATGATCTTCTACATATGTTATGCTTCAGAATTTTCTGAATAATCTTGCATATCTATGACTTAGATCTCAGATCTACTTACCGTTGTTCATGTTTTGTTGAGATCCCCAAGGGGAGTGTATAGAGGAGCCTATATTGTACATAGATATGAAATAGATATATCATTTTAAGTACAGATATGCTCTATATCTAATTTGTAATCTACTGCATACTTCAGCAATGAAAATTACGCTGTCAATATTATCCTACCATTTCATGTTGTTGTAGCAGCTCATTTTGAGGCTTTTGTCTTGTACATTCTTTCTATATTTGTGATAAAATTTATAAGCTGCATTGTAGATCTAATTTGCTGATGTATAGCTGAAAGATGAACCTACATGTTGGTATCACACTTGTAAATTTATAAACTACATTATTTCTGAAGCAGTCCTTTGCATATAGCTGCATCCCCTCTCTTTGGGTGTTTTCCAGCTAGACTAGTTTGTGGGAGATCTGTTTAACCCACCTAGTTTGATTTTTTTTTACTCTCCTTTTGTATTTAGATCTTATATGAGCTGGTCTAAGGGATTTAGGAGCTACAAACTCATTTATGTGCACAAAATTCTCAAAAGTGCGTTATTTTAGCAGGCTTGCTGTGCAATCCCCATTTTGGGATATTACAGTGGTATCAAAGAATCTTTCTTGGCATAGCCTATGCATTCTTGGAGCCAATATGATTTTAGATGAAGGAGAGCCTCTCACTGATAGAGAGCAGAGGTATCATAGGAGGAGATAAAAGAAAAGTGATTACACGAAAGATAAAGTAAGCAAGGATGAAACCCCTTTGTATGGAAGAATAAAAGAAGTAGAGTTCTCTAACATTATCTCTCAAGCTTTGCATGAGGTGAAGGGAGAAATTAGGGGAGTGAGGAATGAAAGACAAGCAGACCTTCTAAAATGGTTTGCACATGAAGAAATCCCCACTACTTCATATGATGTGTGTGAGCATTCAGCCACACAATCTGTTCCACAACGTGGTAGCATGCCTAATTTCTTGTCAATGGAGGGAGGAAGAGGAGAAACACTAAAGGAGGGATCTCTTGGTGAATATATCTAAGAATATGAATCTCAATCAAAGAGATTCAAAGAGCATTTCAGTTTCCCAGAGTTCTATCAACTCAAAGAAGAAATATCCTGCAGCTACAGTAGGAGGAAAGGGTGCATGTAGCACACTTTGGGTAGATTCTCTCTACCTACATTTGATGGATCACCTAAAGGCTTAGCCAAGTATTGGGTAGAGAAGCTTGACACATACTTTCAGATACATCAAGTATCAGAAGAAGAAGCCTTGAGAGTAGCAATTCTGCATCTTCAATGGAATGCTTATGCTTGGTGGCTGTTTGAGTCCTCTTCCTTGAAAGGGAGGAACATCTCTTCCTATGCAAGATTCACCAGGAGACTAGTGACAAGATTTGATGAGAGACATTTTGAGACTTCTTAGGGGGAGCAGACCAAGCCCAAGAAATCTGAATCTCTGCATAAGTTGGAAGATTCCATGGAGCCAACTCCATTCCTTAACATTGTTGAAGGGGTTCAAGGTTTGTTGCACTTTCTACCATAGGAAAAGGCCCCAATTCAACAAAATCTCTTTTCTCAAAGAGGATATTTGAGGATTCCTTCCTCACCAAGAGATCAAGATGAAGGATCTCTTGATGATGAAGCATTCTCCATTGATGAGGAGAAGGGAGAGAGAGAGCAGGGAATATCCTCCAGCTTTGTGCAAGCAGGAGGAGATATATTTTCATTTGGATATGGAGATGAAGCAATGGCTTCCATTAGAGGGATTCTTGCACCTTTGCAAAGAATTCTAGAGATTATTCCATATGGAGGACATGAGCAGCATGTGTCTTTGCTAAAAGACAATGAGACAGAAAAAAGGAGGGGTCACATAGTTGACCCACTATCAGAAGATGGGGCAAGGGCTCCAATCAGAGGCACTTTTACATCATTAAGAGGGGTCTCCAAGTTTTAGGGTACTTCCACACAGAAATAAGAGATGGATTTGCACAGTGGAAGCAATCATGATATGTTCCCATCTATTATTCACATGGGAATGAGCCATGAGACATCATTATCCTATGGTATACCACGTGGTAGACCACCTGATCTAGATTTGATGGGAGATGTTTCATGCATTGATGCTCCTTTCATAGATCCAAGGAGGGAGGGAGCACTAGAATACCATGCTTCAGCGCTGAGAGTGTGGGGAAAATACAAGGAGAGGGAAATAATTTTTCCCTTAACTTCACTGTCCATTCTCTCATCCCATATTGAGCTGAGAGGAGATGCTACAAGAATGAAGAATGACACCACCATGAAGCAAGGGAGGCAATCCTTGAATCTGGGGACAAGCCTGTTTGGAGGATCCTCTTCCATACATTATGAGAGCTAGTGGACACACATGCAAACTTTGGAAAAACCAAGGAGGTTTTGGATAGATGGCAGCCTTCCAAGGGAGGCTAACTTCCAAGGACTTCCCTCCTCTTTTGAGCATGTGCATGAGCAAGGAAAGCAACAAGGGAGGATTGGAAACCTTCCACCTTGTAAATTTTACATGGGAGATGTCAAGGAGAAGAACCACAACATGGAAGACATTATAGATGACACACTATCTGCGCTGCCATTGTTGGGCACACTAGATCCCTATTGGAAATCCCAATTACTGGTGGATTATTCCAAGGATCTTCATACTTGCATGATTCTTGATGACTGGTTGCATGAAGGGAGCTATTCAATCCTTGATGGAGTCATCTATAATCATGGTATAATATTTTTTTCTAGAGCCTCCAAGCTCAAGGGGAAGCTTCTGCAGAGGGCTTATGAAGAGTTCCATCTTAGCCACACTTATTCTATGAAGCTCAACAATATCATATTGAGGAGCTATTACTGGGAGGGCTTTGAAAAGGAACTATATCAGCAATTCATAGATGCATGGATTCTGTGGAGTTGGAGCAGCAATATGGCTCTAAGGGAGAATTAAATCAACCCTCTCTTCCTTCCGTTGAAGGAGAGAGTAGATATATGCACCACTCCATTGATAGGAGGAGAATTGTTGGTGAAGAGAATTCTCTTAATACATGTATTTTATATTCTGACTTCATGCACTCTTACATCATGTTTTTGTAGGCCATGAATCCAAGGAGGAGTGTTATATCTTGTCAATCTCATGGCAAATATGGGGCCACAACAATTTTTGTACTTGGCCGCTCCCTTGGTGGACAAAGGGAGATCTTGTTTCATGATGGGTGCTTTCCTAAGGAACCAAACATATCTCACACATTCAACTACAGTGAGATGGCATGGCCTACAAGTAAGTGGTGGGAAAACCACTAACCACATCTTGATCTGATGCAGGCAGGAGATGCCCTGTGCTAGTACCATATATGGGATTATGACCCATCTCCTCATGTCCCAATTTCTGTTTATGTATTTGTAGTTTTTCTTCCATACATGGATGATGTACTTGTCCTATTTTTGGAATTGTATGGAGGGAGGATAGGAGGCATGTGTGTACCACATGGGATGGAGAATCTCTTTGCATGCTTTGCTACATATTTCAAGGAGAGTAGGGATTCAGCCATGTTTATTTCTGTGGAATTCTTGACACCTTGTGGGATGGATTATGTACATCTCATAATGATTTTGGAGAGACAACTCATGGGAGGATGGATTGGTGAACACTCAGCTTATGCAGACAGCTATATCCTTGATGGTGTCACCAATGGGGAAGGAGAAGTGTTTTAGCACTCACCCTATCAGTTGCTTGAGGACCAACAACATTTTGGAGGGGAGGACTGTAATATTCCCAATTAGCCCAAGCTAATGGGAATATTCAATTTTACTTTGTCTTAATTTGATTTTCATGTTGATGAATAAAATGTGAAGGAGGACATGTAAAAATCCTAAAAATACCAAAATAAATCAATGCCTATGTAAACAGAGACATATCTGGGCCACGTGAATAAACTCTTGTAAGTGTGAATGGGTTTGAATCATGAGATTGGGTCAACTTTGACCAAGTCAACAACGCAGTCTAGATGTAATGAACCTCATGGATAGACATCAAAGTTTTAGATGGAGGCTCCACATGTGAAAGGAGCTAACTCATTGAGTTGGTTTAGGGTTTGGCAAGGCTTTCATCTTATAAAAGGAGGAGGACAAGAGGAGGGGGTTGTTGATGCTATTATTTTCTAAAGGTATTGTCTGCTTAGACATCCCTTGTTGGGATTTCCTATTCAGGAATCCCACCTCCTTCCTTGAGTAGCTCTTGGAGGAGTCTTGTTTGCCTAGTCCACTATCCGGCATTTGGCCAAGCCACATCTTGCATCTACAACATAGTTCTATTTAGGCTTGAGCTGTCCACGTAAGTTGCAGCAAGTGGAACTCTAGATTTGTTAAGATCTAGCTTGTATTGGAGCCTCTTCTCAGTGAGTGTGTATTTTAACCTCCTGGAAGAGTGCATCCACTGTTTGAGCTTCAGATCCACATATTGGTAGCAGGACAAAGCATTCTCAGGGCCTACAGTGTAGTCCCTCTTCCATGACTGCGTTATTTGAAAGAGAAAAGTTGTTGGGGTACTTGGCATCATTTTAGAGGAGAGATCTCCGGTGATTGGATCTTTCCTTTCACTGTGGTGATCCGTGGATTTGCCAACCAATCCATGTGTTTCAGATCTAATATGCTACATATGTTATGCTTCAGAATTTTCTGAATACTCATGCAGATCTGTTCTTAGATCTCAGATCTACTCACCATCGTTCATGTTTTGCTGAGATCTCCAAGGGGAGTGTATAGAGGAGCCTATCTTGTACATAGATCTGAAATATATCTATCATTTTATGTACAAATCTACTCTAGATCTGAGTTGTAATCTACTGCATGCTTCAGCAATGAAAATAACGCTGTCAAGCTTATCTTTCCATTTCATGTTGTTGTAGCAACTCATTTTGAGGCTTTTGTCTTGTACATTATTTTTATATCTGTTATACACTGTATAAGCTGCATTGTAGATCTAATTTGCTGATGTATAGCTAAAATATGAACCTCCATGTTTGTCTCGCACTTGTAAATTGATAAACTGCGTTATTTTTAAAGTAGTCCTTTGCATATAGCTGCAACCCCTCTCTTTGGGTGTTTTCCAGCTAGACAAGTTTGTGGGAGATCTGTTTAACCCACCTAGTTTGATTTTTTTTTTCTCTCCTTTTGCATTTAGATCTTAGATGAGCTGATCTAAGGGATCTAGGAGCTGCAAACTCATTTTTGTGCACAAAATTCTCAGAAGTGCGTTATTTTAGCAGGCTTGCTGTGCAATCCCCATTTTGGGATATTACATCCTTGAATCTCTGAGTTTGAGACTCATACTCCATAAAATATTCTTCAAGGGATTATTTCTCTTGAAACCCTTCATTTACCACAGCCAAGAATGTAGGCATTTTAGAGTGTTGGGAAACTTGTGGTTGCTGCACTGGTGGATCATTCCAGTGATGAGACATGCCAGAGCCTTCACCATAATGAAATCATTTAGGGGATTCCTTGTATCTATCCATCCTCATTTCTTTGATCTCTCTAGAAATATCTTGCATGGCTCTAAGAAGGATCTTAGGGAACTCCTTCTCTTCATCTTCACCTCCAGATAAAGGGGTTTTACCCTTCTCTTATTTGTCATTTGTATAATCAAACTTCCGATGTCTTATTTTTTGATACCTCTTCTCTCTGTTAGTAAGAGGCTCTCCTTCTTTAGATGACATATTTTCTTTTCAAGATGCACAGGCTGTGCCAAGATTATGCTCCGATACCACTGTAATATTCCCAAATAGGAAAAGCAAGAATATAGTGAAAAATTTTGGAACAATATGTAAAACATCATTTCAAAGTAAGAGGCCAATATGGAGACCTTTCATATGTTATAACAACAAAAAAATATGCACAAATAATGGGCCATAATATAGACAATAATAAAGTACAAGCCTCCAATGGAAAAAATCCCTCAAAATGAGGAGCAACAACTATATATAAAAGTTGGAAGACCCTTACAACGCTATTTTATTAGCTCTACTAAAAAAATGATTATAAATCAGATCTAGGGTTGATATGTGCCTCAAAAGATAAATCTATTTCAGATCTGAGTACTATACAACCTCCTTTGAAGAACCTCTCAAGGGTTTTCAGCAAAACACCAAGTACAAGATGTAGATCTAAGTCCCAAGGCTGTAGATCCACTACGAAATATAGATTTGGAAAGTGTGGCTTATCTGATTTTATTAATACAATAGCCTCCTCCAATAGATCCTCTAAGTGAAAGGCAGATCCCCTTCACTAGAAAATCAGCTCTCCAAATGGTGTGCCAAACCACCCTGCAACTCCTCCTACAGAAATAACACAGATATGGAAGTAAACTACACTGTAGGGATGAATAACTAGTTGGCCTAATGCCAAGATCTAAAAATATGCACAAATACCTTCAATACTATCCTCCCAATGGAAAGGAAGCCTCCTCCACTGAAAATAAGCAATGAAATGGCCTAGATCTAGAGATCTAGTCTCCACTTGTTGCAACCTGCAAAACAACCAAACCCTCAACAAGATCTGCACTGTAAATGAAATATGAAGCTTGGCCTTATGTCTGATAGTGGAAAATGTAGTACAAGACTCATCCAAGAGCTTCTAAATGGAAAAGGTGGGATTCCCGATCAGGAACACCCTGTGCTAAACAACACTCTATCTTAGCTAAAAAATAAGAGAAAGATATATGTCTAAACAAATCATATATTCAAAAATATAATAAAACCATACCTAATCAATATGGTTGTCATCCTATTCCTTAAATAAGATATGAACTTTCAAACCCTAAGCCCCATCTAATAATGGCACTACTTCCACACAAAGCATCTCCATCTAAAACTATGTTGTCTTTCATTGATGACCACTCCTCCATGACAACGTTGTTGATTTGGTCAAGGTTGACCCAGTCAAGGTGATCTAGCCCCTTTTCACACCAAGAGTGTTTAATTAAGTTGCCAAGATTTATCTCTTTCACATTTGGCATTGATTTATTCATTATTAAGGAGAATTATGGGCCTCCTTTGTCCTCTTATTCTTTAAACAAATCAGCAAAACAAAATTTAATATTCTAACTAGCTCATGGTTAATTGGGAATATTACATATGATTCAGTCAAACTTCCCAATAATGCATTGACCACCTTTGAATTGGTTTCATAGTTCTTTCTTGATGTTGGATCTATTGGAACTGAAGCTAGATATTGATAACCTCCTTCAACTATAGCCCATACATGTGCTCCAAGAGACTGTGGATAGGATCTCACTACAAGGAAAAGACCCTCTAGTGGATGTTTTCAAGGAACCCCATAGAAAAATACCCCATACATCCATTTCTAGCGGAGGGTTTTGCGGATGGTTTCCTCTTGGTGCACTTATCATTACACATCACCCCAGTGCTCTCAAACTGAGAAAGCATCGATGCGGAACAAAACATTGGCACACCAGACACCGTGCACTCCGTACACACCCGTCCGATGTGTCTTATTATATTATAGCACTGTTGTGTCACAGATATTCCGCGTCGGTGCATTATAAAACACCATGCTAAAACTGAAACCACCCGGTGCGGTAGAAAGAAACTGCACTGGTGCATCATAATACATCGTGCCAAAACACAAACCGATCGGTGCATTTGTAAGAAATAGAACCGGTGCGCCTATAAACAACGCGCACTGGTAAAGGGTTAAATTTAAAAAAAAATTACAGCAAAATAACCTAGATTTTTCAGTTTTCCAGTGCTTCTGAGCTTTCAATTACTGGTGCGTGCCCTACCATAGAACACACCGGTGCACATGAGACATTGGCACACCGGATAGCTTGCGCGACGTACACACACATCTAGGGCCTCCTATTACTGTAACACACCGGTGCTTCACCACTCTTCCGCACTGGTGCATCATAAAACACCACACCAAAATAGAAACGCGCTGGTGCATTCTTATCCAAGAGCACTGGTGCGCCAATAAACTGCACGCATCGGAATAGCGTTACATAAAAAAAAATTTAAGGCCAAAAAACCAGTGCTTTACAACTATTCCGCACCAGTGCTTTACGGATATTTTGGCTCGGTGCATCATCAAAATTTCGTGCCAAAACTGAAACATCTCGGTGTGGTGTTAGGGAACCGCCTCAGTGCATTATAAACAATGCACCAAATTTGACACAACCCGATGCAGTTGTAGGTAAGCATACCGGTGCGCCTATAAAAACCCACGCACCGGAACAGGGTTAAATAAAAAAAAAATTACGGCCAAAAAACTTCATTTTTCACTTTCCTCAGTGCTCTAGAGCTCTCAAGCACCGGTGCCATTTTACCTTGTCTGAGCAGGCCTAACATCGGTGCTCTCATTGCACCCATTGAACACACTATTGCTTTGCATTGGCCACCAATCTCTAGCTTGCATTTTGAAAAACGATGGGCAAATTTTCTTTTGCAATGTTTGCAGCCAATATGCCTCCTCGACGGTGAAATGTACAAGTATTTTTATAAGTTTTCCATAGTTAAGCCTTTTAGCAGATTAGAAATTGAAATAAACTTAAAAATAACCATTAAAAAAAAAAAAATTGTCGCACGGTGCGCCGAAGTTGTTCAGCTCACACTGGATAGCAGTGCTGCCTATAAAATTTACAGGTCGCACCGCCACCAGTGCTAATGGTATCCACACTATTTCTGGGGTAGTAATGAAAGGCGCCCAGAATAATTTAAAAAAATAAAAAAATAAAAGGCGGAGCGCTCATTTATCCAGGTGCACTGTTGACCACGGGAATCACAGTGCGGTGCGTTGACAGAATTATCCGCCCCAGTGTATGTCAGCGCACCGCATTCTGGATTCTGGGAGGGTCAACAGTGTGGCCGAGTAAAAGACCACACTGTTGGCTATGTAATTTTCATGAAGTCAATGCGCTGACATGACTATATGTTTCGAGGCGTATATTTCAGTTAGTGCACCGCTATTCTGAACTTTGATGAAGTTAACGGTGCTTGAAAAATAGACAGCTGCACCGAGGCCGATGCATTGTATTTCATTAGGGGCATCGGGACCGGTGCTCCACATTCTTAAGACGCACCGTGACTGGTGTGTGACTGTTTTTATGGCGCACCAACTTGTCTGTTTGTTTTTTTCAGAAAAAAAAAAAAAAAAAAAAAATAAATATATATATATATATATATATATATATATATATATATATATATATATATATATATATATATATATATATATATATATGTATATTCCTAAATACATGTTTGTTTTAATAAAATAAAATTATTTAATATGGCAATGATTCAGAGAGAAGAGGAGCAACAATAGCAACAACAGGTTGAACAATATGACATGATTCGCTAATGGGAGGCCTGAGAGAGGGAGAGAGATGCATACCCTCACCCTATTACTGCAGATACCCAGGAGATCCTTAGGCAGGTAGGCCTCCTCAAGTTCTATGAGGAGGCTACTTCCCTAAAGGCGCACATTGTGTTTTTGAGATATCTTATCCGCAGGTGGAATGCCCACCGACATGCTTTCTAGGTTGGTCCTGACCAGTGGTACACACCCACTGAGGAGGATATTTATTTTATTACAGGACTATCGAGGAGAGGGGTGGATTTTCCCTCATTCCCAAACGTGCCAGCTGGTTGTGTAGCAGGGAGTCAGTTAGTTTACTCTCAGAGATACATTGGAGCACATGTACTGTCTCCTTCAGAGTTTTAGGTACCTGGAGGTCAGTTATGTATAGGTGGTTTTGGTAGACAGGACGTGCAATGCCTCTCCCTTATCATTCGATCATTTTGCACAACACCAGTGAAGGGAAACACATTAATTGCTCACTTTTATATTATGTTTATTCTTTAGTACAACAACCACGACTTTTTAGATGGTCTGCCATTTTTTGTGGCAGTTTTGTATAGCCTTAGATAGATGTCGTGCTCATGCACAAGGGAGGGTCAACTTCCCTTTTGCTTTAGAGCTGTTATGTTTATTTTTTGAGAAGTTTCCAAAGATGAGACCTAGTTTTGTTCGACAGCCTCATGGGCCAATATTTGAGGCCTGGATGCACATGTGGGGGCAGATGATTCCCAAGAGGGGAGACACTTTGTTTCCAGCCAGGATATCACATGATTCACTGGACTTACTAGCCAGTGTTTACGGGCTGCATCCCTTCATTTTGGTCCCATGTCCTTATGCTGGCTTATATTGGTGAGGGTATCCCAACATCCTCTTCATAGCTGATGAGCCGCTAGATGATAGAGGTAATATTACTGTTTTATTTATATTTATTTTAACTTGTTCTTAATTAAATTGTTTTTATTAAATTGTGTAATGAAATTGTCTAATTATTGTTGTGTACTTGTATATATTTTGTAGAAATTAGCTCTTTTGATGGCGAGGATATGCCAAGTTCACCACGTGATCCAGGTGTGGATCTTGATGATGACGATCAGGATATGGCTGATGTCGAGCATGATCATGATGAGGATGAGGCTGGTGTAGCAGAGAGACATGCTCCTGCTCATCATGGTGCACCAGTGCTACCTTTTTCCAGGCGTGGTCGACCTGAGACCAGATATAGGATGGATTTGGCCAACCAACTCTGTGCATTGATTGTTGATGCAGGCATTATGCTCGCTCATTATAG
Source organism: Pinus albicaulis (assembly GCA_034641835.2). NCBI lineage: Eukaryota > Viridiplantae > Streptophyta > Pinopsida > Pinales > Pinaceae > Pinus > Pinus albicaulis. The sequence goes on along the minus strand of JAXQQM020091265.1, from coordinate 74,634 downwards.
AGACATACAGGCCGACGATAGGCTGTTACGGATGTGGAGAGGCATGCCACGTGACATGTACAGCCTGATGCGGCATGTCGTAGGAGCTATGACAGCTATTACGCGACTCAGGAGGAATATTCATAGCTATAGGCGTAGTCGAGCCACAACACATGATGGACATGAGTCCACGAGTAGCGACTCACATGCATCTCATGATAGTCCACCTCGCGATGCGCCTGATGAGCATGAAGCTCCAATGGCAGCATCTGACAACAATCATGGATATGAGGCTGGACTATCGGCCACATCCAGTCAGCAGCCTGCAGCTACATCGATCAGTAATAGTCATGATGATCATGAACAGTCTGGACCATCGACCGTTGAGGATGCACTATTCACTGAGCAGACCTCCACTACTACTGCTCATATTGATGTTGTACTACCACCAGTGGATGCATCCATCAATACTAGTGATCATGATCATGAGCAGGCTTGACCATCGACTATCGAGGCTGCACCCAGCTTTACTAAGTAGGCATCCACTTGTAGTACTTCTATTGATGTTGTTATACTACTACCAGCACCTAATCCATGACATTTATATTACAGTTGTATATTTTTAACATTATATATATATATATATATATATATATATATATATATATATATATATATATATATATATATATATCTGTGTGTGTGTGTGTGTGTGTGTTGGAAATGTTGTCAGAGCGGAACCATGACCAAGTGAACAGTAAAGGCGGTTTACAGTATTCATCGCACCACCTATGCGGAGTGAGCGATATTTGAGGATTTGGGAGCGATTCCATAAATCACTCGACACATGGCAAGGAGGACCCATGGAAAACTGCTTGTCACTGTGCGCCATCGCGCATTATAGTTCGACCCAGGATGCCTAGCGATATCGTTGAGTGCCATTGATCTGGGAAGGGGTCATCGGACGGTCATCATTTGTTGAAGGTGCGCGAAGATTAACACAGGTACGACGGACCATCGCACGTTAACGTTCGGCATCGGAGGTCGAGCGATATGCATATACACCGTAGATCTGGAAGCTTGCTAATCTAAAGGTGATCGGATGCTGGACTTGCACGAAATTTACTTATGGTATCGTGCGCGTATTTGATTGGCTATTGATTATATTTGTGGGCCCGGGGTCAAAGGTTTACCATATTGTTTGAAAGCGTTAAAATGCGAAGGGTTAAATTTAATCCTAAAGTTCTGTTCAAAGTTATAAATATATTTATTTATCAATTTATTCAAATTGATAAATAAATTAAAAAGAAATCAAAGAGGTATGTAAGGGTGGTAGATGAAAATATTGTCAAAGGAATACCATTAGCAATTGAATGGTTTTGACCCAAGGTTTTTAAAAAGGCGAAAACTATATAAGGTGATGAGAATCATGAAGAACGGCATGCATGCGAAAGGGTTGATAATAAATGAATCTCTTTTAGAGATATCTGTAGGAATAAACTTTGATATATCTGAATCTATGGTGCACCGGTGAATATGATCAAGATCTCTAGATCAGATGATGATTAATTCCTGGTTTAATCGACTGACGAAATCATGAAGAACATATGCATGAGTAAGGGTTGTGAATGAATACTTCACTCTAAAGTATATCTGTATGGAATGGGTAACAGATTGCTGAGAGATCTGAATTAAGAATGCACCTCTGAAGAAAATAAATAAATCTGGTTGCCTGCAAGGTATGTTGTGTGGAAGTGGATGAAACGTGGTCTGCAATGGTGCTGAGGGTCGAAGCCTTCAGTGAGGGGGTTGTAGCTCCCTTCCAGTGGTAGCTAGTAAATGAGAGCAGGGGGTAGTAGCTCCCTTCCAGGAGAGGTTGGTAAACGAGAGAAGGTTGTAGCCTTCTGCAGATGAGTGTCTGTGTGCTGGTATGAGTCTGCACCAGCATAAAATTGTAAGAAGTATTCTTTATAATAAATATTGAAGACTGAGATTACAACAACGGTGGTTTTTCTCCCAAATTGGGTTTCCACCTTAAATCACGGTGTTCATATGTGTTGCTTATGTTTGATGGTTTGTTCTGTTATTTCTGTTCATGCTTACTTCTTATTTTATGAATGAATGATGCAATGATCTAAGTAAATACATAATAAGATCTCTGGACATACAAGTTAGATGCAGTAATGTAACATATGGTTTTAAAAGAAAGGAAAACTAAAAATTGTTAGTCAAATCTAAATACTTATTCAACCCCCCTCTCAGTATTTTTCCAACAATTGGTATCAGAGCAGGTCCTTCTGAAAAAGCTTAGCCGCTAGAAGGAAGATCAAGCAAGATGAGCAATCAAGATGGAACAACATCTATCAGGCCTCCACTCTTTAACGGAAACAATTTAATCTTCTGGAAAACAAGGATGACATCCTATCTTCAGTCTCTGGGAGCAGAGGTATGGGAAATTGTTGAAGGAGGATATCAATATCCAGCTGCAGTACCAACAGATCCGACGGAAAGAAAGAATTATGAAACAAATGAAAAGGCGGTCAATGCTCTATTGGGAAGTCTAACTGAATCAGAATGTGTCAAAGTCATGCAGTTGAATACAACAAAGGCAATATGGGACAAAATCATTCTAAGTTATGAAGGTGATGCAAAGGTAAAAAGTGCTAAACTCCAAACTCTCAGAATTCAATATGAGAATCTAAAAATGGATAATGAGGAGAGCATTGCCAATTTATTTTTACGTCTAGATGATATTGTAAATCGTATGAGAAATCTGGGAGAAACAATAACCAAATCTACTTTGGTTGAGAAAGTCTTAAGATCACTAATGACAACATTTGAGTCAAAAGTTTCTGCTCTTGAAGAAAAGCAGGATCTTCAAAATCTTACTGTGGTGCAACTTCATGGCATACTAACTGCATATGAAATGAGAAGAGGAGGACCATCTGAAGTCAAAGAATCAGTCTTTAGAACTTCTGCAAAAGGGAAGGAAGTATAAAAAACAGAAGGATCAGGATATATCTCAGAAGAAGATGAGATAAACTTTGTAAAGAAACTTCAACTTGGCACAAGATGGTTCAGAGGTAAGCTTCCTTTCAAATGTTTTGACTGTGGAAGAGTTGGTCATTATGCTGCTAAGTGTCCTTATAAAGAAACACATAAAAAGGGGAAGTAAGTAGCAAGAAGGAATAAGAATCGTTTAGCACTAGAAAGAGTTACTATACTCATGAAGACAGTGATGGGTTATCTGATAGTGAGGAAGAATGTGAACAAGATCTTAGACTTCTCATGGAATTTGAAAAAGAATCCAGAGAAGGAAAGGATACTTTTATGGATGCTCTAGAAGACAGTGATTTTCTTGATGAAAATAATAAACTCAAAATCTGCTTAGAAGAGAGTAAAATAACCATAGAAACTCTGAAAAATCAGCTTGAAGAAAAAGAGAAACTCAATGAGAGATTAGAGTGTGAAGTAGTAAGTCTAAGAAAAGAACTTGAGAAAGTAAAGACTCTGAATCTTAGATTTGCTAAAGGATCTGAAACCTTAGATGAGATTATCAAGGTACAACGTTCTCCTCTTATAAAGACAGGTCTTGGATATATCGGAGAATCTTCTCAGGCTTCAGTACCAAATTATCTAAAAGCAGTTACAACTGGTTTACAACATGCTGCCACTAAGCAAGGGAATAAATAATCTTTACAGGTAAAGCATGATCATCTCAATTCAAAGAACACTAACAGGAATGTATTTCAAAGAAACACCAATCAACAGGTAAATTCATGTAGAAGATTTTATGATTGCATAAATTTCTTCTTCAATGGACAATGTTTCTCATGTCACAATTTTGGTCATAAAGTTGTTCAATGTGTTGCATATAAAACCATCATGACAAGAGAAGCAAGAAAGAAAATGATTGATATTGAAACAAAGAAGAATACTTATAACAACTTTTCTCCTCTTCAAAATGAATTTGAATGTGCTTATTGCAATAAATTTGGCCATGAAGAATCTGAATGAAGGAGAAAAGTTCAGCCAAAATAACATGTTCCTTCAAGCTCCAAAGTATGGAAAAAGACGGAATTACAGGTTGAAAATTGTGGCATAGCGTTATTTTCAGAAGATAAAGAAAACAAATGGTACATTGATATTGAATGCTCAAGACACATGACAGGTGATAAAGACAAACTTGTTGCATATAGTGCTCTAGAAAAGGAAAAGAATGTTACATTTGGAAATGATACTCCTGCGGTCATTAAGGGAAAAGGGTCTATTTTCCTAAAAGATAAGGTGAAAGCTAATGAAGTCATGTATGTGGATGGATTAAAGCATAACTTGTTAAGTGTAAGTCAAATGTGTGATCAAGGAACTGAAGTTGTCTTTAGTTCAAAAGAATGTGTGGTACATGATCTTGATACAGGTAAAGCAATTATCAAAGGGAAAAGAACTCCAAAAAACCTATATATATTGAAGAACTGCAAAGAACAATTTTATTTGAGTAAATCTTCAGATAATTGGCTATGGCATAGAAGGTTGGGGCATTTGAGCTTCTCTCAAATCAAAAAATCAAGCAGACTTAAAGTTGTTCGTGATCTTCCCAATATTACTCTACCTGAAAATATCATATGCAAATCTTGCCAATTCGGTAAGCAAACCAGGGTACAATTTAATGCCAAGGAAGGATCATCAAGTAAGCTCTTGAACTCATTCATACTGACATATGTGGACCTATGAGGAAAAATTCACCACGTAGTGAATAATACTATATCTTATTCATTCATGATTTCTCTAGAATGTGTTGGATTAGGTTGGTTAAACACAAAGATGAAGCCTTTGAAATTTCCAGATCTTAAACACTAGTTGAGAATGAATTAGATCTAAAAATCAAGTGTCTGGGATCTGATGAGGGAGGAGAATATACATCCCGGATGAATTTCTTCGATTTTGTGAACAACATGGCATAAAAAAGGCAGGTTTAATTTTAAGATGGTAGCACTCCACAACCAAATGGTGTTGCGAAATAATAGATAAGGCAGTTCAACAAATGGCTAGAGCTGCTTGGAATTCGGAACACCGACACATTTTGGGGAGAAGCAACACACTCTACTTAAATAAAACATTCTCAACAAGGCACATGTTAGTGTAAATAGTGATGAAACTCCATATGAAATACGAGTATGGTAAACCTCCCCTTTATAAAGCATTTTAGAATTTTTGGGAGAAAATGCTTTATCAAGAATAATGATGAAAAACTTGGCAAGTTCGAACCCAGAGTAGATGAAGGAATATTTATTGGTTACTCCTCTAGGATTAGGGCATATAAATGTTACAATAAAATACTTCGGAAGATTGTTGAATGTATTGATGTTGTTATTGATGAGTCTCCTGCAGCTCCAAAAGAAGAAAAGCAAACAACAGATGAAGATGATGATGACACATATCCTTCTACATCAAATAAGGATGATATAGACAGTGAACCCAATGAAGAACCCGAAGATGATTTATCTGAAAAATCTCGATCTAGATATGTTCAAAAGAATCATCCAGAATCTCAAATTTTGGGAGAAAAGGGATCAGGTGTACAAACAAGAAGGACTCTTGTGGGATCTTCTAGCAATCTGGCATTTCTGTCCACTATTGAACCACACAATGTCAGTCAAGCCTGCAAAGATGATTGTTGGATTCAAGCCATGAATGAAGAGCTTGATCAAATTGAAAAGAATCACACTTGGGAATTAGTACCAAGACCTCATGACAAAAATGTCATTGGAACTAAATGGATATTAAAAAACAAGTTAAATGAGAATGGGGATGTTATAAGAAATAAAGCTAGACTTGTTTGCAAAGGGTATGCTCAACAAGAAGGTATAGACTTTGAAGAAACTTTTGCTCCTGTAGCCAGACTTGAAGCCATAAGAATGTTTCTTGCATTTTCAAGCTTCCAACAAATCAAAGTTTATCAAATGGATGTTAAATCTACTTTTCTCAATGGTGATCTAGAAGAAGAAGTTTATATAGAACAACCAAAAGGATTCATTTTGGGAAATGATGAAAAACTTGTTTGTAAACTTAAAAAGGCTCTATATGGTCTCAAACAAGCTCCAAGGGCATGGTATTATCATCTTGACAAATATCTTCATCAACAAGGATTTTCAAAGGGGTCTGCTGATAGCAACTTATACACAAAAACTGAAAATGATAAACTATTGATTGTGGTTGTATATGTTGATGATGTCATTTTTGGAAGTAATGAAGAGTCTATGAGTCAGAAATTTGCTTCTGATATGCAGCAAGAATTTGAAATGTCTTTACTTGGGGAACTAACATTCTTTCTTGGCTTGTAAGTGCAACAAGCAACAAATGGCATATTCTTATCACAAGCAAAATACCTCAAGCAAATCTTAAAGAAGTATGGCATGGAAGATTGCAAACCTGTAAGTACACCAATGATAACTGGATGTAATCTCAGTTCTAATGATGATTCCCCCACGGTGAATCAACCAGAATACAGATCTATGATAGGAAGTCTACTTTATCTCACTGGGACAAGACCAGACATCATGCATGCAGTTGGGATTGTTGGACGATTCCAAGCTAATCCAAAGGAGTCTCATCTTCAAGCTGTGAAAATAATATTCAAATATCTACAAGGAACTCAAGACTTTGGACTATGGTATCCAAAGAATGTTGATCTTACTCTTCATGCATACACTGATGCAGATTGGGCTGGAAGTGTTGATGATCGGAAAAGCACTAGTGGTGGTGCATTCTTTATGGGGCCCCAGTTAGTATCTTGGTTTAGCAAGAAGCAAAGCTCCATTGCCTTATCTACAGCAGAAGCAGAATATGTGGCTACAGCATCATGTTGCACTCAACTTCTCTGGATGATGCAAACCCTACAAGACTTTCAAATCAAATGTTCACCTCCTATCTCCATTATGTGTGATAATATAAGTGCCATCAGTATCTCAAAGAATCCTGTTATGCATTCCAAGACCAAGCACATTCCCATCAAATATCACTTCTTACGTGAACAAGTGCTTGAACAAAAAGTGAAATTGGAGTATGTTCCCTCCAAAGAACAAGTTGCTGATATATTTACCAAACCTCTACCCAGGGAAGCGTTCGAATATCTCAGACAGAAACTGGGAGTAGTCTCTTCCATGCAGAGGATTAGGTCTACTTAAATACAGAATATTAAATTGGTTGTGAGGTGATGTTAGGTATCTCTGGTTGAACAGGCTAAGGGGGAGCATTGGTCATATGAAAAGGATGCATTGTTGGTCATATTATGTTTGAAGATGCAACATGATCTTATGGGGAGCATGGTATTGTCGGTTCAAAGGATATTGATAAACTCTTTGCCATTGATGTCAAAGGGGGAGGAAAAGCCACAAAGGGCGTCTATAAGACAATCAGAGGAAGAGTATTGCCATCAATGCCAAAGGGGGAGATTTTTGGAAATGTTGTCATTGATGGCAAAGGAAGTGGCACAGAAGGAGCATCTGAACAACAACAAGGCAAAGAAAGAAGAAAGGAGCAGCATTACACAACAAGCAGAGATAGTAGCAAAGAGACCAGCAGAAAGAGCAAAGAAGCAGAGAGGAAGCAAGGCAGATAAGGAATTAAGGCAGAAGACAATGCAGAGACAGAGTAGGAGAAAAAGGCCATCGAATAGAAAAGAATAAGTGAATGGTAATCTGTGATAAGTAAGAAATCCATTGAAGGAATTAATGGTTGTAGAGATATGATGAATATAGCGAAGATTACAATTACGATTGACCATAGTGCAGTGAGCAGCTTGCGGAATCAAGAACTTGAGTGTGCAGTGGAGCTGTGACAGGATAGAAATCTGAACATGAAATGGAAGGTTGATATAGTATATATATCATAGCAGAATTGAAGACAGAGTGACATTGTGTTGTGTCGAGGTCGGAAGGCAGCAACCGGTATAAAGAATGTATGTTAAAAGACTCAAATGAAATTGTGAACAAAGCGTTAAACCTAGCAATGGAACTGTAATAAAAGGAAAAACCTTAAAGCGCAACTTAATTATAATAATAAATTGAAAAGGCGACAAAACCCTGCGTGGAAGAGTGGAGCCATGACCAAGTGAAGAGTGAAGGCGGTTTACGGTTTTCATCGCACCACCTATGCGGAGTGAGTGGTATTTGAGGTGTTGGGAGCGATTCCATAAATCACTCGACACGTGGCAAGGAGGACCCACGGAAAACCGCTTGTCACTGTGCACCATCGCGCGTTATAATTCGACCCAGGATGCCTAGCGATATCGTTGAGCGCCGTTAATCTGGGAAGGGGTCATCGGATGGTCATCATTTGTTGAAGGTGTACGAAGATTAACACAAGTACGACGGGCCATCGCACGTTAACGTTCGGCATCGGAGGTCGAGCGATATGGATATACGCCATTGATCTGGAAGCTTGCTAATCTAATGGTGATCGGACACTAGACTTGCGCGAAATTTACTTATGGTACCGTGCACGTATTTGATTGGCTATTGACTATATTTGTGGGCCCGGAGTCAAAGGTTTATCATATTGTTTGAAAGCGTTAAAATGCGAAAGGTTAACCTTAATCCTAAAGTTAAGTTCAAAAGTATTAAATTAATTATTTAATTACCAAGATCAATAGAACAGTGAGAGTTATGGAGACCCCGCTGGATTATCTATTTTGACCCCGTCCAGGAATACCATTAGCAAGTGAATGGTTTTGACCCAAGGTTTTAATAAAGGCGAAAACTATATAAGGTGATGAGAATCATGAAGAACAGTGTGCATGCGAAAGGGTTGATAATAAACGAATCTCTTTTAGAGAAATCTATATGAATAAACTCTGATATATCAGAATCTATGGTGCACCTGTGAATATGATGATTGATCAAGATCTCTAGATCAGATAATGATTAATTCCTGGTTTAATCGACTGATGAAATCATGAAGAACGTATGCATGAGTAAGGGTTGTGAATGAATACTTCACTCTAAAGTATATCTGTATGGAATGGGTAATAGATTGCTGAGAGATCGGAATTAAGGATGCACCTCTGAAGAAAATAAATAAATCTTGTGGCGTGTAAAATATGTTGTGTGGAAGTGGATGAAACATGGTCCGTAGTAGATCTGAGGGTCGAAGCCTTCAGTGAGGGGGTTGTAGCTCCCTTCCAGTGGTAGCTGGTAAACGAGAGCAGGGGGTTGTAGCTCCCTTCCAGGAGAGGCTGGTAAACGAGAAAAGGTTGTAGCCTTCTGCAGGTGGGTGCCTGCGTGCTGTTATAAGTCTGCGCCAGCATAAAATTGTAAGAAATTTTCTTTATAATAAATATTGAAGACTGAGATAACAGCAGCGGTGGTTTTCTCCCGAATTGGGTTTCCACCTTAAATCCTGGTGTTCATATGTGTTGCTTATGTTTGATGGTTTGTTCTATTATTTCTGTTCATGCTTACTGCTTATCTGATGAATGAATGATGCAATGATCTAAGTAAAGACATAATAAGATCTCTGGACATACAAGTTGGATGGAGTAATGTAACATATGGTTTTAAAAGAAAGAAAAACTAAAAATTGTCAGTCAACTCTAAATACTGATTCACCCCCCTCTCAAGATTTTTTTTCAACAAGGCCCAAACACTGACTCTACCGAACTGGCATAAGTCTTTGTAAGGTTTGTTATTTTTAGGTTTAACCCGTCCATCACTACTCTTAGGCATGAGGTTGTGAGAGAGGTGCACCGAGTTTATGCATGGTATTGTGTAATATTTTGCCACAAGTATTTAGGCTAATATAGAAAGTAGGGACAACCTTCGTGGTATTTTCCTCAACTTTGGGACCAAAAATGTTTTTGTTTTATTAATGTCCGCAAAGTTTAGAATGGGGCCCTGATTTTTCCTATGTTCAAAACTTTCAAAAATTGGGACCTATACATGTCTTGAGTCACCAATTCACTGAGAGGTATGGTTATCTTGATTTTAGCAATCTCTCCTTCAAAAATGAAAGGTACTTGTGTTTTAGATATATTTACATCAATTTTATCAGCCATAATTTTTTCTACATTTTTAATTTGATGATTTTGATTTGGGGCTTTGGACAAAAGAGTTTTCTTAGGGCCACTAGTAGAGGTACCAGGGCAACTTGTGTGACCACTTGGTTGGCTAGTTTTGTCTTTGTTTGGATTAGTTTTCTTAGCCATGGTGTTGGTATCGTCTATTGTCCTTTTAAGAATATTTTCAGGGGTTTTCCGAACAACAGTGTCTATTTGGTTTTTCTTGGAGTTTTATTGGTTATTTTTTCTCCTAAGGTCATAGTGCCTATGGAATTCCACTATTTCATTTTCCAATCCCAACCTCTAGTCTTCAAAATCCTCATAGTTAGTTTCAGTTTGATTCGGGGAAAAGATCTCTTGTTTTTCTTTTTTGAGAAAAAAATTATCTTCATTATCTAAACGTATTAAGTTTACATGGCTTTCTTTAGGTTCTACATTCTCCCTTCCCTCTTCATCAAGATAATTATCTTGGAAAGGAGGCCTAATTTGTTGGTCATTGTCTCGTGGCCTATTTTGGGGAGGGTCTCTTCTGAAGTTTTGAGTTCTGTTTCTATTTTGGAGATTTGGTTGATTTTCCATAGGTGGTGCTCTTTCATTTAAGTTTATCCTTTCCATCATTCTCTCCATGGTTCTAACTAGGCTATCTATCTTGGAATCGAAAGAAGAGGTTGAGGCTATGGTTTCATCTTTGTAAGTGACTCTTTTTTTGACGTTATCCTAGCTCTTTTTTCAATAAAGTTGGCTTCTGCACTAATATTTGCCCTTTGAATTTCTGCTAAAGTTGTGGGGTCCCTCTCTCTTAGTTGGTATGTTATGTCTAGATCAAAGCCTTCAGGAAATTTCACAAGTGTTAGGCCTTGTGGGTGTTTCATGTGAGGGGGGAGGGCATTATAAACACTATTAAAACTGGTGTAATACTCTTGTACACTCTCCCCTACATTCCTCTTAATATTTTTATATTCAGAAAGGATTTGGAGGTGGTTTTCTTGACTTCCCACTTGTTTATGAAAGATTGGTAAAGGGAAGGGAGATCATGTATGGTGTTAGGAGCTAAGCCTTTAAACCATTTCTTAGCTTCTACTCCTAGGATTTGTGCAAAGATCCTCATTTTAATGGTTTCTTCTTCCAATTCCATATACTCAAAGGCATCATTTATCCTATCTACATGTTGTTGGGCAGTGATGGATTTAGCTTCGGTGAAGTGGGGAATTTTGGATTGGTGGTCATTAGGTAAAGGTACCAAATTTTGTGGTAAAACCAGGGGGGCATACCAAGATACCATGATGGGAGATAATGGGGGATTTACAGGAGGAGGGTTTGTGGAAGGGGGTGTAGGATGAAGTGGAGTGGTTTGCACAGTGGTGGTATGGATGGGTGTGGTAGAAGTACTTGGACTGAAAAACTGATTCTAAGCAGATTTGGTATGGAAAGAGCTGAAGTGATGGAGAAGCTGAAAGTTAGGTGGTGTGGAAGGAGAGGCTTCTCTACTAGAACTCTACTGCAAATCTATGGGCTCAAGGTCAGTCTAGTCAATATAGGGTTGTGACTTAGTTCTGAAGAGGTTCTTTGTATGATGTAAGTCAAATTGGGGATCTTGTAAAGCTGTAATATGTTCAGGTACATAGCTTTCTCTATGAATAGTCCTAACAATGGTTAAGTTTCTTGATATATAAGTTTTCCACACAATATTTTCTGGGTCATCAACTATGGTAAGAGGATTTGGGTCCGGGTGAGATCTGGTATTGATCCTTTGTGAAGCCAGATTTCACACTCAAAATGTAGAGAGGCTGAAAGTTTAGGAATTTTTTCGGAAGGCTTACCTCTCTCAGTGTTTTATAAACTCTCACAGCATAGAAATAGGCTTCTAAACTTCTCAGGTCTGATTTGATACAATCCTAGGGAGTCTAAATGAGAACTAGTGAAGTAATAGGCCTACTCGAGGCTAGTGGAGTCGCCAGGTGGATGTTGTTTTTGTTTTAAGGATGTATTTTTATGGTCCACCACCAATAATTGATAATAAACCAATCTAAGGATGTTTTGGGGTTTTATGAGTTTCTTTAAGTATCCCTAAGGTTTGTGAGAGTGTCCTATAGCTGAGTCATCATTTTGCTAGGATGGTGAAACAACCAGATTATACTCTTGGCTATAAATTGATTTTCTAAGGTTAACTGAGGGTTTGAATGAGTCTATAAGAGTTTTTAGGCTACTATGTACTTAGTCCCACCGTGATCGCAAAAATTTTAGTTGTGGCGAGGAGGTGGCAATAAACCACCGGATACTATCTGTCAAGGGTTTCTGAATCTTTTAAGGAATATCTAAGCATGAAATTACTCAAAAGGTCCCACCATGATCACCAGAACGTTAGTGATGGTGATGAGTTGGAAATAAATAAATAGATAATGTGTAACAAGGGTTTCTGAATCTTTTAAGGATGTATAAGCTTGGTACTTACTCATAAAGTCCCACCATGATTTACAGAACGTTAGTTGTCCCGTGATTTAGCAGATTGGTAGACCAAATGCACAGGGTAACATGAAACCAGTATTTGGAGTCCTAGGACCTAGCCTTCCTGGACTCAGAGAGGGCTCTCTCTATTGTATGCAAAGGATGTGAACTTGTTTGCTTTAGATGGTTGATTTTAGGCTCGTTGTTAAGTGTAGGGTTTTGGTTGTTTGGTTGGGTTGGGTAAAATGATCAAGTGGAATAGGTGGAATTAGAAGTCATAAAATCATTGGGCTATGGAGTCTATGAAAGTAATGGATATCTCAACAATAAGTTAGAGTGCATCACAGGGAAAATCTAGTGTATTCAATGGATATTTTAAGGTTATGAGTGAAGTGAAATGGACATTAAGTTGGGAAAACAAGGTAGGGAAAAGGGCAGTTAAGAATATTTTGTCATATACCAATAAACAAGAAGGTCTCAAATACTGATAAGAAAAATATAATAATCATGAGATAGGGAAAACCATTTACTCAATGACAATACTTTTAAACAAATAGACATTTGAGATGAACAATTTAGTGAGACACAGAAAGCAAGAAATCCTATCTAACTTCAGTGATTTCACCTAGAAAGTTTGAAAACATATAAGATAACTAATAACATTAACCAATGAAGAGGGAACTCCTAGACATCATCAATCAAGCTATAAAAAAATTTGAAGCAAACTGATAAGCATGGGCAAAGGGCAAGATCAGAACAAGACCTCTTTGACTTAACCTAAGGGAGATTTCAAAACAGACTTTAGATGGCATCAAATAAGCAGGGCTTGCCATAAAAAATATTTGGAAACTAGCATAATAATCCATTGATGAAATAAACAAGCATAAAGAGGCCTAAGGAGCAACTAAGAATTCCTTAAACACACCCAGTAGAGGAAAACATAAAGACAGTAGCAAACAGGAAGACTAAGGTGCCTCAAACAACATTTCTTAGCCTATAATTTTTTGATCTATTGCAAAATATAAATATGGACATAATTATAAACAAGAAAAAAATAACAAATTAGAGACATGCCACCATTCACCAAGCTGAGGGATCCTATAAGAAAGCTTTCATCATCATCAACCAAAGCATATCATTCACAAGTTCCATAAAACCAAATTGCTCTTCAACCTCAAAGAACCATGTATTGCTCTAAAAACTCATCAAAATCCAACATTTACAATGAATCCTCAATTCCTTTTTAACAAGCAAGGAGGAGAAAAACCTAATAGAGTATCTAGAAGCCTATTGGATAATTAGAAATGTCACTATTTTCCTTGAGACCTTGCAAGGCCCAAGGCACAAAATATCTAAAACAAAATATCTTTTCGGGAATTTTTAGAAAATAAATTGATGTTTGAGGTTTGAAAAGCCTCCTAAAACTTTCCAAGCGTACATTTTTGACTTTCCCTCTGCTAAGGGTGCAACACTATGTTTAGGAGGAATTTCCATGCCAAGCGCGTAGCACAGGAGCATGAAAAATGGGTCATTTTGTAGTAGTGTTTTGAAGGCCTTCCAAATGTCGAAAAAGGATCCGTGATGGCTCGTTGGAAAGAACTTGAAGTATAATTTCTATATATACCCTTAGTTCTCTGATCTTACCTCTGTAACCTATTCAAAAGAAAAAAATGGTAAGGCAGGTAAAGGCGCAGCACATGTCTTCAAAAGCAGGCAGAATGGTGAAAAATTGGGTGTTTTTGACCCTTTTGGAGGACCAAAACAACTCTAATTGATCTGAAGCTTTGTGAAAATGATATATTAGTGCCGAGGATACCAAAAATTTAATCCTTTCCTCCTGAAGATGCTTTGAAAAAGAGCATAGCACCATGTGTGCTACCCCCTTGGCCTCAAAATTAGCAAAAAACAAAAACTTGTCAAAATTCTCCCAAATTTGGTGGATGAGTGCCTAATGGGCTTTGAGAGACCTATAGAGATGCTTGTGCCAATATTACAAGCCTAGCTTGGCCTTTTTCTTCTTTTAGTGCCTGGAGCTTGTCTTGAGCCTTTTTCAATTTAGCCCTTGCAATTTGGTTTATTCGGGCATAATATTTAGTCATTCTTCTTTGGAGGTCAAGATCTTGATTTTCTTTCTTCAACTTGGCCTATAAGTGTATGTTGACTCTCTCCAGCCAAGGCTCCTGGTCATGGGCTATCTCCATAGCCAAAATTTCATCTAAAGAGAGTTGTTCTACCAGGGTCGATTCTTCCTCCCTTTGTTTAGCCAATGCTTTCTTCAATCCCATGGTTCTAGGTCTCCTCCTAGATTGTCCTTCCTCATCACTACTCTCCTCATAAGTGCCTATTAACTCTTCCATCTTCATTTTTTCCTTTTGGGCTTCTTTCTGGGCCTTGAGGGCTCTGGCTTCATAGATTTCCATTCGTGCTACCAAATGCCTATTTTCCAAGTCAAGGGCATCATTTATAATCTTGGCCCTATCTAAATGTGCTTGGAGGTATTTGATTTGTGCATTTCTCTCCTGGAGGAGCATGTTTGTAATTATTGCCTCATTCTCCTCATCACTATCTACCTGAATGATCTCAAAATCCATCTCCACATGGTCTTCTTCTTCTTCCTTTACCCTTTGTATCCCTTTGTCCAGTGGCTAAGTTGATGTAGATGGAAATGTCCCTTGCCTTTTGGAGGCAACAAACACTTGCCTTGGCCCATTTTGATATGTGAGAGGGAGAAAATCAAATTTCTCTACTAGAATGCCCTATTCATGGTTGACCTTAAGACTATCTCTCCTTTCATCAATGATCTCTGTAGTCATGTCTTCTTCATGTTGTTCTTGACTGCCCTCTTGAGATGTACTTTCATTTTCCTTCATGCTGATATCACTGTCATGACGTTCACCACTATCATCAATCTCTTGATTGCTTTTTGGGTTCATGGTGTCACTACTAGAGGTGTCTTTGTCAGTGTCTTCATCATTGTTTTGAGAATTTTCATCATTTCCATCCTCCTCCATATCTTCTTCAGTGTCATTTTGTTCTAAACTGTCCTCTTCATCAGAGTCATTGTTTTGCCACTGCCATTGTCTTCATCTTCTGCTTTAGTCTCTTGACTATCATTTGTTTCCTCCTCATTTCTTTCATTCTGATCACTGTCATTTTCACTGACTTCTATATCTTCTTCCTTGTCATATTTTTCTTCATTTCTATTGGGCTCACTGCCTTTGTCTTCAAAATCTGCCTCTTCATTATCTGCCTCTTCCTTATCTTCTTGTTCATTAGTCTCTGTCTCCTCTTGTTCTTCTGTCTCTCCATCTTCATATTCTGCCCCTATCTCTTGATTTTCATCATTATCCTCCTCATAATTTGTTTCTTCGTCCACTGATATTTTTTCTAATGTCTTCACTATTTTTCCCACTGCCATTTCCTTCAAAATTTTCCTCTTCTTCTTGACTACTATTTCCATGTTTGTCACTGCTCTTCTCTTGACTGTCATTTTCCTCTTGGGGGAAGGATTCATGTGTGTATAAGGAATCATGGTCAGTGGGGTTTGATGGAGGAAGGGAGGAAGGTAGATGAGATGATGAGGGTAAACTCTGTGGAGGAAGAGGCCGTGGATTGGTGAAAATATCATGGGCGATGAATACTTCCCATGGGATACCATGTTTCTCTAACTGATGCAACACAATCATTTTGATGAGTAAATGGTGAAAGAGACTCGACATCTGTTGGGAAAGAGATCTCTTTTGCACAATGTATGACATCTTATCAATACTTATATAAAGGTACAGCTAGTATTTAGGCAACCTTCGGGTCTTAGTACAAGTGATAGTCTTATGATAGGAATAAAGTTCAGAAAACCATTCTCATAGGTGAATTACCATGATGAGTTTCATTAAGGAAGACACATCTCTGCCGTATGTGAAAATGGAAAAATGGATTTGCAATCAGATTAGTATCTAGGTTTTAAGAAAGGCTGATAATGGCTTAAGTCTAAATTAATCTTCTTGAACCATTTTTCTTCAGGCAAGGTATCCTAGTGGCCATGGCAATTGTATTGGTGGACAACTCAAAATTCACTCCATCTATATGTACTTGGTGGTTATGGAGGTTTAAGATGAAAATTCTAGTCAATTCAGGGTGACTTTGGACTCTTTGTACTTTCTCACATAAGTCAAAGCAACCTACCTCTTGAAAACATGCAGCTGCTGTAGGGGAGGCTGTCAATTCCTTAGTGTTTATAGGCTCAAACCTATTCACTCTCCCAATTCTTTCTCGCTCCCTCCAGTTGTTGGCTCTTCTCAAGCATCATCACAAATCGCTTTCTAGGCATTTTATCTCTTTACTCTTGTCTTGGAAACCAAAACTCGTAACCCAAGTTATGAAAGGATATGGAGAGGGAAAGTGATATGATAATGAGAAAGGCAGTGATTTGAAAATTTGGAGGCGAAATGATGAGTGAATAAGGACACCTTGGGCCTCAGTGTGTTTTCAGTATGTAGATGGATGGATGCTCTTCAATCAGCAATGTTTTTTAGCATGGGGACCCAACTTTTTCTTTTTTAGGGTTTTTACCTCTTTCTCTAAATTTACCCTTCAAAACAGTAGAAAAAAGGGTAAATAGGTATAAATACCTCTTTAGAATCCTTAAGAGGTGCTAAGCAATAATTTTAGAATTTTTGAGGCAGTTGGATGGCATGACCTTCTGAAGCAATCCTCCCAGCTGAAGAAAAACACACAGGAGCACAGCATGGGCCAGTCGGGCGGCTTCTGCATGACCTGAACAGACAGGCGCGTAGCATCAGGAGCTATCAGGCCTCTATGCGGAACTGAAATGGACAGGCGCGTAGCACTCAGGTTGTCAAGAGGCTTCTACATGCCTCTGTGTGTAGCTCCCGGGCAGAAACTGCACGCTGTCGGGTAGTCCTGCTCACGATTGTCTGCACCGGTAAGAGCACATCACGGTGTCGGGCGATGCACTGAATGGGTGCTACTGAATGCCCCCAGCGCATAGAAACTTGGGTTTTTTGAGTGGCTTTTGCACGGGCAAGGGTGCAACATGACAGAGCTGTCGGGTGAGCAAGGCTTGGGCCTGTCGGGTTTTGCATTGAGCGTGCACTGCGCGTAGCACACTTCGACAGGCACGTAGCACCCCGTTGAAAATTATACAGAGGGCACATACAGGCATGTAGCACAACTTCTCAAGTGCGTAGCACAGGTTTTTTTCAGGGGCATAGCATGGTTTTTTTTCCCAAACATCTGCCAGAAATCTTTGAAATTTCTGAAAACCTTCCACTTTCTTTTTCAAATGAGAAATGGTTTTGAGGGATAATGAAATGATTTTGTACCCTTGGAATTAATAGATTGAAAACCAAAACCCACTTTGA
This sequence comes from Pinus albicaulis, assembly GCA_034641835.2. Classification (NCBI taxonomy): domain Eukaryota; kingdom Viridiplantae; phylum Streptophyta; class Pinopsida; order Pinales; family Pinaceae; genus Pinus; species Pinus albicaulis. Next base: position 56,775 of record JAXQQM020091265.1, on the reverse strand, counting down.
TAATTTCTGTTTTATCCCTTTACTGATATTTCCTTTACCTTTTTGCAGGAGGTGACTTTAGACACATAAAAGTGATCTCTTTGTGGGTGATCTTGAAAATATGATTTTATTCCCGTTTCACTGATTTTCCAAAGGCATAATGAGTCTTTGCTACACAATGACCTTAGTCTCTTTGATCAAGTTTTTCATTACCTCCCTTTGGCCACTTCTACTTGCTGTAGGTGCCATAACATAGTTTTTTGATCTTCTTAAACTTCCTTTGGAGTTTGACACCTTAATCACTCAACAGTAGAACTTATGTTCAATTTGATTTCATATTTGACACTTAACCTCCTGTTTTCCTTCTTTTGACCATTTTGAAGACCTTTGAATGTACTTTGAAAGTTTAGGCTCCTTCATACTGATACTCTTTAGAATTAATCCCTTTGGTGTAGTGAAACAATGTAGTCTTGAAAAACCAAGTAAGTCATCCTCTAATGTCATTTTTCAATTTATGCCTTCTGTCGTCAAGGAGTTCTCTCACTTTCATTTCTTGTTTCAATGAATCTTCAATTTATTCTCAGTGGTGCTTATGTACCTCTATCCTTGTGATCCTTTGATGGACTCTTTGCTGGGCAACATTTTATAGCCAATCAGTCATAAAAACCCTGATACTCTTTATTTCATAAGCATGCTGTCTCCCCTTTGCTGTGAATGTCCTTGAGGAGTTTGGCATCTCACCTTGCCTCTCTTTTGCTGATAACCATCATAAACCATTATTGTAGAAATGTTTTAAGATAGGAAATTGTCCTTTTGCAGAATTTATGCTCTGATCAAAAGAGGTTTCTCTTGGAGGTTTTTGATACCTTTGGAAAATCATAAGCTCACCCTTATTTTCATTTGATTTCATCTTTGGGCACATGTAAAACAGTGAGTTTATAAAACCAAAATAATGAATAACCTAGGAGACCCTACATTACCTATTGGGAAGATTTTTGGACTTGGATTTTTGTTGAACACTTAACTTAGGGTTTGTAGGTATAAAACAGATCATTGAAAAACCTTTATGCCATGCAATCCTAGAAACTGATAACTTTGATTTATCTAAAGAGCTCAGAAAGGTAGCTTAAAACCACCAATTCCTGAGGCATTTGGTGAATAGGGGAAAAGGTTAGGCTACTTGGCAATCCAAGGTGTAAATATAAGGGTTAAGCAAGTCAAAACATAGTGGTAAGGCTAGAGGTGGAAAACATAGTGAAAATGACTAGAAAAAACCTCATGATTGGTCTTCTGGGAGTGATAGGCTGGCCATGTCTTGATAGAGTAGTAGAAAAGTGAAAAATTTATCCTAAGGATGATGAAAGCGGTGAGATTTCTAGAACTCACAAGATTCTTGAATTTTGTTTTTAGAAATCTAGGATAAGCATTTAGTCATCTACAAAGGAAAAAATTACTGATGACTAACATGATCAAACACGGTGTTTATCATGCCTTGCCTTGTAGCTTCTTTGACTCCTTTCAAGCTGTTCTTGCACTGTGTGATGTACCAACTGGATTTTCTCAATGAAATTCCTTGCCTTATCTATGTTACTATGACCATATATAGCAACATATTTCTCAAAGATGAAGTCCAAAGGTGATCTTGGCAAGTACCCAAGACATGCCTCAAATGGTGATGTGTTTGTGGAAGAATGCTTTGCCCTGTTGTACACATGCTGAATGTAATGCAACTGTTCATCCCACAACTTGGGATGTTTGCTGCAATGACCTCTAAGAATATGAATGAATATCCTGTTAACCACCTCGGTCTAACCATCTATTTGCAGATGAAAGGTTGTACTCTTCTTCAACTTAGTTTCCATCATGTCCCACAAGTTTGACCAAAAATTCCCAACAAACCAGGAATCTCAATAACTTACAATAGAAGTACGAAGACCAAAATGAACCCATACAGTTTGAAAGCAAAGATGAGTTGTTTGTTCAGCTATAATTTTTTTTTTATATGGCATCAAAAGACACATTTTGCTGAACCTATCTACAAATACATACAAATAATCATGACCTTTTCTGGACATTGGAAGACCTCCTACAAAATCCATTGAGATACTCTCCCAAGGACGTGAAGCTACCATAAGTGGGTTGTACAATCCTAGTTTCATATTTCTAGGCTTACTTATTGCACACAAATAACATCCTCTAGTGAATCAAGATACACTATCAATCATGCGTGGCCAATAACAATACCTTTGGAGATTCGCTACCGTCTTGCCTACACCGAAATGTCCAGGAGTCAATGAAGTATGCACCTCCCTTGTGATACTATTTCTTTCTCCCTGTGGCATACATAACTTTCCCAAGTGATACAACAAACTGTTATGCACATGATAATCTAACTCTTCAATTTGGTTTCCTTGACTCAAGCTTTCATACACATCTTGAAAATCACTATCATATGCATATTGTTCAATGTAACTTTCATGCATAACTGAATTATGCTTGAGTATAATAGATGAATTTACAATAGGCCTAGAGAGAATATACTACCTTATTGTAGATTCCATTTTTATACTTGATAACCAAATGGAATTTTTGTAGAAATCCCATCAATCTCAAATGTCTTGATTGCTGCAACTTTGATTGTGACTGTAAGTACTGCAATGGTTAATGGTCGGTATGGATAATGGTCCCTTTCCCCATAAAATAGTGCTTCCATTTATTTACACTTTGTAACAATTCATATAAATCTTTGTCATATGTGGGATAGTTAGTCATAACTCCATTAAAAATTTCAGAATGAAACGAAATGGGCTTACCATGATGTATGAGAACTGCTCCCATGCCATAATCACTAGCATCTGTTTGGATCTCAAATGGCTATCTAAGATCCAGAAGAGCCAATACCAGTGCTGAACTGATCTGTAGTATTAAAGCATAAAATAATTTTTGCTACATATCTCCCCAATTTAATACTTTATTGACACTTGTCAATGCATGTAACAGAGCTACAATGGAAGAAAAATTAGCAATGAATTTCCTCCAATATTGTGCTACCCCAAGAAAGCTTCTTACCTCCATAACTCTATTGGGCTTGGGAAAATTCACAATGACCTCAACCTTGGAAGGGTCTATCTTCAATTCACCTCCTCCAAAAATGTGTCCCAAATACACTAAAGAAGTCTTGCCATACTCACACTTCGAAATCTTTAAAAATAACTGCTATTTTTTCAAGACATCAAGTACCTTGTTCACATGCATGACATGTTCATCTCTTGATTTACTGAATATCAAAATATCATCTAAGTAAAAAATGAAAAATTCATCTATAAATGGTCATAAAACATCATTCATAACACTCATGAAATTAGCTGGAGAATTGGTTAGATCGAATGGCATAACTAGCTACTCAAACAATCCATGTCTAGTTTTAAATGCAATTTTACAAATGTCCTCCTCTGCTATTCTAACTTGATGATAACCACTTCGTAAGTCTAGCTTAGTGAAATAATTTTCATACCTTAAATTATCAAGAAAATCATCAATTTGTGGGAGTGAATAGCGATTTTTTACCGTGATTTTATTCAGTGCACAGAAATCCATGCACATGTGCCAAGTCTCATCCTTCTTTGGTACCAAAACAATCGGTGAACCATATGGCGAAGTAGATGGGTGTATGATACCTTTGTTTAGAAATTATTGGATTTTCTTCTTGATATCAAAACACTCCATGATTGAAATGCAATACATACCAATGTTTGGAAGTGGAACATCTTGCTGCAGTTGAATCTCAAGCTGAATTCCCCTATTGGGGGGTAACCCACTTGGTTCTTGAAACATATCGCCATGCTGACTTACCATATCAAATAAATCAGATTTTAATTTTTCATCACATCATTCAAAAGACTCATTTTCAATATCATCCTTTTTCTTGATCATGAGAAGTACAAAATTTTTACTTGCATTAACTAGTCTCTTCATCTGGCCTGCATTAACTAAAGAAATATTCAGCTTTTTGCTATGAGCTCTCAAAATATACTCAAACCCATCCTTTAGAAAATGATATTTGTTCTCATGGTGATAAAATAACACTTTTCTGTCATGCAAATATGGACTTCCCAATATAGTACTTGAAATGTTAAGTGGAACCACATCTAACTCAACTTCCTCAACAAAGTTTGCAGTAATGGAAAATCAGAATATGCATTTCCTTGTAACCTGTAAATTGGCATTCTTGAATATCTAACCCAAAGGATATGGCTTATGATTTGGTACAGTTTCAAGGTTAATATTTTTGACCAAGTCTTCTGAAATCAATTTTTCTTGTGACCCACTATCAAACAATGCATCCAATCTTTTTGTATGATTTGAACAATTTTCATGGAACAAGCTCCAACTGTTTTCTATTTGGAGTAATCGTTGTGAAATTGAGTGAACTAGTGCTTGCTATGGCTTATTTTTCCTTTTTGACCATGGCTATAATTCTGTCTAACTGCTGAAGTTTTCAACAAGAAACATTGAAATTGGCATCCGTAATAACATCCATGATCCTAGTGAAATTAATACACCTTACACTAGGTAGGGCCCATACAAGCTATTTTTAGGTGAATTTCTATTTTTAGATGGATGTCTATTTTTATTATCCCTTAATATAGATGACACTAAACTATAATCTATTCTCTATGTGGACTTGGAAATAATTAACCTAAGTGGAAAACTGGGCTAGCTAAGTGAATTTCAAGTTAAGAGGTTGGTCAGGACATGATTGGATTTAGTTGGGAATTCATGATTCAGTTGTAACAGAAAGGAAGTGTTGGGGCAGCATGAGTTGTGCAAGATGTGTAACCGCCTAATCCCGCCTGTTATTATTAAAGCCGTTGTGCTATTAAATCACAGCATAATTAGTGAGAGATCAAGTGAATTAAAATATTAATTAATTCACATGTAGTGATCTCATGCAATCGATTATTTTACTATTATTAACCTGCATACAAGCCGTATCCAAGGTGTCAGCTTGAGTTCTTAGTGAAAGGGAAGATAACTACTGGCTTGTGACATGATCCACTTCGGCACACATGCAAGCACACACACATGGGATGAGCCTATGATATTTACGTACCAAGGAACACAAGGAATCTACTTTCTGTGGTTGCTTTTACCATCGAGGGTTGCACAAGGAGGCAGGTCGTTTGGAGACAAGAATTGAGCAAGGGATTTAATCTTTATAACAAAGCAGAGACAATTAGCTAAATGTGTATTGAGAGCTCTTATAATTAGAGTTTTTTGTATGTAATTGTTTCATGAAGATCCATGGTATAATATACATACTAGAAGATAGTGGGTTTTTTACTTAATATTTCCCCGAGAAATTATTTTTGTTGTATGTGATTGATATTTCTTCATGATATTGTAATTGGCTATTTGTTTTTAATTTCGTAAATATTTGTCTAAGCGATTCGTATTTAAATTTAGAATATTGTTAGATTGGGTGAATCAAGATACATGCATATTGTATAATTTTTACATGGTAAGAGAGTAGGAATTATTTAAAATGAGTTTGTAGAGATTATCTAGTACTTGATGTAAAATTTCAAAAACAAATAGCATACTTGATTCTCAAAATACCCAACAAATTGAAAAAAAAAAAATCTGGTCAATCAGAAATGTGCCCTGATAAGGGAGATATCATCGATTTTAAAATCAGCTCTTTTGTTATAAAATTTTGTGATGGTGGGACAATTAAAAATGTAAATGACGAGTTAAAGGAAAAAGCTTTTCTTGATACAAAAGTCACAGGATAAGCCAATATTATTGACGAGAAGAATCTCTATGACTCTGATGCGATTTCTGCGTAGCTTCCAACCATTGGGAAGTGTGAGAAAGCCATGAGCCCGACTCCTTGGAGAGGGAGATGTATTTGCATGGTGTAAGAGTGAACCCCAAGATGTGGAGCAACTAATATCGGAGGATCATGGAGTGGGAGAAACCACTCGCTAAGAGAAATTTGAGCTAGATGGGCAGAGGGAGGAAGGTACCATACCACTAGCCGAGAGGTAAGCACATGCATGAATAATCCCAAGAAGAACAAATTTTTGGGTGCGGATTCATTGAGATGGTGTGGATCTCATGAATCAAACTCTGCTACTAGAGCCCACAGACAGCGAAAAGCAAGATCATTGGATTGATGCGTTTAGATGTCGCAGGACATGAAATCAAAGTGAAAGCGGTTTAGGAGCATCGGGAGTGTGATCGTAGCGACAGTATGTAGAGTGTATGGATGCAGGTGTCGTTAGCAGAGGATCCAGAGGCGATGTGCAAAAGGGTTGAAGAAGAAGTCGAAGAATTTGATAACAAATGCATTATATTGATTCAAGGAGCTCTGAGTGTCATTCAGCTTCGCAGTGTTGCATGCAAAGTTTTCATGTGCGATAAACACTAGCGAAGTGTCATTATGGCGGGGTGCATGTCGCATGCATGGAGTTGCATGTCACATGCAAGGAAATTACTTTTCGTTGAGAGTGAGTGTTGAAGTTTGCAACAAGAAATAGAGTGAAATTGGCATCCGTAACAACATCCATGATCTTAGTGAAAATTAAGACCTACACTATGGTAAACACATAGGCTATTTTTAGTGAATGTCTATTTTTAGATGAATTTTTATTTTTATTATCCCTTAATATAGATGGAAACTAAACTATAATCTATTCTCAACGTGGCTTAGAAATAGTTAAATTCAAAGTGGAAAATCGCTTAGCTAAGTGAATTTTGAGTTAAGAGGTTGGTTGGTGGGACATGGTGTTGAATTTTGTTGTAATTGTACAGATTTCAGTTATTGTAATAGAGAGTTGGGAAGTGCAATGGTGTTGAGTTGTGCGAGTTGTAAACCGCCTTTTAATACAATTGAGTGAGTTAAAAGCCGCTGTGCTATTGTAACCGGTATACACTAGTGAGAGAACAAAGTGAATTAAATATTTGATGAATTCACATGTAGTGATCTCACATGAAATCGATGTTTTTATTTATTATTAATCGCATGCATGTCAGATCCAAAGGAGATCCGGGTTTGAGTTCTAGTAGCGAAGACAACTACCGCCTGTGACATTATCCCCCGCACACATGCAAGAACACACATCGAAGGAGCTCACATATTTACATAGCCGAAGGAAGGCAAGGCATTCATTATTCATGGTTCTTTACCATCATCAAGGACTGTGCAAAGGAGGCAGTGCCTGCCTAGAGATAGTAAATTGAGCAAGGAATTTTCTCCAATTTTTGTATGATAGTAGAAACAATTAGTCAGATGTACCGAGTGCTCTTGTGATCAAAGTTTTGTATGTAATTTTTTCATGATCCATGATATAATATACAATAGAAGATAGTGGGGTTTTTAGTCAGAAGTTTGCCGGAAATTATCTTGTCAGGTGATTGATATTTCTTCATGATATTGTAATTGGCGATTATGCTTGACCCACAAAGATTTCAGGTAGAAGCGATTCAATATTTAAATTTAGCATTGTTAGATCAGTGGACCCAAGATGTTAGTATGGACTAATTGTGTGCTTATTTAAAAAATGATCAATTTAGTCGGCATATCAAACAACCCCAACAACAAATATGATGCCAATATCTTTAGATCCGCAATTAGTTGATCAAGATAAATGCCGCAAAAATCTAGATCTATGCATTAAAAGACATTAAGTGTGAAATAAAAGCAAGAGTTGCTCCATGCATCTAATAGACAAAAGAATATTGTTTTAAAGAATTTATTGTATTTATGACACCGGGAGGATATGTTAGAAAACATGTTACTGGCCCTCCTCAATGGGATGGCTCGTAAGTCCTCGCACTTCGCATCTAAAATCCTCACTTTTGGAGTGTAGAAAACCCAGACAAAATGGAACCTGTGCGGGGAGTTCACAAGAAAATGAAAAATATGACAATGATGGTGTGATCAAAGTCTTCCACTAAAAGTATAGATCCGTAGTGATCTTTATAAATAAAAGGTAATGAGTGAATGGAAAAACCTTTCTATTTATAAGAAAATATTATTAGTCTAGATATTGGTGCATAATTAAAATATTATTAACCAATTTAGATCCATTTTTATGGAATATTTTATTATATTTGTTGGAGGGGAAAAAGAATTTGACTTCCAATAAATCCTTTATTTGTAAATAATAAATAAATAAATGATTTATTTATTATTTTTAAGGATATGGTTGAGTAATAATCAACAAATAATGATTTATTTAATTATTTATTGAGGATTTAGGTCAATTCTATCAATGAATATTATTTAAATAAGGTTTAAATACCTATTCCTAGAAAATAATAAGATAAATAATCATTTATCTAATTAATTTTCCGTTTATTAAATATGACCGTTAGCTATTAATTAAACTTCCGTCATTATTAATTATTCTCGAGGAAAATCAAACAAATGGACTTTATTGAATATTTCCTCATGGGGTTTCTTGTTTAGACCATAAACAACTTAATAAAATGTAATAATAAGTTATTTTTCATAGTGAAAGCAATTTCATACTTTAGGGTAAAATTGGTCTTACATGTGCATTGGGTCCATCTAATAAGAGGTTAGATGACCAAAAAATGGTGTAACATTGCCCCCATTTATGGGGAGTTGCTAGGGAGTTTAATCATATGACCGAATTAAGTTCTAAGAACTCAACTGACTAGACACACCAAAGGGGGAAGTCAGAGAGAGAACATAAGACAGAATCTGGCGTGAGACGACTAGACCGAGGAGGCGAGAATTATAGGAAAGCAAGTCTCTTTTATGAGTGAGTAAGTATTATAAAGTGCATACCCCCGCCCACCGAGACAAAGTACAAGAATAATGCATCCAAAGAACAATAGACTAAACAATATAGTACATCTGCATAAACATGAGCCAGGTAAAAATATGATAGTGAATCCCACATACATATTGTGCTTGGGATAGCAACAGACTTATACAATATCCGAGTACGTGAGATATAATAAAACCAATGTGCCCTTGTAAACAGAAAGGGCTCTCAACTATGACCGATACAGGAAACTAAAAGGTGATGTAAGTGGCAAAGGCTAAATATCATCAAATCTATGGAGTTGCATCAAAGGTTGTGATGAAGATGTCATCCTGTGCATGTGGGGGCCACCGAAGGGCCACCCCCTCATGAGGTATGGGTGTCATCTCACATATACTCGGGAATCTACCGGTATCATCTGGTCATTGTGACTAATTAACCATCAAGTATATGCATCTCGGTATCATGTCGAAAGTGAGCCGGAGTCGAGAACGATCAAGTCAAAGGGGAAATAAGGAGTCCCTTTTCGTCGATTCGAGGCACCAAACAAGGGTGTGGAACTCGGCACCACATGGGTACACCGCCCTCGGGACTCTGTTTTCTAGAATGAATGATCAAGATGTCGACAAAAGGAGTGTCCACCATAGGTGAGGCAATAAGGTATCCTCAACTAAGGTATGAGAGAAAATAGTAGAGCGAATGGCTGCATCGACACTCGGTGATGATGATGAAATGGGGGTACTACGTAGTGACTACCTAATTCCTTGTTAGACAATGTAGAAATTTGAATAATTTGAAGTGAATTATTCACCGAGATTATCCTTGTCACATACTATTTGAGTCGCCCATACATAACACACCCCTTTCTACGCATTAATCATCACATGCGGAAATAAAAACAACAAGCAACATTGAAAAATATTCACACGCGCACATAGAAATTGGGAACACATATAACATGCAAGATGTACATCGGGGAAAGTCACATGTACTGAAAACCCTACACGTTCGTATATTATAATGAAGAAGAATCATGCAAAATCTCAAGACAATACTCCTCACAAAGTACTCAAGACTATCTCCCAAAAGTTACACACAAACTAGCTCGCCTTTGGAACAAGTCACCAAGGTCTAAACCCTCCACCTGCTTTTCCCCGCCTCTACACGCAATCCAAGATGAGAGAAATGATGAAATGAATTCGAATTTCTTTGGCTTTAACTACACAATCCTCACCCTCCAATGATTGTGAAAATCTCATGCACACTATAGTCACAAATCGATAATAGACTCCACCCTTTCACCCACCTCTAACACCCGGTCTCCACCGAACTGTTTGCGACTGCGTATGAATCGATGTGTTCTTTAGTTGAATAATGAGTTAATAATTAGTGAATTAATTAATAATTAATTCACACCACTCATCTCTAGTGTATTAGCCAGCTTGAAATAAATACAACTTAGTTCAACTAAGTTAAACCTCGAACACAACTCCACCAATCGTCTTCATCAACTCCACCAAACTCGACCGGGAGTTCTAACTCGAAGTCAACCATGCATTAGCTCAACTAACCCTTAGGAAATTCGAATTTTCCATTTGGGCCGTATGTGCCACATCCAAGCATCAAATCAAGTGGTCGTGATATGATAATGTTTATAGTCTAAATATTATTAAGGGCTAATAATATTTCCGATCGTTCTATTTTTATTAAAAGTAGTCTAAAATAGACTTCGACCTGTATGCCTAAAAATAGATGTCCATATATTTTTACCAACTGACCAATCATCCAAGAATAGCATCCTCGCAACCCTAGACCATGCTCCATATGTCTAAGAATAGACATAGTCTAAAAATAGACTTTTCGACAAAAATCACATGTGTGGTCCCCACCTAGTTTAGGTGACTTAATTCCAGTCTAGGACTGTGAAAGATAAGCTAGGAGGCTTCCTTCACCGTTTTTGTTGCCATTTTCAACACTCCCTTCTCAACAAGAAAGGAAATGTATTTTCCATGCGATACGCAACTCCATGCATTCACCCCCGCAACCTTCGACAAGCGCCATGCAAATCCACATGCGACATGCAACTCCATGCATTCGCCATGAACTTTTGCATGTGCCATGCAAACCCATGCATGCACCATGCACCCATGCATGTGCCATGCAATTCCTACAAGCGCCATGCAACTCCATGATTCGCTTCCGGGCAACTCCCTCCTAAACCCGAACAGGCTTCAAACAAATCAATCAACCGATGCACCATCATCAAAGTCTTCGAATTCTCATGGCCAATTGCACATGTCAATGAACCACCGTGGCCGTTGATCTCTTGCACCCATGCACTTTTGCACTTGTTGTCAACTCGATCTATGCTCCGCATCCGACATTGTCACTGATCCGCCCGCATCAATCCACCGATCATGCTACCGTCGGGGACCGTGCGACCTCGCAGCTGTGTTCAATTCATGAGATCCACACCATCTCATGAACTCGCCCTTGAAATATCCACCCAGATTACTCATGCATGTCGCCCCACCCTCTCACCCGGTGGTATAGCCGCATGCACTTTCACTCATCTCGGGGCACGAAGTTTCTCTCGCATGAGTGGTTTCTTCCACTCCATGATCCTCTTCGTACTAAGCCCACACCCCGAGGTTCACTTTCACTCGCATGCAAAACTTGCTCCCTTTCTCAAGCTTCGCCAGCGTTTTCTCCCGCTCTCCAACAGTAGGAAGCTCCGTAGACATCCCATCTACTTGTTCCGTAGGGAGACTTTGTCCGAATCCCAACCCTCTGACTTGTCCCCGCGTTCTTGCCGGGCGAGTACTCCTTCTTCTCTCCGAAGACAACTTCATACCCTTTATCCTCTAACATTGCGACCGAGATTAAATTCTTTGTTAGACCTGCATATGAAATACATCTGTAAAAGAATGAGTTTACCCGACCTCTAAAGCACATGGCACTAATGCCTACGATTGGATCGTCCATTGTCGCCAACTCAACATGCATCTCGGAAATTTTTCTCCACCAAGTCACCGAAACACCATCTCCCGTCATGTGAAAGGAAGCGCCACTATCAAAATACCACTCCCCGATCCTAACACACTAGACACCATGCATGCGATCAATGAGAAGTCTAAATTTCTCAAATTAAGTAGGCAAGAGCCCTCACCACCGCAGCTCCAACATTGTACCGCTGTTCTTCTTCTTCTTCTCGTGGACAATTTGTGGCGTAATGTCCATGATCGTGACAAGAAACACTTCACTTTGGACATGTCACGCTTTTTTACCATTCCGCACCGGATGGAGAAGCCTTCTCCTTGCCCTCCCCTTCCTTGCTTTGGCATCAAAGCACAATCTTCGTCGCATATCTTTGATGAAGACTCATCTTTGGTACTCCGCCTAGATTCCCTCGTACAAGATCGTACCACGCCTTTCCCATCCCCGGGCAAATTTTCCACCATTGACACCGTCCCGATATGCATGCCAACTTTTCTCGTGTCTTGAGGAGAGCCAAGCTCACTAGCTCCTCATCATCCACACTAACTCCTACACTCCCAAGCTCATCCCCGCAAAGGGAAACTTGGTCATGGACAGTCCAATAGTGTCATTCTTCTCCATCTTTATTTTCCCCGAGTTTATCCTTGAGCAACTTCTCTTTGGTCACTCTTGCTCGGAACAATTCCGTCAAATCTTTCCACCATCAAGTGCGAGTAATATTTTCCATGCAAAGCCGGATACTTCTACAGTTCCTTCACACCCCTCCAATAGAATCTTCGACACCTGCTATCTTATTTTGCCAAGCCTCAACTCTGAGCAAAACATCGCAGGCTTTGGGACTTCGCATCTATGAAAGCTTTCAGCCCGTTATCATCTAACACCGCTCCATCCTATCTCTCCATGCAATATAATTTGAGCCGCCAAGAGCATACTCCAACCTACAATCCTTGATAGACATTTTGACTTCAACACTAAAGAAAACATCGACAGCAAAATTCGAATTCCAACAAAATTAAAACTCAACCGTTCCGATCTACACTTGGAGAAAATAAATTATTTCTAGCATAGAGATCGACCGTAGGGGAATTTATCGGATATATCACCTTTCGCAGAAAGGATGGATCCGCAGGCTACTCCGGCCCGCTGGCGACTTTGTCTACCGAAATAAGTTTGTAATCACCGTAATAGATCCGATGATCAATATAGCTCGATAATGTAGAAATTTGAATAATTTGCTGAATTATTCACCGAGATTATCCCGGTCACATACTATTTGAGCTTCATACATAAACACATAATCTCTTCTATGCATTAATCATCACATGCGGAACAAACAACAAGCGGTATTGAAAAACATTCACATGCGAACATAGAAATTCAACACATATAACACAAGATGTGTATACCTGTGAAAGCTGTTGTGCCTGAAAACCCCCTAATGTCCGTATATTATAATGAAGAAGAATCATGTAACAATCTCAAAGACAATACTCCTCACAAGTACTCGTAATCGTCTCAAAAGTTACACAACTAGCTTCGCTTTGGAACAAGTCATGGGTTCAAAACTCCTCCACTATTTTCCGCTCATCGCGTAATCCAAGATGAGAGAATGGATGGAATGAATTCGAATTTCTGGCTTTAAATCGCGCAATCCTCATTGCAATATCCTCCAATTATTGTGCACCATGCACACTATAGTCACAACCGATAGTAGACTCCACCCTTTCACCCACCTCTAACATCGGTCTCCACCGAATCGTTCATGCATTGCTTTTAATCGATGTGTTCTTTAGTCGAATAATGAGCACACTAGTGAATTAATTAATAAATTAATTCACACCACTCATCTTCATGAATGAGCTGGGCTAAACTAAATAATAACCAGTTCAACTAAGTTAAACCGAACACAACCCAATTAACCTGCTCCATCAACTCCACCAAACTCGCCACCGGGAGTTCTAACCGAAGTCAACCATGCATTAGCTCAACTAACCCTTAGGAAATTTGAATTTCCTTCTCCGTCAGCCTGCATGTGCCACATCCAAAGCATCAAACTCGAAATGTTTCAAGAGGATAAGATAATGTTTATAAAGTCTAAATATTATTAAGGGCCAATAATATTCGACCGTTCTATTTTTAGACAAAGTATACTAAAAATACCGACTCATGTCTAAAAATAGATGTCCATCTATTTTCACTAACCTGAACAATCATCCAAGAATAGTATCCCGTAACCCTAAACTCATGCTCCATATGTTCAAGAAAAATAGACATAGTCTAAAAATAGGACTTTTCGACAAAAATCATGGCAACGTGGCCCCCACCTAGCTTAGGTGATCAATCTCCAACTAGGATCAGAAAGATGCTCTGGTGAGGCCCTTCACCGTTTTCGTTGCCATTTTCAACAGAGTGGTCAGAAGGGCATGGGATGACCGGTAGTGATTGCCACAATATCGTTGGGATAGGGGAGCAAGAGAGGACCGGAGGCTAATGTGCGACATGAGAGAGGAACAAAGCAATGAAGGATGGAGAACTATGGCGGGATATAAAGGGACTCTGAATAAACTCCATGGATGTGATGATGACTCAAGTCAGATTCTCTAAACAAGGGCGACCTGATGATGCTACCACACATAAAAATCCTGGTGGGGACCATAGAAACATGAGTATATGATGGTTACTCAGGATGAAAACAAAAACGAGCAAGGAAAAGTATGGAGGCAAAGTGGTGCCCCAAGTACAAGTGTTGCAAGTGAAGAAATTCGATTTTGAGGAGTGGTGAAGTGACCCTTCTTGGAAAAAAATGTGTCCTAGTGAAGTATCAAATCATGAAAAACTAACAGATACCCATTTGAGGGCTCAATGAGATCTTTCCAACGGTGTAGATGGTTTGTCAAACTGAGCTACGGTTTGGCTGCAGCAGGTGAAAGAAAAATTAGGGGTTTCTCTTTTAATAAGGCATTTTCCCTCCAAATTCACTCATTTGAGTGGAGCTATGGTGATTGTAGAGAGGAGAGAAGGCCCTAAATCTTGCGATGATCATAGCGGAAAAACCGACCGTTGGAGTTGAGATCCTTCAGTTGCAAGTAAGAGGCCTAACCCTACTCTTTCATTTAAGTGGATTGAAAGTTCAGTTTAGGTCCCTAGAGCTCAGAAACAGACCCTTGCTCCTCTTCATGGCTGGGTCACCCTTTTTGGGGCAAAAACTGCGACCTGATAGAGAGGGGTTTTTCTGTGCTATTTTTTGGCTGAGAACTGGGTTTTTATTTTTGGATACAATATTTCCTATCTATACACTGACAAATATGATGGTTTTGTGTAGATATGGCATAATTACGGATCAACTGGAGAGAGATATACCTGGACACATTACAGTCAGAGATCCGAGAGGATCAGGGTGTCCACAGTGCATTGGCTAGGTTTGGGGTTTTGAAGTTTGTGGATAACCCTTTGATGAGATCTGGAGAGCCCTTGTTGGCCCAGATTGTCAGTTATTGGGATTCGGACCATGAGGTCTTTATAGTGCAGGGGCACCGGATCGAGTTGACTATCCAGGATATATATTTTCTGACTGGTCTCCCACCACTTGGGATGGTCGGGAATACTTAACCGGTGTTACCGCGAGGGCGGAACATCATGGAGTTTGTAGAGTGCCATTGTCGACCAGGTCTCCATGTCAAGGGGACACAAATACCCATTGGGGATCTAGAGAGGTTAGAGACCTGTGCTATGGCCGTAGTGGTGCTGTGGATCTTGGGAAACCATGCAGTCCACCACATCATTGGAGGGCAGATGATGCTTGTGGAGAGTGTGTTGAGTGGGACCTACTATGGGTGGGCCCAGATGATGTTGTCGTCATTGAAACGACAATTGTTGCTATGCAAACAACAAGTGAACCATGATTGTGCATATGGTACAATTTTGTGCTTGCTCTTCTTAGAGAAGATCCCAACACTTCGACCTCACATACAACTCCAGGATGGGGGCCCGAGGGAGCCCAGGATGCACTAGTGGGGGCAACTACTATGAAAAGGAGGAGGTGGGGCAGTTGGACATGTGTTCCAACCTGATTTATTTTCTCACTGGGATTATATGCCTTTGTACATAGACGACTATCCCTATAGTGGGATGAGTTATCGTGGGGACCTAGATTTTCCACTACCGCTTGGTCAAGTATGGGGGCCCGATGGTAAGTGACAAATCAGTAATATTTTATGTGCATTGTAAAGTTTCAAAATATTGTATATGGTATTGATTCTTCCACTTTTGGTATGCAGATATAGCACCGGTAAAATCGGCTCGTTATATGGGATGGCCTGCAGTATCAGGAACTGTCGGACCTAGTGGATCGAGAGCACCACAAAATGAGGATGCACTAGCCCTCCTGGAGGACATCCATCGTAGATGTGAGAGGCTTCTGACTGGTGTTTCAAAGTGTGGCTGGCAAGACTTTGATGACCAGTACATAGAGCCATGTATTGGTCTACCCTTAGAGTGGCAAGGGGTCATGCGGTGCATGGAAATGGCCAGACAGGGGGTGCGCGATCTACGTGCTGCACGAGCAGAACCATTGGCTCGGGATCCTCCAGATAGTGATTAGTGTGTAAGGAAAAGTGGTGCCCCCAGTTTTGAGTTATTGTAACATGTTATGGGCATGTCATATGTATTAGAGTTGATGGACTCTAAAACATGTTATATGACACATATTATGGATATGCATCGTTTTGATGGTTTTATGTTATTGTCTTGTGTTAAATGTATGTGCTAAATGCCAATCTAGAATATTGTTTGCAATGCTATTTACATAGTGATTTTGTGTTCTAGGTACATGACTGAATGTAATGATTTCAAATTCACGCATCAAAAGCTTCACTCGTAAATATCTTCTAAAAAAGATCGGATTATGCACACGATATACACCATTCAATTGCATTGTTGGGTATGTGTAATATTCTTTCCACGATTAGCCCCACGAGATGTACTTTGCGCTAGGTGCAGCAGGGGGGTCACAGGGGGGGCGACAACGCCTCGAAATTTTTTTTTTGGTGTGCGGACCCACTCATAGGCAGAACCACCCATGGTTTTGTGCATGAGTTTGCACATGGTTTTGGGGGACGATGGTTTTCGGCCCCTGGTATTTTGTAGATCTGGTCAAGGGAACTACGGTTATGTTCTAATCCAGGGTTAAATGGATTGGGGTTTATGTATGCTTCAACATGTATATATATGTGTTGTAACAATAAAAGTAATATAATGAAAAAGCAAGTTGTTCGTCCCGATTTGGGATCCAGGGGAAAATCTCTGTGTTTATCTGTTTTATGTTTTATGCTCTCGCTATTTTTTATTTTCTATTTTAAGATTCATTTGTAGATAATTTCTGTACAAGGTTAAAACCTACATGCATGACAAAAAGCAGGGAATCTAAATAAACATTAAGGTGGGGGATACGATGAGAAAGGGCATTGGCTAATAAGCCTTGCACTGCATCCTATTCGGCCCGATTATTGGCGGCAGTACCAATGCATACATCGTTCGAGAGAACAAGTGAATGTAACGGGGTAAAAATGACCCAACCTGTCGAGGCTAGATTCTGGGAGTAGCGACTTGCGCCATCAACATAACCGATATAAGGTGTGGACAGGAGGTCCATCTAAAAGGTGCCACAAGAAAATAAATGGGAGGATGATGAAAAATGCTGGCAGCGTGAGCGCAAAGTAGAAATCTAACAAACACAGCGAGAGGGAGTGATCTAGGTAGGATGTCTACTAGTCACATGCTGAGTAGGTGGGGTGTGGGAGATATCGAAGGTGTAGCTTGTGCTTAGGCCACGAAAGTCACCATAGACATGGATGGTGTCATCCCTCTTATGGGCGGGAAAGATGAAGTCAGGGGTGGACAAGGCTTCCATGATGTCATCATCACAATAGAAGATGGAGTGATTGGAGGAAGGGAGTCCACATGATGCGGCGAAGCTACCTGACTCATCATCATGAGAAGAAATTTTCACACGCGCATCTTCATGAGGGATGACGGAAGAATAAGAAGATAAGGGATCCATCGATGTTGAGCCCAGGGTGATTGTTGAAGGGAGGTCGAGCAAAACAGAAGGGGAAGTCTCAGAGGGAGTTTCCATCGAGGGTCTCATGGATGATGATAGGTAGAGGATGGTGGCTGTAGGCTCCATCATCTCTACATCAGGAGGGGGAATGTCAATGGGAGTGAGTAAATCCTCAAGCTGGCCTATAGCATACTACGCAAGGACGAGAGAGGCGGATTGGTTTTGTTCAACCTCGTACTCCCAAACTACCTCTAAAGAGGCACGGTAATGCGTAAGGCAGGGAAAATGGTGAGAATAATGGCCATGGAGGTCACAAAAAGCACAAGGTTGGTTGGTGTGAATAGTCTTAGGGTTCTTGGCTGTAGTCGAGGAACAAACAAAGGCTTCAGGGATCGTAGAATCAGGGAAAACAACATTAACCATGGGCTTGATATGAGGCAACTCGGAATAGGTATGGGTGGCATGACCGGCGAAATCACACAAAGCACAGGGCTTTGGAGTCTGAGGAGGAGTAAGGTCAGTCGGGGTAGCCTTGTCCTTTGATGCCCTATTGCGAGCTTTGCCCTTTTTACCCGAAGCTGTCGCAATAGGAGAAGGTTCTTGTTGAGGTGGTTGAGGCACTGTAGTAGCAGGAGAAGTCATGGGGATCGGTTGAACCGGGGTCAAAGAAAGATAAGGTTTGGGTTGACTAGGCAGGGTAGCGGCTGGGGGATCTAGGTACCATACGGGAATCCTCAGGGTCAGGTAAGGAAGGGATAGGGTAGTCATGACAGGTACCGAAAACACTCCAGGAGGGGGAGTTAGGAATGGTATCTGACCAGAGGGGTAATGGCCAGGCGAGACAGATCCGAGATGGTTAAGGCCTGGAGGAACTGTTCTAGGAGGGTAAAGAGTCTCATGGATACTAGCTGAAGGTGAAGGGCTAGGAGGAGGGGGTCCATAATGCTGAGTCAAAGGGTTAGGAGTAGGTTGCAGAGGGCGGGGCTGCTGACTAGCTAAAGTGGGTTGCTTGAGGGAAGCTCGAGATGATTGCATCATGCAAACATTCAATGAGTTGGGATTGGAGATAGGAGGAGTAAGACCAGGGTATGTACCAAACAAAGAGGAGTCTTTGTAGATTCCAAGTGAGACACTGGTCAAGGGGTCGATGTTTTTCTTATTGGCCATCGAAGATATGATGAACTGAGGGGAGGTCTGAGACTTCCGTTTGTAATATGTCAACTGGTCGATGGTGACTATATTTCCATTATGGGGAAAGGACATCTTACAGTGAACCGCAAATGGTACAACAGACATCGCATAGGTGTAGCTATGACCCAATAGAATGTTGTAATCTAATGGGGCGTCAATGAATTCTACATCAACGCAAAAATTATTTCCCGCAAGAGTAATATGACAATTGCGGAATAGGCGAATGTGCTGGGAAGCATGGCCATCCCACACTCGAAGAGTGATCATGTAAGGGACAAGATCTGCTGATCTGATTTGCTTCCAAACTAAAGCGAACATCACACAGGTGGATGCCCCCTCATCAGTGATACACCAAGAAATGTTGGCATTCCAAATCTTGACTGGGATTTGGAAGGTGACGAAAGTAGGAAGGGGAGGATGTTTTGACTGGTCAACATCAAAGCCAATCAATCGATCATCAGAAGGATCTACAGCGCCCATGGTAGATAGTAGAGCTTTTCATTGTGAAGGGCATGACTGGATGAGTTCCAGCGTTGAGATGGCAACAAGAGATTGCGCCAAAACATCTATTGTACTATACGAATGGGACGATTTTCCAGAAGCAGCGTTTCAGCGTAATGGTCCCTTAGGGATCTTAGTGTGAACCTCTGCCTTAGGCTGAGGGATCTGCAAAGGACCATTAGGTGTCGAAAGAGGCTCTGTAGAACCTGAATAAGGGGGCTTTGGAATAGACGTAGTGGGAGGCTTGTTGTACTGATGGGAGTTTGAAGGTTGATATCTACGGTTATAGGTTGGTCAGAGTTCATCATGAGAATCTGGTAATCAGAGCTACCAGATGGAGGAGGTTGAGTGGCCACCTGTCCTTCAGGTGGTTGGGTAGCTACAAATCCTTACTAAGGGAAAGGATTAGTAAACATAGCCAGCTGACTAGGTGCAACATTGGGAGGGACGAAAGGGGAGGCTTGCTGTCCTCACAATGTTGCTTGAGTCTCCCAAATCTTCCACATCTGTGGTAAAAGAGGACAATCGTGAGTGTAATGACCATAAAAACCACAACAAGAACAAGGCTTATTTGTGCGAACATGCTTGTCCTACTTGGGATGAATGCCCTGTTGCTGGTTAGCAGTGTTAGGTGCATTATTTTGAGGATTAGGTCCAGGATTACCAGGGGCAGATTGATTTTGAGTGCCTTTCCTCTTCTTTTTGGAAGGAACAGGATTAGTCGCACCTTTTTGTGCATACACCTGCCCTTGAGAGGGTGATGGCTGCTGTTGCAGGGGTTGAGAAGGAAAGGGAGACAGAGGTGCTATTGCTTGACGAGCTGGAGCACCAGGCTGCGGATATGGATAATAAGGAGGTTGAGTAACATTGTGGTAAACAGGTTGGGAAAAAGGAGGAGGCATGTTGTATCCTGGATACATGCTACTGGGAGAGGGATAAGTGTTGGAGGTGCTGGCCCCTCCTTGAGGGAAATTATAGCCCATGGGAGGCTGAGTGTATGGATGAGAAAGAGCTCCAATGATACCGTCGGCAGCATGAGATGCCCCCTGTGCGTTGGCACCACCGGGTCTTGGGAGATCAAGTAATATGGTATAAACATAACCTGACTGAGTGTAGATCAGGTCATATTTTAATGCAATCTGGAGAGCGGCTTCTTCGATTTGACGGAAATGTGATGCGACATCTTTGCCTATAGCTTGAAAAATGGATATAAGGAACTAGTCCATGTAGACACGGTCTTCGAAGGTATGGGCTCGACATAGGCTCTTTATTCTTCACCATTCGTGGACATGATCAGATAAGCGGGTCGCAGACAATTGATGGAAATAAGTCAAAATTTTGGTACCAGTGTCATAACAAAGGGAAAGCTGGAAATAAGATAGAAAATCCCAGGCAAGAGTCACAAAGGTGGTATGAGAGGATGAGGCCTGATCAACATACCACTTATAAGCTTCGCCAGTAAGCGTATGTTGGAACAACTGAAGATGGACAGAGTCATCGGTAATGGAGTTAGATGAACACCACATGTGGAAAGATCGAACATGATTTGTAGGATATTCTCCAGCAAGACCTTCAAACTTGGGGGTGTCGAAAGGGAGATTGGTTGGCATAGCAGGCCAACCAACATCATGGCATATAGGGTCATTAATCAACTGGTTAAAATCGAGAAGACCGAGGCCTTCCATATAGGGGAGCAAGGGAGCAGCCGAGGTAGTTCCTATTGCGGTCCCACTAGTAGTATTCACAGCATTAGGGCTGGGGCTACCACCAGCGTGAGGTCCTGAACCAGACATGGTGAAGGTGACAGGGGGAGAACCAGGGGTGGAAACAGAAGGGGAACCCAATGAACCAGAAGAGGAGTCGGAGTGTGGATTCGGTGGAAGACTAACTTGAATCCTACTCGGAGGAGTAAGTCTTCCTACCGGAAACTGAGGATGAAGGCCAAGAAGTCTCTAGGATAAACACCTTGGTGGCACAATGGTGAAGGCACAAACATGGCTCAAAGGGAAGAAGGACCAACAAGGGCGAAGAGGTGCGGGATCAACTGATTATAATGTCGAAACAAGGGCAGAGAGGTGTAGAATCAATTGATTTCAATGTTTAAAGTCTTTTCTTGGCGGTGTTAGCCAAGATCTTCTTCACTTAGGGTGTGTGTTAAGTGTGTAAATTTTAAATTTTAAACCCAGACGTTTGTAGAGAAAAATAAAAAGTGTCATGTATAACTGTAAATAAACTTGCAGATAACAGTATATGAAACTGAAATAACAGAAAATAAACGGCTAATTATGCATTAATCTAAACCCAAGGAGGTGAGCCTCTCAACAAGTAGTCTGTAGGTGGGCAAAAATCTAGTCAAAACACACCAAAATAGCCAACATATCTAAATTTAAGAGGGACAATGATCTAAAGGTCAGATTTGCTGGAAATAGGTGTAGAAAAACAACAAGAAATCAAAGGAAAAATTGTTATAAATGAGGTGGCGAAAGGCTATAACCTGGAGGGAAATGGAGGGGACCATAGAGGAAAACCCAAAAAAAACTAAAAGGAGGTGTTTTGGATGGATAAATAGCCAATCTAAAGTGGATATGAAGGTAAGGGATCAGATCTAAAAAAAGGCTAAACATTTTGAAATTTGAGACAACTTGCAGTAGCTAAAAATATTCCACAAAAGGTGGAGGGTACCGAAGCCCTAGGTGGATAGGTTCCCACTTTGATGAGAAAAATAGAACAAGTACAGGTCCAAAATGGGCGGAGACAGAGGTCAGAAAACTATGAATAGAGGCCCAGAAAAACCCAGAAAAATCTCAGAAACATTCCCGCAAAAAGTCCAGGTCGCAGTTTTTGACCTGTTTTCTGCAGAGGTCGCATGTTTTGGCTTGTTTTATGTGCCCTAGAGGTTCAGGTCACAGGTTTTGGCCCAAAAAGTGAAACCTAAACTTTCGACACTTTCGGGAGCAGGTTTCAGAATTTTTTTTTTGTCTCAGCTGCGGCTGATGCCTGTCACCTGCGCAATAGGTCCGAAAACACATGGAAGTTAGAATTTTCAATGTTTTAGGGTTTTATAGGTTAAAAAAAACATCAAGAAAAAAAAATAAGAAGCTGAAGAGAAATCCTAGGGTTTGAAGCAGCTAGATATGCAGGGATCTGAAAAACGATAGAGGTCGTAATCGTAAACCCTTATGGAGTCCCTAGTTGTGCATAACAAATAGCCCTAATAGAAAATATGGTTGCCAATATATTTATATCTACAATTAGTTGACCAAGATAAATGCTGCAAAAATCTAGATCTATGCATTAAAAGACATTAAGCAGTAAATAAAAGTAAGAGTTGCTCCATGCATCCAATAGACAAGACAAGATTGTTTTAAAGATTTTTTTTGCATTTACGACACCTGGGAGGAGAACATAGAAAGATGTTACCAGTCCTCCTCAATCGGATGGGTTCTTGTAAGTCCTCAACACTTCAGATCTAAAATCCCTCTCTCTTGATGGTGTAGAAAACCCAGACAAAAATGGAACTCAAAGGGAGCTCACAAGAAAATAGTAGCAAAATATGACAATGATGGTGGATCAAAGTCAGACCAAAAGTATAGATCCAGAGTGATCTTTAGGCAACAAAAGGTAGTGAGTGAATGGAAAAACCCTTCTATTTATAACAAAATATTGAGTTAGTCTAGATATTGGTGCATAATCAAAATATTATTAACCAATTCTAGATCCAACTTTTATGGAATATTTTATTATATTTGTTGGAGGGAAAAAGAATTTAACTTGGGTCAAATCTCTTTATTTGTAAATAATAAATAAATACTGATTTATTTAATTATTTATGAGTGATTTAGTCAAATTTAACAAGGAATATTATTTAAATAAGGTTTAAATAATTATTCCTAGAAAATAATAAGATAAATAATCATTTATCTAATTAATTTTCCTGTTTTGGGTTAAAAATGACAAGGAATATTAATTAAACTGTTGTTTAACTAATTATTCCTTGAGGAAAATAAAAAAAATGTGGATTTATTGAATATTTCCTCATGGGGTTTCCTGTTTAGACCATAAAAAAACTTAATAAATGTGTTTTACTAAGTTATTTTTCATAGTGAAAGCAATTTTACTTAGGGTAAAATTGGTCTTACATGGTGTACTTGGGTCCATCTAATAGTAAGAGGTTAGATGACCAAAAAATGGTGTAACACAAGATATAAATGCATATTGTATAATTATGCATCATCATCGGAATCAGATCCAAGATCATGTGGTGTGGTGGCAGTCATCTTTTGTTTCCCCTTGTTGTTTGGTTTCTTAGGTCTTTGTTTGGGATGTAATTTCCTACAATGGGCTTCATCATGCCCTTCTTTGGAACAATGTTTGCATATAGTTTTCTCCCCTTATTTCTTAACACTTGCATTCTTCTTTACCTTCCATTTTCCTCCCTTCTCTTTTCCCTTACCCTTGAATGGATTCTTCTTACTACCCTCTTCCCGAATGTTCTTTCCCCTTGCTTCAAGATGCGTGGCTTGCACAAAAAATTCATTTGAATTGCTTGGGTTGAACATAAGGATAGTATGTTTCAGATAGGAATGTAAACCCCCAATGTATTTCAAGAGTGTTTCTTGGGCATTCAAGTTATTCCTAACAACAAATCCTTTTTCCTAAACTCTTGGGTATATTGTTGAACTGTTTGACCGTTGAGTTGCCTAAAGTTTTTCCAAATCATAATGGATTTTTTCATATAAGCTAAAGGATAAAATTATATTTTAATTGAATAAATAAAATCAACCCAAGAAATGGATATCTTACCATAGATTCACATTTCCTCTTCAGTCTTTGCTTCCCATCAGACTAATGATACTCCTTATAGCCTTAATGAAGCCAATTGGATCTTTATGTCGTCTTCTTGTAGGTTCTGAATTCTACAATAAACCTCCAATTGACGGATCCAATTGTCCAACTTCTTTGAATTTACCTCACCATTTTACATGGGAAGTTTAAACTTAATGTCCAATTTGAGTAATGGAGTTTTTCCTTTTGGGGTTTTGAATGATTATGGGTGGATTTTGTGGTGGAAGTGGGAGATGATGATGAAGAAGATGAAGAGGACGATGATGATGGAGATGGAGGAGGCTTTTATCCACTAACATTTGAACTCTTCTCTTCATCCTTGTTATCATCTGAATTACTTTCTCCATGTGGAGGCTTAGAACCTTCTCTTTCCATCCCAACAGTAAATGCATGAAACATAATTTTAGCCATTCTCTTTATGTCATTTAAGTCCCTCTTGAAATTATCCTCTTATGAATGACCTTGAGTCTCTCCAATACTTGACATGATGGCTATGGATTCAAGCTCAGCTTCTGATGCTTGTACCTGTTCAATTAACTCAGCTTCTTGTACAATTTGTACCTCCTCAATCTCAACTTCCGGAGATAAAACTTGAGGTGATTCAAGCACAGCTAGAAATGAAACTTTGGGTGGAGATGGTGCTCTTGTAGCTCTCCTTCTTCTAGTACTAATCTTAGGACTAGCAAACAATAGTTTCCCTTCTCCTCTCTACAACTTCAACCTTATAAGCATCACAAAATTGCAACCATTCAAACTCTTCTTGCACAAAACTCAAGAAAAACAAGAAAATAACCTTTTTTCAGATACCATCTTGATCTAAATTTGAATGTTAGTTTTTATGTGCTAATTTCATATTCAGATTTATATTAAACTTTTCTGATCTTTTCTTCTTATACATGGGATTATTTAAGTGCTTATGATTGATTAAAAAGTAAATGTGTGGAGATTAAGTTAAATAATTGAACATAAAAGCATGGAAACTAAATGCTGAACAACAAAAAACAAACACATATCAAACCATCACAATTGAATCATTAACACTTTTTTTTGATGAAGGAGTTCACCCCTCTTGGGAAATATCTCCTTGGTACAGCTTCCATGGCATGGGCCTTTGTATTAGCTCAATTGTGAAAATAATGTTGTTTGCATTCTTACCTTTGCAACCTGCTCCAATTTTTCCAAAACATCAAAATCTATCAAGAATGACTCTTCCTGAGCCAAATTTGGTCGAAAATTGCTCCAGTTATGGTCAAAACAAATTTTCCTACAATTTCTCCTCCAAATCTAGATAACTCCAACAATTTGGTGGGTTCCGTCAAAATAGGTGGCTCTGCTAATGTCGTTGCCAATTATTAGTTGGATTAATTAATATTTAAGACTGCACTTAACTATAATAAGCACATTTTAATTGTTCCTTAACCATAATTCATAAACCGGTGTTAATTATTGTTAATCCGTGCTTAGTTGAAATAATTGTGGATTAAGGAGTTAATACTCTACTCATTGGTTTCGGCTCCACCCACGGTCTTTTGCAATGTAGTCATATGGGATGTGGTTGGCCCCCTTCGAACCCTCGCCATTGGATCCGACAAACATTAAATGGTAGTTGCAACTATATAGGGTTAAGACCTATCAGATAGAGTAGATGGTAAGGCGTTGGACCTGTGCAGGGTAGGTAGTGGGTTCGACCCGACCCCCACACCAGAATTTTTCTCCATAGCATAATGTTCAAACCTTAGTTTAAAATCTTTGTTTAAATGAAATATTTCACCATGATATACGTTCACCTATCCCATGGTTAGAATTTTGGTTAATGGAATATATATGCAGCCTGAAATATATTTGCCTATCTATGGTCAGAACTTTGGTTAAATGATATATGTAGCCCGAAAGCCCAAAATACATATGTGTGCTAAGTATAGCAGAACTTTGACATAATAAAAAATTCAGACTTTGACATAATATTCGACTAGTTCCTCCAAAGTTTGGATGGGTCCACCAGAGGGGGCACGTGGTGGCCCGTGGCTGCACCACGTGTCTAGCTCTAGTTGGACTATTCCAAACTAAAAAAAATTCTTTTCAACCTTAGGATAAAACATAAAAAAAATTCACCTCCAAAGTTCACTAGCGAATCCTATTGTGACACTTGTCACAATGTCATTGGGTGGGTTAAAACTAGAGAATATTCCCTGAATATACCTGGAGTGCTGACTGGGCTCCCATGCCATCAACCTGTCACTGTTATGCAATTTTTTTAGCTGTATGCGAAAATGAACAACATGTCATAACTTCGTCATCTGGATTTGGTTTTTTATGAAACAAATTATGTCAGATTCCTAGTGACAAGCATTTCTGAGCACTTTCATTTTTGAGCTTAATATTGAGCCTTTGAGCAGCATATAACTTATTTTATCTCAACAATCTCAACACTGCTGGTAGGGGCTCTGCATTCTCTTCCTCATTCTTTGAATATATCAATATATCATCAACAAATACTATCACAAACTTATTCAGATAAGGGTACAATACACTGTTCATCAAACACATGAAGGTGTTTGGAGTAGTGGTAAGACTAAATGGAACCACGAAAAAGTCATAATGCCCATATCTTGTACAAAATGTAGTATTTTAGATGTATTCTTCTTTGATGTGCACTTGATGATATCCTGATCTCAGATCAATCTTCAAAAATATTGCTACTCCCTTCAGCTAATGAAACAAATCATCAATCCACGACAATGGATACTTGTTCTTGATAGTCACCTTGTTCAATTACCTATAATCAATGCATATTCTAAGAGTAACATACTTATTCCTTACAAAAAACACTAGTGCACCCCAAGGAGACACACTTGGACTTATGTATCCCTTATCAAGCATCTCTTTAAGCTACAAATTCAATTCCCCTAACTTAAGAGTTCTCACCCTAAATGGTGCCTTAGATGTTGGTGTTTCTCCTAGTATCATCTCAATAAAGAAATCCACATCCATATGAGGCGAAAAATATGGAATCTCTATAGGAAACACATCCTGAAACTACCACAAAACAAGATACTTACTTAGGAGCTCATCATCCTAATCTTCCATCCCTTTATCGCTAGAAACATGTACTACAAACAATAAAAATCCTTTCCTGCTGTTGTGCTTAGCTTGCATAAATGTAACCATTCTCCGTGATGTAGGCTTCTTCTTTCCATATAAGATTCTCTTTTCTCCATCATCATCCAAGAAATCAATGTAATTCTCATAGAAATATACCTTAGTCCTATGAATGAACAACCATTCCATGCCCAAAAACATGCTATATGAACCCAAATGAAGCACATTTAGATGTGATGATGTAGGCATTCCATTAAGCTCAAATGCACAATATATCACCCAGTTATAAACTATTCTCTTGGTCCTTATAGCCAACTGCACCAACCAAGATTATATGTTCACTTCCTTATTCAATTTTAACTAATCCACTAGGTTAGGACTAATATAGCTATAATTTAATTGAGGGTCAATCAAAATAGAAACAACTTGATCACAAATCTTACCTTCCATCTCAATAATGAATGCTTGATGATCTACCTTCCTGTTATCCACTGCTGCATAAATCCGAGGAATGCTCTGACCTACATCCCTAACTATTTGCGCCTCTTGAGAACTATATGGTTGATGCCCATTGCCCTCATGCTATGGAAAATCACTCTTGTGATGGTATCCACCACAGGTACAAAACCTCAAAGGATTTATTAGATTTCCTTTATTCTACTACTCCTCAGGATGCCATACCCATGTCCTCTCTTAGCAACATTTAACTTATTATGAGGTGCCAAATTTTCCTTGTCACCTGTATCCTAGAATCTTCTTCGCTTCTTGAGCCATTTTCATTTAGTCTTCTCATTACCTCTCTATTCATGGTTGAAATCAGGCTTGTTCTTTGAATGTTCATAAAAATGCTTCAACTTTCTGATGAATTCCTCCAATGATTGAGGCTCATCAAACTCGATTTGGTCTATGAATGATAATGGAAATCCATTGGTGAACCTTTGGATCTTTGTTTTCTCATCCTTGAGATAGGGCACATATCTCAAAAGCTATAGAAATTTGGTTGTGTAATCTTCATATATCATGGAACCCATATTAAGCTCATAGAATTCCTTGGCCTTTCTGTCATAATATCTCTCAGAAAAGTAATTCTTCTTGAAGAGTCTTTCAAACTCATATCAAATTGGCTACTCTTCCTTGATGCCTCTAACATGCTTAACATCTTCCCACGAGATATATGCTTTTGCCCCGAGACTGAAGGTAGCTATGTTTTCCTTCGTGTTCTTTAAGTAATCATGCAACTTAAATAATTATTCATCCCAAGCAGCCATGCTTTTGCATCTTTTGATTTATTCATTTCCCCATCAAAATTAGGAGACTTGGCTTTCTTAAAATCCTTTGGTAAGTACCCCCTCTCACTCCTCCTATAAGGATGTTGGTAGTGATGGTGATGATGTCTCTCAGAACTAGAGCTAGAATAAAATCCATGAGTGCTAGCCCTCCTCTCAGGTGTATCCAAGGATATTCCATCCTTTACAGTATCATCTATTTCCATCCTATCACCCTTTATGAGACCTTCTTCCATCTGCACTGTTAGTATTTTCTTCCCAAATATGAGAGGCTCTAGAGGATGACTACATTAACCTCGACCGAATTTTCTTGAGATTTATAAATACTTTCCCATGCCTCATTTAACCACTCATTATCTACCTTACAACTCACATTTTCCACCTTTAAAATTCTCAATGTATTTACCAAAACAATGAAATATCCATATTCTTGCTACTCAACTGATCTCTCCCATCTTACCAATGTCTCTTCCATCTTGTACAAAGAGTCATATCAATTGTACTCAACTATTCTGATGTTCATCTCTTGGCCTTCTATTTCCTACAATATGCCAGTGTTAGGTAAATAAAAACACAATCAAAATCATACCTCAATGTATCTTAGGGGAGGCTATTACATCTGCATAGTCCAATCCAGATTAACATGACAACATAAAAAACATACCAGCTCATACATGTATATCATAACCATAACATTAAATATCTAACATGAATGCATGATAAAAATATAAAAACCTAACATGCATGCATAACAATATACATTTACCCTAGTTTAATGATGCAACCTCACTCTGATACCACCCTATAATACCCCACCCCACATTTACCCTCTTTTACAAGCTCTCTAGTGTAAACATGAGCTGAGAGTTACTATGCATGACCCAAAAACCAGTTCCATTTATCGAAGTGGGGTTTACCATCCCAAAACTTACTAAAAATTCCTAGGGACACTAGACCACATAGATGTCAGAAGACATCCATTTTTGATCTTATCCTATGTTGGAACTATATTTTTCCTTGACCTCATAGCCCAGTCGCATGCATGCCAAGTTGTTCATGCAAACAGAAGGCTCCAACGACATGCATAGGAATTACTCCATGTGGATATAAGCAAGATTTATTAGTTAAGAGACTACAACCGTAGAATAATTTCCACATTATCAGGGCTAACCTACATGCCACTAGCTGTCGGGACCTTAGGACAGCTCCTTTTCCATTTGGTATGGTGGCTCCGACTGGATTTAAAGGACCAGTTTCCTTATGTCTAAATGGGTTGGTGATGGGTTGATTTGGATGAGTGGAAATGGGACTAAATTGACTGAAATAAAACTATCTAATTAAACTAAATGCTGATAAAGAAATTCTAACACTAACCCGGGTAATTATATGTGAATACAACTTAATATTGTTCCAATTTAACAATAACCATGAAAATGTATTATTATTTAAATTGAAATGTGCAGAAACAAATAAAGATAACTCTGTTTAAGAAATTAAACAGAGTTATATTAGCATATTGCATTCATCATTGTATACCATCTATATATGCTCATAAAAGATAACATTTCAATTATACTCAGAAATGATATATAAAAAGAAACGTTATGAAAACCAAATATATATAAATGATAGCAATTTTAAAGCGAATATCATAAGACAGAAGAAATCAACAATGAACAGATAGAAATACCTCATTCATCTTGAAGACTTTCAAATGCAATCTGATATTCTAATCCAGTAACTCTGATGTAAAATCAAATCCAAAGGTACATAAATGCAACACTTCAAAGATAATTTCAGCACAAAATCACCAGATGTGATCCTTTATAAAATATAAGAGGCAATGGAGTACAGAAATGTAAGCTCCAAGTCAAAAATATTACAACTCTGGATCCCTTCTCTAAATGCATGAGAGGGATTTAAATAAGAAATTACATAAAAAAATAATCCTACTACTACTGCTACAATCTATCAAATTAAAAACAGAAATGCTATCTTAAATGAAACTGATTCATTGCTTTTCTTTCTCGCTTGATGTAGCCAAGTTACAAATCTTCAGCATATCTTGGAGCCTTGGTGGATGACTCATCTCGGAATGCAGCTGTCCAGCATAGGTGGCATCGGAAAATTCTGGAATTAAACAATCGACAACATTTGAAAGGAATTTAATAGCTATTTGTTGATTGTTTGGCTTAATTAAATGAGTCCACATACTGTCCCAAGATATTGCTTGAAGTTTGTCGATTTGTTGACTTTTATTGATCATTTCTTCTTTCCATCTGTTTTCAGTTTCTTTCACTTTAGGCAAACTGCTAGGAACACAGTCTGAAATGAGATTGATTGAATACAAGCTGTCATTGATAAATTGCGTGATATTACTCATCATGCCCCTAGCTCTTGATATTTCTCTCTCAGCTTTCATTATCTGATGTTCCCATTCTGTAAACAAGATTTATTTATGTCTTTCTTCTATCCTAGGAAGATTAGCTTCTCTTCCTTTTTCTGTATCCTGCCAAGTAAGAAATTCAGAAATCTTTTCATCAGCATCATCAATTTCTTGTCTGAGAGTAATAATGTTCTGGATCAAGGATGAGGTAATATCACAAAATGGTTCTGCCTATGATAGTTTTGCACAAAATTCATTCAATTGTTGAGACAACAGTTTATTAGCTTCAAGAGCTTCCAATTTGAATTCACTTAACTTAGGGAAATCTTTGAACCTATCTAAAGCTGTTTGAAACTCCTTTTCTTGTACAATCTTCGCATTCTTCTCATTTTGTAACAAACCTTGTAACCTGGAAATTTCTTCATTCAATTGCTGTTGTTTGCCTAAGACCTGCTCATCAACTTTCTTCTTTTCTTCGGCAAGCTGTTTTTCTAACTCTTTGGACCTGAGTTCTTGATCTTGTAGTTGTTGTTGCAATTGAGTAATCTTTTGCTGACTTTCCTTAGCTTGCTCTTCAAGAAAAGATATATGGAGATCTTTTTGTGTCATCAACTGAGAAAATTCTGCAGATTTATCTATTGTTGCAGCACTATATGCTCCTACATATTGGGACAACTTAGTGAGATCCTCAGATGGATTCATTTCAGTATTCTTGTAGACAATATTCATGAACTCCTGTGGAGTGGAAAACATGTCTTGATCCATCTTCCTTCTTTTTCTCTTTTTTCTAACAACAGCCTTATGTTTAGGGCTATAAAATACATCCAAAGGAGGGATCTCCTCAATCTTCAATACAATCTGCCCTGTAGGATGTTCAGGAATGATTTCAACGTCCTGAACTTCTTGCCCTTTATCTTTATCCTGCAGTCCTAATTGCTGAGCAAATTGATCATATTGTTTCAACAATTGAGAAGAAACATTAAGATCAGCAGAGTCTATAATTTTCTCAGTATTTTCTTTTCCTTCCAATTGTGTATCTGTTTTCTCTGTATTTGTTCCCTGCTCAATGGTTTTGCTATCTGATCCTCCTTTTTGATTATGCACATTAGTATCAGTACTTGTGCATTTTTCTTTTGTTTGAGCTGTGGACTGTTGATCAGTATTTACATCAGATTTTCCATCAGTATTCCCTTTCTAAACATCAGGTTTGCCATTAGTGCTCACCTTTTCAGTATGTACAATTGGCTGGTTAATAGCCAATTGTGTAATGACTTTACCGGAAGATGTTTCTCCTGGTGTTTTTCCAGATGTACCCTGTATTTCCAACCCTTGTATAGGAATTCTCAGTTGGTCTAGAGGAACTTTCAACAATCTTTGACTTCTAAATAACAAAAATTTATTCATTTCTTCCTTCTGGAATTTAGACTTGGCTAAATCATAAACTTGAGGAAAATCATTCAACGAAACAAACAAATCATCAAACTCATCTAGTTCATGCTCAAATCGAGCAATCGAAACTGAAGCAGTAACATTAAAATCTATCTGTCGTGGATCATACTGTCTCCCCAGAATGGTCGCAAATTTACAACCCTTTATTTTGGCGACTTCCTTTTCTACATGTTTGAAGTCATTCAAAGTAAACTGACCACAATTGAATGGGAATGGAGGCCACATTCTTTTCTTACTATTGTTTAGAGCTCTGGATATTCCTTCAACTGTTAATTGATAGGAGATTTCCTGGGCGAGAAGTTTGTCTGGAACAAAAAGAGGGAGAACATGGGGTTCTAAAATACTCCCAAAAATCTTGATGTATGTGAACTTTTCTTTTCCAAACCAATATCCTATTGAGGATAAGTCAGCTTTAGCTTTGTCGGAGAATCTAGGAGGGAAGCGATTGAAAATGGTTTGAAAGACAGGGATAAGGAAACCATGACATATTCTATACACATTATCTTGGAAATGAACTTTCCAAAGAAGTTTATGATATATATGAATCGGGGTGGGATCTTTGGGAGTCCATTTCCATCCTAACAAGGGAAACTCGGAATTAAAACAAAGAGCATCTAGAATATAGGCACAAAAGAAAAAAGGAGTGGAATTTCCAGCGGTTTTATCTTGTCTGTACTCGAGTATTCTATTAGCCATTCTATCAGAGAGAATAACAGCCCAGTCCATAATGTCGGAATTGATAGCAACTAAGATTAATGGGACCATTTGTATAGAAAACCTAGCAGAATTGTCATTACCGAATAATCTACACATCATGGCAGCGGCATAGCAATACGGAGGTAAGAGGGAATCTACTGAATACATACCGGATGCTTCATTTCTGTGCTTCTCAGGATTTTTCCTCCAATCTTTGATAGGATCAGATTGAACTTTATTATTATCAGCAAACTCTTTGATAAATTCTTTGTTATACACCTTCTGCGGATCAGGAAGATGATACATTGCCTTAATGTCTTCTGCTTTAAATGACCCAAAAGACACTCCAGAAGCTGAAACAAACGTTCTGTCCTTTATCTTCACACTATCGATGACCCATCAAATTACATCATAATAAGGCATGATGCTTGCTCTGGCTGCAATTCGATGCAAAAATGAATTTGCAAGTGATTTTTCAGTAATCTCAGAGTCGGAATCTGAGCTATCTTCATCTGGAACTGTTTCCTTTTCCACTGTGACTTTGGGGTTTTCTTTCTCCAATAGATTATAAACTCCTTCCCACGTCATTCTTCCGAGCCCTTGGCATGATGTATCTGTAACTAATCTCAGTTTTGTTGGCTTTTCTTTTGAGACTGTAGGAGTCTCAACAAACTTAACGGGGGCAACAGTCTTGGATCTCCTCGCTCTCTTCGACATTTCTGTGTTTGATATTACTTCCCTTTGTCTGTGAACGAAAGGGTTCAGTGTTCCTTGATTCTGCAAGACAATAAACTTTCAGTCGTGACAAACAAGCAACTTGAATGGAACGATTATGAACTCATGATTCATTATTTATTGGTCTCGTATAACACTTAAATGTTCTTTTTGGGTCACACTCATGTATTTAAAACCAAGTCATCAACCAATATTCATTTGATTTGCTATTGAATACCAACGTACAATTGGAGATTTGACGCTTTGAGAAATATTATAATATTTACCTATCTTGAATTCTTCGAACGTAATAAATATCATGTATCAATCACATCGAAAGTTTTCAAATGGTACATAAATATCATAATACAGAATTCTCGATTTGCCGATTGCGATTGGAAACTTTTCCGATTTCTGATTCGATGGTCATAGATCGCAATCGGGGAGTTTTAATCGAAAAGAATTGTTAATGGATTTCTCCGATTTCCGATGGTGGGGTCTACCATATAAAAGTTTTTCTTATTTAAACGAAAAAATGTTTGTTTTCGTTTTGAAAAGTGTTTTTTATAATAACGCGCGTCGCATCGGAGAATTTGAAATTTTCCGCAAAGAACTTATTAAAAAGTGTTCCGATCATGCGATTGCGATTGGTCGCATCGCATCGGAGGTATGCAAATAGATAACTTAAACCCTTTGCAATTGAAGTTTTGCGATCGAACTAATCGCATCGGAAGATTTGGGTTTTTATGTTGATTTTTCCTCTAAGGATTCCTCCGATTTCCGATTGCGATTATTATTCATTGGACTTTTACACTTGACTTGTTTTTTATGATAAGGTCTTTTATATTTGATCGGGTCGGAAGTTTTGAATGTTGTATTTGGTTTATATACAATAAAAGATGAGTTTTTTCAAAACAATGAATCTTTATTTCTAAGTCTTTCATTTCTATAAAAAGCAAAAAGGGACCCTATTTCTAAATGAATTTTATTCTAAAATTAAGAAAAAGGGAGGGTTGTTGTATAGTACAACAATTGGTGATTCACTGAAAGAACCAGTTATCTCTGAAAAAATAAAATGAATACTATATTTTTAGTAAGTAAAGATTTTTAAAGATAATGAAAACTATCCTAGGATAATCAAAAATAAGATCTAACTTATGAAAAAGAATAAAAATTATTTACAATTTCTTTCTAGTTTCTTGAGAATAAAAACATTTTTGGGTTATCTCAAGCTTTGATTGGTATTAATAATGAAGTAAGTGGATTTCTCCAAGTTTGGTTTTATAATATACTCTGTTGTCATAGGTATTGCCTCTGCTGCCCGCAAACGTTCATAGTTTCGACAGGGTTACCTTTTAACCATTAACTATTCATTGTCCCATCCAACTAAGATTATGACTTTTTAAAAGATAAATTCATAAGACATATTATCTCATGTTTTTTGTATTTTATTTATTTTCTTATTTTTAAGAGCCATTGTTCTGGTTTGGTATCTAGTTAATAACAATGCCATTCACTAGTTGTAATTAAACTGAACAAGCTGGCTCGTGATGAGACCCCTTGTCTTATATTTATAAGCTATTACCCTGTTTTGATGTGCAGTATTGGTAATGTCAGTTTCATTACTTCTTATGAATATGGTAAGTCGGCTCATGATGAGACCTCTTATCTCTTAAATTTTTTTACATAATTTCTTAGAATTACATTCTAAAAAATCACAACCTAAATGGATGGGGTGAAATAGTTTTATCCTTAAGAATCAATGGATGACAATTTTTCAGAGTTTTTTGAGTACCAAGACTTGAATAATCTTTACTTTTATAGATAACCTCTCTCTGCTTAATAAACTTATAATGATTTACATTTCCCTCAAGTTTTTCAAAAGATCATGCAAATAATTGGAATAATCTTTCAAAGTTTAACATCTTATTTAAAACTATCAAAAGACTATGATCATTTCTTTAAAAATTCTTATTTACATAAAATAAATATTTATAATATTCTTCCTAAGAATTTTTCTAACAAGTAAACAATCAATTAGGGACTCATTAACAACCTTTATTTGCAAAAACAATTAAAAACTTTGCAGAAAGGAATATGTACAGTTTTAAGAAGGGGTTACCTCCTTATGAAAAGAATTTCTTCAAGATAAGCCCATTTACAGGAAGAGATTCTCTCTTACCTGTTAGATCTTGGAGTATGAATGTATTTGAGCCTATCTTTTCAATGATCTGAAATGGTCCAAGCCACATTTTCTGAAACTTGGTATGTTTACCTTTTTCTTCGTGTGCTTTATCCCATTTCAGAACAAGATCACCAATTGACAAAATTTTTGAGCCGGTAGAACTTGCATCAAAAGAAGATTTTACAAGTTGTTGATGTTTTTCATGAATAATTTTAGCTTTATCTCTATCTTCTTCTAGTTTAAGGATTTGATCATATCTCAATTGAATGGATGAAGAAGGATTTTCTTCAATAAATTGTACTAGGGCTAATGATGGAAGAGTTAAATTTGATGGTATCACAACTTCTTTTCCATAAACTAAATTGAAAGGTGAAGTTCCTATTGAAGCTTTTTCAGTGATACGATCAACCCATAATGCAAAGATTAAAGACTTGTGCCAATTCTTTTGATTTTGATCAATAGTCCTTTTAATGATTTTGATGAGATTTTTGTTAGTGGATTCAGCCAAACCATTACCTTGTGGGTAATAATTTGCTGAATATTTCAGTTTAAAACCTCTTTTGACTGCAAATTCTATTAAACTATTTTCGGAAAAATAAGATGCATTATCAAAGACAAGAGCTTGAGGTACACCAAACCTGGTTATGATGAATTGATCTATGAAATCAATAATTGCATCAGAATTGGCTACCTTTAAAGGGATTGCCTCTACCCATTTTGTAAAGTAATCAGTTGCAGTAAGGATGTATTTGTGCTGTTTGGAAGAATGAGGTACTATCTCACCAATAATGTCAAGCCCCCATTGTTCAAATGGTTGCTCAATACTCACTGGTTGCAAAGGAAAAGCTGGTTTCCTTTGTCTTCCACTTGCAATTTGGAAAATTTTTCACTTCCTTACGTAGTCATGTGTATCTTTAAAAAGGGTAGGCCAGTAATAACCAGCACGAATTATTTTGTGAGCTATGGTATCACCTCCAAAATGACCTCCTGCTGGTCCATCATGCAACTCCTGCAAAACCTTTTCAGCTTCAGTCTTTTCAAGACATCTTAATAAAATTGAATCATAATTTTTCCTAAATAACACATTATCAATGATCTCATATTTAACAGCCTTTAACCTTAAAGCACGTTTTCTCTTATAGCTGAGATCAGAAGGAGAATACCCATTTTTCAAGTAATAGATGAGATCAGCATACCGAGATTCAGAATCAGTAACACTTATCTGACTTACTTGAATATCTTGATTTGAATCTTCATTTTCTGGTATGTTATGAGCTCCTGCTAATAGTCTGCAAAAACCTTGTCCTCTAACAATCTTAGCTGGTTTAATATCAACATCATATTCTTGCAAAGCTGTTACCCAGTTAGCTCGTTTTTCTCCTACTTCTCTCTGAATTAATAATTGCCTCACTGCAGAGAATGGGACAATGATTTTTGTATGAGTTTTCAAGAGAAAAGGTCTGAAATGCTTGATTTATTTGAACACGGCAAAGGCTTGTTTTTCAACATTGAAATAATTCAGCTCAGCTCCTTGCAGATTTGAGCTAAAGAAAGAAATTGGTGCTTCAATTTTCTGATCATTGAGCTGTGTTAAAACAACTGCATAGGATGTCTCGATGGCTAACGTATACAAAATAAAATATTTAGAAAAATCTGGGGTACTCAATGCTGGTGCATTAATGATCGCTTGTTTGATCGCCTTAAAGGCTTCTTTCTCTTTATGCCCCCATTTGAATACTGAATTCTTCTTGATCATATTTTGCATAGGTAAAACAATTAAATAAAAATCAGGAATGAATCTTTTAACAAAATTGATCTGTCCAAGAAATGATTGCATGGATTTTTTGTTATGAGGTAAAGAAATATCAGAAATTTCTTTCACTCTATCTGGATCAATATATATACCATCTTTTGACACAACAAATCCTAAGAGTTTTCCTTCATCCAAAGCAAAGAAAGATTTCTTTGGATTTAAGGAAATACCAAACCTTCTACATCTTTCAAATATTTGATTTAGATCATGTAGATGATTAGCTCTCTTTTTTGAAAATATTGTTATGTCATCAAGATAAACAACAACTGATTTATTGATCATACCTTTAAATGCTATGTCCATGGCTCTTTGGAAAGTTGCTCCTGCATTTATTAGACCAAAAGGCATTTTCTGATAAGCATAAGTTCCCCATTTTGTCCTGAAAGTTGTTTTCAATCTGTCATCTGGATGAACTAAAACTTGATTATAGCCCGAAAATCCATCGAGAAAAGACATAAGTTCAGAACCAGCTACCTTTTGAAGTATCTGTTCCATGGTTGGCAATGGGAAATTGTCTTTTAAACATGCCTTGTTTAAATTTCTGAAATCAATACAGATTCTTATATCACCATTCTTCTTCCTTACAGGTACCATATTGGAAACCCAATTGGAGTGCCTGACAGGAAAAATGATTTTGGCTTTTAAAATTTTATTAAGTTCTGATTTGATTTGTCCTTCGAGATTTGGATGAACCTTCCTTAGCTTTTGTTGAATAGGTTTAATATCAGGAAGCATTGGAATTGTGTGTTGAATAACCGAAGTATCATACGTTTTTAAATCATCATAATTCCAAGCGAAAATGTTTTTATATTTGTTCAAGAGTTTAATGAAAGCATTCCTTTCCTCTGGTGTTAAATTGAGTCCTAAATTAACGTTTTGAGGTTTGGAATCAGAACCAAGATTTACTAATTCAAACTTCAAAGTGGAACTTTGAAGCTTGGTATTAGTGACTTTCTTGAATCTGTCCTTAATATCATATAAGTCCTCCAATTTAACAACAGATTTCGGAATGGGATTTTCATTTCCTTTTGAAGCAATTTGTAAATCATGATCCTCTTCATCAATAATTTGCTCATCATATGATTTCTCTGAAGTCATGAAATTTAAAATATCTTGATCATGATAGAAAACTCTCCAATTTGTAACATTATCTGGGACAGATGGACGAAAAATCAATTCTACAGAAAACCTATCAAGACTGCAATCTTCAGCAGGAAGGAGTTTAGATGCTACATTAGCTAACAAGTCAGCTGATGTATTTTGATTCCTAGGAATGGGAGAAATATTGAATGCTAAAAAATGAGTGGTGAGATCTTGTACTAGGTTTTGATAGTGTTTAAGATGTCCTGAAAGGCAATGAATAGTATTCCTAACTTGTTTTATGACAATTTCGGAATCACCAAAGACTTTCAAGTATTTAACATCTAACCCTATGGCTTTATAAAGTCCTTGAACCAAGGCTTCATATTCTGCGGTATTGTTCGTACACTCAAATTCTAACCTACATGACAGCATGGTTTTCTCTCCATATGGATCAATTAAGATGCATCCTGCTCCAGCTCCATCACTAGACTTTGATCCATCAAAATATAACGACCAAAATAAAGATTTATCTATTGAATTATCTACAATTACATCAGAAATATTTACAATTCTGGAAGAATCAGATTGTGAAAAATTTTCTATTTGAGAAACAAAAGTATTTACAGAAAAAGGTGATTGAGGTGCTTCGAAGTTTCCAAGAAATGATTCAGCGGAATAACCTCCAAGAATATTGTTGTTGAATGCCACAGGCTCATTAGGTTGTTCGAATTCAGTGACAGTGTGCGTCATATGTTTTTCTCGTTCAATTTTAATTTGATTTGGTTTCCCTTTGTAGGGAAGCCACATATGTGAATAATCAGTCGAGATATAACCATTGAGTTTCGCAGACCAGTCCCTACTTAAAATTAATCCATAGAATTCAGGAATATCAGCAATCAAAATATCAATTCTTTGGACAATTCTAGGATCGGAAGCTAATCTGATAGTAACTGAATTGATTTCTCCTACAACTTGAACTTTAGAGCGATCCAATTAAACAATATATACTGCCGATTTCTGTGGTTCGATATTCAATTTGGCACAAACAGAAGTAGGCATTATATTGGAGGAAGCTCCAAAATCAATCAAACAATTATGCAGATTCTTATTGTACATTTCATAAGTCAGAAGAAAAAGAGGAGTTTGAGAATTTGACTTTTCTCCAATGAGCACGGTATCAGTAGCATCTACCTTATCTGGTGGCTTACCAGCTCCCCTAGCTGCTTTTGCAACTACACCACTTGGTAAAGGAGAAATTGGTGTAGCGTTTAATTCTTTCAATAGCAACTTCTGCTGGTGTTTTAGTTTGTTGAGTTCGTGTAAGGAAATGTTGGCTTTAATCTTTTTCATGTCTTCAACAATGTTATACTCCATAGGATCTGACACCACTAAAGTCTTTGTTGTTGATGAAGGAGGATTAGAAGATGATGGCTGATTTTGGGTAGGTAATGGAGAAGCTTTCTTTGCAGGGGATTTGTCTTTGGTACTTGGAGTTGTGATTTTCTTTTTAGGAGCTGTTTGTATAGGCTCTGCTGTAGATTTACTCCTAATACTTACAGGCATAGCTTCTTCACCATCAGAATTAGGGAGAATAAAATCCCACATTCCATGTAAGTCAGCGATTTCTTCATTCTCATCTTCCTCATTTGATATTAAATATGTATCCTCTTTTTCTTCTTCTTCCTCTGATTCTGCATTAGAGATTGTATTAGGAGGTCTAGATTCAACTTGGTTTCTTTTGAAATTTCGGAATGGTTTTTTAGTAGAAGTTTCAGCTACTTGTTTTTTAATTTCAACCATTTCATTTGACATGGTTTTAAGAACTTTCTGTAAACCCTCCATGTCATATGGATCTTTGGTCTTTTTCTTTGAATCATATTTGAAGCTGACTTTCTTTGATTTCCTTTCCTCAATAGCATTTTTATTTTCTAGAGAAATAATTCGTTTTTCTACTGCAATAGCCTCTTTCATATTCTCGGCTAATGTAGGTTTTGCAGCTCTATCTACAAAAATTTCTATGTTTGAGGGTAAGGCAGTTATATACCATTCACTTCTGACTTGTTCACTAGGCTGTGAATCTGTGTGGATTTTGTTCAAGAGTTTGTTGAATCTAGCGTTGAAATATTTAATGGGTTCTTTGGGTTCTATCTTCAAATTTGAGAGGTCATTGAGTAAAGTAGCTATTGATCGGTCATCTCCAAATTTGGTTAAAAAATGATCTGCAAAAATGGCCCAACTTGTTATGGATCCCGAAGGTAATGAAAAGTACCATGATCCTGCTGCTCCTTGAAGAGTATAAGGGAATAGTCTGACTACAAAATCTTCATGTGTGACTCCATTCAAATTTATAGCCAGCATAAAGTTATTGATATGTTCTTCAGCTTGAATGTTAAGATCTGGACTAAATTTTGGAAGCCATTTTCCAGGATTGTCTGGTAAATCATGTAAAGGTGTAGCCATGTTGACTGCCCCTGGAGTAGCCCATGGTCTAGTCATTATTGGAACAACTATTGGAGGAGTAGTAGAAACTGGTGGTGTTTGAATAGAAGTTGTTGGAATAGATGATGTTGAGATTGATGATGATTGAGGAGATGATGTGGAAACAACTGTACTTTGTTGAGTTGGGATTTCGGAAACAGGTAATTGAATATGAGATGATGAACTTGTATCACTTTCTGATTCCGATTGAATTCTTTTTGTCTTGCCCTTACTAGGTAAAGGAAATTCTTTCGGAGGAATACCAAGTTTTTCACTTTGCAGCCTAGTAAGAGGTTTCGAAGGAATAAATTTTGAGCTTACACTACCTTCAGATATTTCAGACTCTTCAAGAGATAATGAGAATCCTTTCAATTTATGGATTAAATCTTGTACTTCAGGAGACTCAGGAGATTGCTTGTCTGAATGTTTTGAGATTTTGGTAGTGGGTGTCTGAATATTCTCCGCAATTTCTTCTCTAGGATTTTGAATTTCAGAAGAAATTGAAGAAGTTGATGAGGGTGTTTTGCTCTCAGAATGGCTTGTGGGTAAAGATTTACTTGCCATTCATAGCTCATGCCCTCCTTCTAGCGCCAAAAATGTTGAAGCCTAGAAAATCTCTGCTTCAAACATTGGGGAAAACCACCCGGTCGGGACCTTAGGACAGCTC
This sequence comes from Pinus albicaulis, assembly GCA_034641835.2. NCBI lineage: Eukaryota > Viridiplantae > Streptophyta > Pinopsida > Pinales > Pinaceae > Pinus > Pinus albicaulis. The sequence goes on along the minus strand of JAXQQM020091265.1, from coordinate 14,547 downwards.
CTTTTTCGTTTGGTATGGTGGCTCCGACTGGATTTAAAGGACCAGTTTCCTTATAACTAAATGGGTTGGTGATGGGTTGATTTGGATGAGTGGAAATGGGACTAAATTAACTGAAATAAAACTATCTAATTTAAACTAAATACTGATAAAGAAATTCTAACACTAACCCGGGTAATTATATGTGAATACGACTTAAGATTGTTCCAATTTAACAATAACCATGAAAATGTATTATTATTTAAATTGAAATGTGCAGAAACAAATAAAGATAACTCTGTTTAAGAAATTAAACAGAGTTATATTAGCATATTGCATTCATCATTGTATACCATCTATATATGCTTTATGAAAGACAACATTCCAATTATACTCAGAAATGATATATAAAAGGAAACGTTATGAAAACCAAATATAAATGATAGCAAAATTCTTCAAGCGAATATCATATAACAAAGGAAATCAACAATGAACAGATAGAAATACCTCATTCATCTCGAAAACTGCCAAATGAAATCTGATACTCAAATCCAGTAACTCCGATGTAAAATTAAATCCAAAGGTACGTTGATTTGGATGAGTGGAAGTGGGACTAAATTGACTGAAAATAAAACTATCTAATTAAACTAAATGCTTATAAATAAATTCTAACACTAACTCGGGCAATCATATGTGAATACAACTTAGAATTATTCCAATTTGACAATAACCATAAAAATGTATTAAAGTCTAATTGAAATTGTGCAGTAACAAATAAAGATAACTTAGTTTAAGAAATTAAACAGAGTTATATTAGCATATTGTATTCATCATAGTATACCATCTATATATGCTTATGAAAGATAACATTTCAATTATACTCAGAAATGATATATAAAAGAAATGTTATGAAAACCAAATATATAAATGATAGCAAATTTTAAAGCGAATATCATATGACAAAAGAAATTAACAGTGAACAGATAAAAATACCTTATCCATCTTGAAAGCTTTCAAATGAAATCTGATACTCTAATCCAGTAATTCCAATGTAAAATCAAATCCAAAGGTACAGAAATGCAACACTTCAAAGATAATTTCTGCACAAAATCACTAGATGTGATCCTTTATAAAATATAAGAGGCAATGGAGTACAGAAATGTAATCTCCAAGTCAAAAATATTACAACTCCGGATCCCTTCTCTAAATGCATGAGAGGGATTTAAATAAGAAATTACATAAAAACAGAATCCTACTACTACTGCTACAATCTATCAAACTAAAAACAGAAATACTATCTTTAAAATGAAACTGATTCATTGCTTTTCTTTCTCGCTTGATGTAGCCAAGTTGCAAATTTTCAACATATATTGGAGCCTCGGTGGATGACTCATCTCGGAATGTAACTGTCCAGCGTATGTGGCATCGAAAAATTCTGGAATTAAACAATCAACAGCATTTGAAAGGAATTTAATAGCCATTTGTTGATTGTATGGCTTAATTAAATAAGTCCACATATTGTCCCAAGATATTGCTTGAAGTTTGTTGATCTGTTGACTTTTATTCATCATCTCTTCTTTCCATCTGCAATCGGTTTCTTTAACTTTAGGCAAACTGCCAGGAACACAATCTGAAATGAGATTAATTGAATACAAGTTGTCATTGATAAATTGCGTTGTATTACTCATCATGCTCCTAGCTCTTGATATTGCTCTCTCGGCATTCATTAACTGATGTCCCCATTCTGTAAACAAGATTTCTTTATGTCTTTCTTCTATCCTAGGAAGATTAGCTTCTCTTCCTTTTTCTGTATCTTGCCAAGTAAGAAATTCAGAAATCTTTTCATCAGCATCATCAATTTCTTGCCTGAGAGTAATAATGTTCTAGATCAAGGATGATGTGATATCACAAAATGGTTCTACTTGTGATAATTTTGCACAAAAATCATTTAATTGTTGAGACAACAGTTTATTAATTTTAAGAGCTTCCGATTTGAATTCACTTAATTTAGGGAAATCTTTGAACCTATCTAAAGCTGCTTGAAATTCTTTTTCTTGTACGATCTTCGCATTCTTCTCATTTTGCAACAAATCTTGTAACTTGGAAATTTCTTGATTCAATTGTTGTTGTTTGCCTAAGACCTGCTCATCAAATTTCTTATTTTCTGTGGCAAGCTGTTCTTCTAACTCTTTAGACCTGAGCTCTTGATCTTGTAATTGTTGTTCCAATTGAGCAATCTTTTGCTAATTTTCATTAGCTTGTTCTTCAAGTAAAGCTATATGGAGATCTTTTTGTGTCATCAACTGAGAAACTTCCGCAGCTTTATCTATTTTTGCAACACTATATGCTCCTGCATATTGGGAAAACTTAGTGAGATCCTCAGATGGATTCACTTCAGTATTCTTGTAGACAATATTCATGAACTCCTCCTGTGGAGTGGAAAACATGTCCTGATCCATCTTCCTTCTTTTTCTCTGTTTTCTAACAACAGCCTTATGTTTAGGGCTATAAAATACATCCAAAGGAGGGATCTCCTCAATCTTTAATACAATCTGCCCTATAGGATGTTCAGGAATGATTTCGACGTCCTGATCTTCTTGCTCTTTATCTTTATCCTGTAGTCCTAATTGCTGAGCGAATTGATTATATTGTTTCAACAATTGAGAGGAAACATTAAGATCAACAGAGTCTATAATTTTCTCAGTATTTTCTTTTCCTTCCAATTGTGTATCTGTTTTCTCTGTATTTGTTCCCTGCTCAATGGTTTTGCTATCTGATCCTCCTTTTTGATTATGCACATTAGTATCAGTACTTGTGCATTTTTTCTTTGTTTGAGCTGTGGACTGCTGATCAGTATTTACATCGGATTTGCCATCAGTATTCCCTTTCTGAACATCAGGTTTTCCATCAGTGCTCACCTTTTCAGTATGTACAGTAGGCTGGTTAGTAGCCGATTGTGTAGTGACTTTACCGGCAGATGTTTCTCCTGGTGTTTTGCCAGATGTACCCTCTGTTTCTGACCCTTGTATTGGAATTCTCAGTTGGTCTAGAGGAACTTTCAACAATCTTTGACTTCTAAATAACAAAAATTTATTCATTTCTTCCTTCTGGAATTTAGACTTGGCTAAATCATAAACTTGAGGAAAATCATTCAACGAAACAAACAAATCATCAAACTCATCTGGTTCATGCTCAAATCGAGCAATCGAAACTGAAGCAGTAACATTAAAAGCTATCTGTCATGGATCATACTGTCTCCCCGGAATGGTCGCAAATTTAAAACCCTTTATTTTGGCGACTTCCTTTTCTGCATGTTTGAAGTCATTCAAAGTAAAATGACCACAATTCAATGGGAATGGAGGCCACATTCTTTTCTTACTATTGTTTAGAGCTCTAGATATTCCTTCAACTATTAATTGATAGGAGATTTCCTGGGCGAGAAGTTTGTCTGGAACAAAAAGAGGGAGAACATGGGGTTCCACAATACTCCCAAAAATCCTGATGTATGTGAATTTTTCTTCTCCAAACCAATCTCCTATTGAGGATAAGTCAGCTTTAGCTTTGTCGGAGAATCTAGGAGGGAAGCGATTGAAAATGGTTTGAAAGACAGGGATAAGGAAACCATGACATATTCTATACACATGATCTTCGAAATGAACTTTCCAAAGAAGTTTATGATATATATGAATCGGGGTGGGATCTTTGGGTGTCCATTTCCATCCTAACAAGGGAAACTCAGAATTAAAACAAAGAGCGTCTAGAATATAGGCACAAAAGAAAAAAGGAGTGGAATTTCCAGCGGTTTTATCTTGTCTGTACTCGAGTATTCTATTAGCCATTGTTGAGGAGGTAAATCCCCTCTGCGGACAGAGGCGATCCCTACTAGCCCAGCAGGGGTCTAGCAACAAACAAACAATGCTATGACGCAAGCTCCTAGTTACGAAATGAAAGACTTGGGATAAGAGCCTACCTGGATTCCAACGCTAGATCTGAAGAAGAAGATGCCCCAGTCCTTCAGCCCTGGCAGATCACAATCCTTCCACGATCTCCGTGGACGAACACCTGCACACAGAAGAGACGAACAGATACATGCATAGGAACCAGCATACGTAACTAAATATCGGTCAGAAAAGATATTACTCGCATTAACATGATTGCAAAAAGAGTGGAACCATAATCATAGTCATCTATTAAAGTGATAAACGAATAGAAGTTACAAACGGGATTACGGCGGTCGCGACCTCCTTGTGCCCGTGCGGGTCTGGGTTGTCCACGTCCTGCATAAAGCTCGCCAAGAGAAACCTCTCCAGTCTCGTGCGCGATCTCTTGCTTGAATGGGCCTTAAGGGAAGAAGGGATTCTTTACAGCACAAAGGCACTTGGGAATAGGGAGATGCAAAGCTTCAGCACTTCAAGACTAGCTTGCCATGGATCTGAGCAAGCTTTTATAGATGGGGAAGGAGGGAGTTGGGATCCCTATTATTATGGGATTGGCCCTATCTACAAGGAAGGTTCCATAGAAGGTGGCAAAACTACTTCCTTTCCATAGAACTCCGGTAGCCAAACCTCCCAACTCAAGATAGGCAGTGGTTGTGAGTTTGTTTGAACTCAACTTCCGCCATCCATATATAAAAAACAGTCCCTAAAATGGGTGGCGCGATTGCTGCTCTATGACAGAGCGCCAAGTGGCGCGACCTCCTTACAGGATTTCCCTGAGTGGCGCGAGTACTGAACTGTCTACCCGCGCCAATGCAAAAAGAGCTGTTTTTCATGGATTTTGCAAGGAGATGTCTCAAAGGGAAATGAAGCTCATACTCAGAGGGATGCAATGATGATGTTTTCAGTGCATGACAGTGTTCACAGGTCACGTTATGGGTCCTCCATTGTGCGGGACGGGGAATGGTAGGGACGGTTTACAAGCTGTGTATGAGATGCCCCCTAAAGCATGAGGCCGAGAGAGAGGGTGAAATGGCACAAAGAACATGTGCAAGCGAAGGCCCGCCGTCGGAAAACAGAAAACTGCCAGACAGATATAAGCGATATCTCAAGTACATGATGTATCCATGGTATGGACGCGACCATCCGAGAACGAGTATGCTATAATCCGGATCCAGTGTAGAACGACCATCCGTGAATCAAACAAATGAACTTTGAATATAGTCGCATATCCAATCATTGAGTCATGTACATAATCATAATAATCCACAATATCGCAGCCTGGATTACAACAGACACAATCCAGGGTCTTGCGCTCCATCTCGGCCCGAACAAAGTACAAGTTCAATCATGCGAATATGTGAGCTGAAGTCGAACATGCAAGAACATCGTCTGATTACCAGCCAATGATGAAAGCTGTTAACAGACGCGAGAGAAACCACCAATAATGACAATGGTCCTCAAGGTACTACGGGTACAATCTACGGCGTGTGAATAAATGAGCTGACGTCGAACACCCGCAGAATCATCCGATCGGAGGCCAATAATGAAAACCTCTCGTCGAATGCGACGAACCTGCCATTAAGGCATGCAGGCTCCAAGGTACCATCGGGAGTCTCTAGACCAACTTCCTGGATAATGAGTTGAAGTCGACAGGAAGTGACCTTGATCGAAGGTGGGCCATAATGATTCCCACATCATCGACACGAGACAGAGGAACATAATGTTTGTTGTGAATCAGGACCATATGAGAAACAGAGGAAGGTTGATATTTGCAGAGGCCAACTTCTCTTGAACACATGAACGGCACGACAATGGACTTGGCAGTATTTGACATCAACGGATCAAAGGTCATGGTGACGAGGCAGTGAACAGATGAGAGGTCAAAAGAGATTACCCAAACCCATGGAGGCAAAAGTGAAGCAACGAGATGAGATGTCCCCAACCCGACACGAATGCAGACAAGTGCCATGTTCAAGAGCCACATACTGCCGACGACAACGACGATGGTTCCATTTTTCCCCCACCATTTCTGGCGAGTACCCCAATTATTTTTGATAACAAGCTTGAAGGGGATAGCATATGCTTGTGATATAAGTCCGCCCTTCAGGCGAATCCATCCTAGTGCATTTAACGAGTCCTAGGAAGGAGAAACTCGGAGAACGTCATTTCGACGGAATCCAATGTCATCAGGGTTTAACGAGTCTGACAAAGGAAGAACTCGACGTCTTTTCATGTTTAGAGAGTTTGAAAAGACAGCTGAAAAGAAAACTCCACGGGTCCCTTTTCGTAAATAGTTTCCCAGATCCGAAAAGGTAGAAAACAATATCCGGGAAAACCTCCTAGTCGCGATAGGCTAGGGTATTCCTTTTTCGTAATCGATCCAGCCCAGCCCGAAAAAGGGTTAAACTTATACTGGGTGAATGTCGATTCGTGTCCATTCTAACGAGATCGAAACGACAAGGGCCTCGGCAATCTTTTCATATTTAGAGAGTCGAAAAAAGAGCTGAAAGATGACTCCAGAGTGACTTTTTCGTGTATTTACCGAGTCCGAAAAAGTATAAAATACAACTCGTTTCCACCTTCTAAGTCGCAAAAACCTGTCACTGCACATACCCAACAAGCGTAAAATCCATTTTCGACATGATACATGCAAATATTTGACAAGAAATAACTTTAAGAACTCATTTTAACGTCGAAAAGTTATAAATATGTCCAATGGTAAAAAATAAAATTACTTTTTACTATTTACCTTGTGGAGAGTGGCAGTGGTCCATTTGGAGCAGAATCTTCTGACGGCGATTGCGACCGATCCAGGCAACCATTCAGCGTCTCGTCTGTGACAGGTAAGAGGTGCTCCTTTTCTCTTTCTTTCCATATATTTTTTAATGATTTCCCTTAAAAAACCAGCTCTGTAAGGGCACTCTTGAATTTTTAGGGCCGGCCCAAGTGGCGCGGGTATCGGGCACGGACCTGCGCCACTGAGCTCTTTTTATCAAAGGGCCCGCGCCACGTGGCGCGACTGTCAGCAAAACAGTCGCGCCAGCGGCGCAACCCAAATTTCCGCCTAAAAAACCCCTATTTATGCCAAATTTTTTGAATTTTTAAGCTTACAGAAGATCTAATTAAGGGCTTTGAACCATGTGAATGCAGATAAACAGTCAGAATGGTGATTGAATGGAAGGAACGGGAACACGGAGATGAGGACGAAGAAGCCATGCAAAATGAGAATTGCATGAATGCTCTAAGGGACTGTGGCTTAAAGAAATTCTTCCTCACGCCATGCTTACGAGCTCAGCCTGAGCTCCTCCAATATTTGATCAACCTCGGGGATGAAAACGACCAGGTATTCAGAATACGAGACCAGGTGTTGGAATTGGAGGTCACCGACATTTACTTTATTACTGGATTATCCCGCAGGGGTCCAATCCCTGTACTGACTGGGAGCAGACCATCAGGGGAGAAGATGGAAGAAGTAATGGCGCGGGTGTGCCGTGGGGCACAAACAGGAACAGGGAGTAAGAAGGTGTACATCTCGACCATCCCCAACCTAGCACTGAGAGTTGTACTCCACACCATTACGCGGGCTGCTGGATCGCAGGCACCGCATGAGGCTACAAAGACTCAACATCAATATCTGTAGCCTCGAAATGTGGGTCCCATTTGTGTGGTTGACAGTTGTCACCATTCTAACATGAAAAAGCGACTACAAGGCCTAAAAGAACCAAGTGACGATTTTGGGTATGGTTCCCATCTTGAGGTATCGTTCGTGCAGAGCCGCATATAACCTTTCGGGGACGAGGCCTGTGGCCGGAGATCCCAATCCACGAGAGGCGAGAATGGCTCGTGAGCGGCAACGATGCCCGGATGCCGGAGGCGAACCTTGGATGTCACCAGGCTTAAGTTCTTGAGATGGATACGAGCGCCAAGCGATCGTTGTGGAAGATTGGCCCTATGCGGGAACTGACTTTACAGGGGACCCGGAACTCCCGCTACCAGAAGGAGACCACTGGGACGAAGAGCTGGGTAAGACCTCATATTTTTGATTTTATGTTTATATGATTTTTTATTAATACACAGTTGTCTTAACACAAAAATACATGCATGCAGATGTAGGACCTGAGAGACCAGCCGGGATGTCTCCTATCTTCCGGAGGACACAGCTCGCCCCTGAGATCCAGGGGGAAGGTGCCGGAGGAGGGGCACTGGTTCAGAACCTCGAGGGGATCGTTCATGGGATCCCAGACTATGCCCGACTGTCAGATGTACCACTGGAGTACCAGCGCCATACGGTGGGAGTCCCAAATCGGCTCCACCGAATCCTGAGGCGGCTAGTGCGTGCAGTAACGTGCTATCATGAGCACCATGCTGATTAGTCTCTAGGATTTAGCCACACCATTTTTTGAGAGACACAGTGTCTCCGGATGTATTAAGACACTTATGTATATTTTTGAGTTTTATGTGACACACTTCTATGTAAACATTTCGATATCTATATATGCATATCTATTTCTGGATGAGTCTTCTTTACATGTGGTGATGATTTATAAATTGCGCAAATGTCTATCTAACACCAAATTTGCTACTGTATCTGCTAATGTATTCAAATGCCTGGGTATATGATGATATGTAATATATTCAAAATTTCTTTCTAGTAATCGAATACGCAAATACAATCGTAAAATGGACGGGTTTCTTACCGAATAGTGCCCGTTCAGCTGCAACACTACAAGCTGTGAATCTAGGTACACGAGCAATTCACGGATACCAAGGTTTACTGCCTCGGTTAATAATTCCAACACGGCGCTATATTGCGCGATATTGTTCGTGGTACGTCCTAAACAAACACCTTGCAGGTCGATCAACTCACCAGCAGGATCGTAGATTACCCAGGCTGCAAAAGACAGATTCCTGGTACTGCGGGAGGCACCGTCCGCGAAACCAACAAATGGATGAATAGACATCTGCACAACCAGGAAAACCCGATCAACAGAAAGATGTTTACAAAGCACACCACACCATGCACACAAATGACAATCACACACCTATGTACACACACCACACCAAGAAATCATTTCAGGCGTAGTACTTCTTAAGGTACAGCCCATTCCTGGGCTGCGCCAATGGAACTCCTTCGTAGTCTATAAGTTCGTAGGCCCCATTTTTCAACACACGTTTTACTATATAGGGACCGTGCCACATGGGCTGGAGTTTACCGGCACCAAGCTTATCATGTGCCTGATCATACAAAAGGACTAGGTCTCCTTCAATGAAAGAACGGGGAGAAACGGATTGATCAAAATGAGATTTGACCCTCTTCTTTTGTGCTTCGATGATCAAAGCAGCTAGACGACGGGTTTCATCCAACCGTTCAAGATACAGAAGACGCTCTTCCTCAGGAGAAGTGTCCGGTAAGAGCTCCACAGCTAACTTAAGCGAAGGAATTTCACATTCAACCGGCAAAGTAGCTTCCAGACCGTACACCAGTTGGAATGGTGTGAATCCGGTTGCACTTTTCGTAGATGTTCGGTACGCCCATAGAGCTGAGAACAGTTGGAGATGCCAACTGGATTTATGAATCCCAACTATTCGTTGAAGCATAGTGACCAAAACCTTGTTCACTGCTTCAACCTGACCGTTAGCTTGAGGGTAGTATGGCGTTGAGCTGTCGTGACGCAGGCCCAACGCAGCTGTCGGCTCCGCCATCATGTAATCACGGAAATGAGTACCATGATCAGTGACGATAGCTTGAGGGACCCCGAATCGTGCAATAACATGGTTGAATAAAAAGGAAGCAGCCGTTCTTCCGTCAGCAGCAAGTGTAGGCATCGCCTCGGCCCACTTAGTGAAGTAGTCGACGGCGACAATGATATACGCATGCCCCCCGGCCGAGTGTGGGTTACACGTCATAAAATCTACGCCCCATTTCGCGAAAGGGCCGACGGTAATAACGGGATGCAAAGGCAACGGCGGCGCGCGCATCTTGCGCTGAAAAATCTGGCACGGATGGCATTTTCGGACTGCAGTGATGCAATCCTTGAATATAGACGGCCAGAAGTAACCTTCCCTCAGAATCTTTTGGGCAGTGGCATATCCGGACATGTGTCCACCACAGGCGCCACTGTGGCAGTCATTCAAGACTTTCTCAGCCTCGTCCAAGGTAAGGCATCGTCGGAGCACCGAATCTACTCCAATACGATATAAAGTATCTCCTACTATGCGGTAGGGTTGGGACTGGTGCCGAATCCGACGGCGTGCAGCTTTATCCAACTCGGACCGGAATGTCGCGGTCTGAAGATACACTATGATGTCCCCGTACCAAGGATCACGAGTATCGATAAGAAACAACGTTTCGTCCGGAATATGATCTTCAGAGTGTTCAGGAAGAGAGTCTGTCGGGAGAGAACAAATCAAATCCGCGAAGACCAGTGATTTAGTTGACTTGGCAGTGGTGAACTCCAAATCAAACTCGTGCAGGATGACAATCCATTTGGAGTACTTGCCCCCCAGCAATTGTCTGGAAAGAATATATGTCATGGGGTTGCAGTCTGAAACCACTGTTATCGTGCGCAAAAGGATGTAATGGCGAAAGCGATGTACAGCGTGTACGGATGCTAAGGCCAACTTCTCAACATGTGCATAACGCGTTTCCGGGTCGAGAAGGTTCCGAGAGAGGTAATAAACAACATGTTCATCACCGTTCTCGTCATCCTGCACCAAGACCATGGCGATGGTGCTTAATGCGGCGGCTAGATACAAAGTAAAGTCGCAGTGGTAGTCCGGAGGACGAAGCAACGGAGCATTGACGAGCAATGTCTTCAGCTTCTCAAAGGATTCTTGAGCGATTTCATCCCAATGAAAGGGAACATTCTGCTTTAACAAACGAGTGAATCCTTTGGCCACCTCGGCGTAGTTCGGGATGAAGCGCCTAAGAAAATTCGCTTTCCCCTGCAGACTCTGCAACTGATAAAGGGAGGAGGGTGACGGGAGATTTATAATGGCCTCAACCTTCAGAGGGTCGAGGCGAATTCCGTCTTTCGAGACTATGAAGCCTAAAAGACGGCCAGAATCGACGCAGAAGACGCACTTATGAGGATTGAGCCTAATATTATAGCGTCTGCAACGAAGAAATATCTGGCGAAGATGCTCAGGATGATCCTCTCGCTTACCCGAATGGGCAGGCAAGTCGTCCAGATAAGGCTGGACAATATGGCGAATATCATGAAAAGCGTATGACATCGCTCACTGAAACGTGGCGCCAGCGTTCTTTAAGCCGAACGGGAGTTTTTTGTATGCAAAAGTGCCCCACGGACAGATGAATGTGGTCTTATGTTGATCTTCAGGTGCAATATTGATCTGGTTGTAACCTGAGAAACCGTCCATTAAGGAATAGATCTCACTCCCGGCGCAATCGTCGATAATCTGGTCGATAAACGGAGTGGGATAATTATCCTTAGGACAGGCGCGATTGATATCGCGATAATCTACACAGACTCGAATGGTACCCTGCTTTTTATCGACAGGGACGATATTGGACACCCATTCTGTAAGGGGGATAGGATAAATAAACCTCGCGTTCAGAAGTTTTTCAACCTCTGCCTTGATAGCGGCGGCTTTCCGAGGATGCATGGGACGCAAGCGTTGGCGCACGGGTTTCGCACCTGGATAGGTTGGAATCTCGTACACGACAATACTAGGATCAATTCCCGGCATTTCCTCGTAGGACCATGCAAAGACATCTCTGAACTCTTTGAAAAGTTCCGTATAGACCTGGATCTCTTCAGGAGAACAGGTCACACCCACATGAATGTTCTCAACAATCCCTGCTTTGACAGAGATGTTGATAGGAACCGTTTGAGTAATGTTACTCAGATTGCCTTCCGAAAAGACCTCATGCGTCAAGATCGGTGTTTGAAGAGGAGGGGAAGGAACCTGAGTAGCATAGCGCTCTAGACAATCCGTCATTGCCCCCAAGCTAGGCATGAACGAGGAACGATGATGCCCATCGCCCCAAGGTAGCTCCTCCAGAGACATAGTTTCAATTATAGCCTCATCTGAGGGAAAAGTCTCTCTAAGAGGATCAGGCGAATCAGCCTGGCCAAGCCAGGGGGATTGTGAGTAGACGTCAAGAGCCATGCTCATCGGAGCATGCTGAGGAGGTGGAGGGTCCGATGCAGCAACAATCTCACAGTAGCTAATCTCTACTGGCGTTAAAGGCATGGACTCTCCAAACTCATATACCTGCTCAGGTGTAGGAATAAGCCAGGGGTCATCAGTCCTGGACAACATGTTGACTTGAGCGGTATTCGGTGGCGGTGCGGGGAAAATACCCATGAGGACTGGGTCTTTGAAAAGACCAGGTCCTATGCTGTCTGGGGGATTCGGAATTTGATCCACATACGGCACGTTGTTCTCGGAGCTCGAGGTAAAAAATGACAACTGGTCTACTGTGACAATCTTGCCCTCGTGAGGGAACTTGATGAATCGAAAGACAGTAGACGGCACGCAGAGCATGGCATGGGTCCAGCTGCGGCCAAGAAGTATGTTGTAGTTGAGGTTAGCGTCAACTACTTCTACTTCCACGTTGACAGTTTTTCCCTGTAATGTAATCGCCAGACTCTCGAGAACTCCCAGGGGTTTAGATTCCCGGCCATCAAATGCCTCAAGGGCATTGGGAGATGACGATAAAGTTGGAGAGCCGATGGCTCTCCAACAAGCGGAGGACATAACACAAGTAGATGCACCCTCATCTATGATGGCTCTGTGAACGTCCAGGCCGTTAATCCTGACTTGAATAATCAAAGCGATTTGATGTGGAAGCCGGGGAGTAAAATTCTCCAGATCAAAGGTGAGAAGGCTCGAATCGGCGGGGTCAATACCACCGATGGCAGAGAGCAAAGCCTTCCGTTGTGAAGGACAACTTTGAAGAACCTCAAGTGCAGACATGGCACATGGCGCCTGGGCCAGATCCTCAACAATACTGTAATGTTGGGCGGCACGGGCGTTTGGATTATAAGAGGATCTCTGAAGAACACCCTTGGGAGGTGGCTTCACAACGGGTTCGAGAGTCGGCTTCTCAATTTCCAATGAACCAGAAGCAGATGCGGGAGGCGGTCCATCCGCCACTGCCTTCCCGGGTGCCTGCTGCTGATTAGTGTAATCCTTGGACCTCGTAGCGATAGTGATAGGTGCATTAGTCTTCATCATGAAAACTTGAGACCCAAACGGTGCAGATGATGAACCTTGTTCGACCATATGGGTCTGCTGAGATGGAAATGGCTCCTTTAAAACAGCCGGAGTACCTTTTGAGCCTTTAAGAAGTTGACTGACTTCGGATCGTCTTGGACAATCTTTAGTGTAATGGTCTCCTTCACAGATGAGGCAAGGAAATTTCGGCTTACGTTGTGAGCCATCCTCAGATCGAGATTTAGATTCCGGTTTTGGGGCATCAGATCTTGATTTTCCTTTGCCCTTCTTCTTCCCCTTGGAGGATTTGTCCGCAGGATTGGCCTGGACGGCATTTACCTCCGCGGTTTTACCAGAATCAGATGAGGCGGGATTGGCAGAGGGATTATTGGAAGAATTAGCCTTCTGCCTCCCATTCGAAGACTTCTTCGAATTTTGAGAAACGGAACCAATGACACCATCCACGGAAGGGGTGGGTTGGGTCTTTTTGGCTCCGGGCCGTGGTGCATCAGGCAGGATGTCGTAAAGCGTGCCAGATTGTGAATAAACAAGATCCAAGTACTGGGCACGTGCGATAGCTTGTTCCTCTGTCACACACGCTCCCATTGCGATATCCTGAGCGATTTTGTTCACAAAGGAGGTGGTGAACCAGTGAGTCAAAATCTGATCAGGTATGTGAAACTTGATCAGTCGACGACGGCGCCGCCACTCATGGATGTGATCAGAGATGTGAGTGGCCGAGTCCTGCTTCAGGGAAGACAGGAGGTGCGTCCCAGTCTCATACCGGACTGGTAACTGGAAATGCGTGAGGAAAGCCATAGCTAACGAGTTGAAATCCTGAAAAATACCACGGGACAGCTCTATGTACCACTTGGCAGCAGCTCCTGTTAACGTACGCTGGAAAAGACGCAAACGAACTGAATCGTCAGTCCAAGAGTTAGACGAACACCAGAGGTGATACGTCATCACATGCGCTTGGGGGTCTTCTCCAGATTTGCCCTCAAACTTGGGACAGTCTCCTGGTATCTTGGTCGGAACCGGGGGCCAATATGGATTATGAGCAATCGGATCATTGGTCAACTTCGAAACATCCGGTAGATCCAAGGTAGCCAGGAACGGCAATGGGGGGTTAATTCCCATGCCAGTCCCAGAATAAGGTCCGGTACCCATGCTCCACGATGGTTGTGAATATTCCTGCCCCCATGGGTTCTGTCCCGTAGGATTCTGACTGTGAGGGGCATAATTCGTATAGCCAGACTGATTTGGTTGCTGGTAACCATTGTGTGGGGCCTGATAACCAGGGTTCGGGCCCTGATTAGGCGTCTGCCCCGTATAAGCAGCGTTTGGATTCGGCTGCTGAGCATAGTTAGAACCGTGAGGAGGAGGAGGATACTGAGAGCCTCCAGAGTGGATATAGTTCGGTTGAGATTGACCATGCGGATAATAACCA